>OW443334.2:1521131-2053631 GCA_937001555.2 Hypsopygia costalis
AGTCGGACAGCTTACAAATACGCTGTATCCTACCTCTCTTTCGCTAGTCAGTAGGTTGGCTTTGACTCTAAAGATCGTGGTGAGCACTACCCTTAAATCACTTCCTAACAAATCAAAAATGTTTTTGAAACACGCTTTTATTAGTTAGTTTAGAGATATGCTTGAGTTTTGTTCACCACCGTTGTAGAAGATAATTTATAATCTGTACCGTAGGTACCTGTAGAGGTATAAAATGCAATGTACCGATATCGATTGGTTAATCATCGTTGAAACCGCTTTATGGATATAATTTTAATATTTCGAAAGGTTATTGAGATTACATTGAAGGCATCATAAAGTAGGGATTATTCAAAATTCTCCCCATGAATAAAGGATTGAAAATTTTCTATGTGGTGGTGTTTTGTGGATCTTGAAATTGGAATTTGGTATTAATAGTCTATGAGGGAATTTATGAAATTACTATTTAAAATTCTGACGGGATAAAGTGAACACAAAGCAATCAGGGGAGATTGGAGGATGCAAATATGGTATAGGAAATAGTAGAAATCTAGTCGAAGCTACCTACTTAAATATTGGTGATTAGTGCTTCAAGGCAGGGGAGGGGGGGGGGGGGGGGGGGGGGGGGGCATAGAAAAGAGGTAGTATATGTGAGAGGAGAGGAGGGGGAAATATCGATCGAAGGCTTTCTCGTAATCTGCAAAAGCCATACAGAATGGCAGATTGTACTCTATAGTTTTTTGCATAATCTGCCGCAGTGTATCAATGCCGCAGTTCATTCTGCAGCAAGAAAACTTCTCTGGAACCGCACAGTACGTGACCACTTCGGTTCCAATGAGTGAGGATGAATTCCGTATTCCAATTCGTGATAAACCTTGAAAACAGCTTATGACGTGAGCCAGAACGTGAGCGAGATTGGCCTATAGTTCTTCAAAAAGGTTTTGTCACCTTTTTTGAAGAATAATGCCACCAATCTCCTGGTCCACGCAGCTAGTGCGGTCGTATTGTGAATGTCATCAGACGTTACAGTTAAGTTGTAAGTCATATATTAATTTTATATAAGTAATAGCATTATTATTTAATTTACACATATAAGTCAATTTATGTATACGACGAGCTCGGTGGACGAATGGTTCGCAATGGCCACTTTGACTCCGAGGGTCGCGGGTTCAATTCCCGTACAAGACAAACTGTCTGTGCATGAACATGTCTATTTCTCTTGATTGTCTATGGTATTTACAAAAAAAAATGTATTTAAGTACATTTATCAGTTGTCTAGTACCCATAACACAAGCTCTGCGCTTAATTTGGGACTAGATGGCGCTGTGTAAATTGTCCAGAAATATTTATTTATTTATGTCTATTGTATCATGCCACAAGCGAGAAAATGTTTACCGCGGCATGATCTGATTACTAATATTGTAGCAAGCGTGATCACCACTGTCGAGTTATCAGACGAAGATAATCATTATTAATACTCATGCTGTCTCAACAAGTTTCATTTATTACAATTCACCAACTGTACCTCATAATCCTCAGTCTCGGGCTATCATCCATTTCCCTTATCGGCAATTCCCACCGCGCACTAAATCTGATTGCCAGCCAACACTTTTCCATTACATCTACGATATATATTACAGAGCTACATATTTCATCACAGTATGTTCCCGAAGGAATATCTCAATTAGGTCCAGATTGAAAACGTTAAGTCTCGGATACACTGGGGAATATTTTGTCCCACCAACAAACAAGACACAAGTGAAACTTCTTATAGAGTACTTTTTTCTATGAGTGTGCCAAGCGAGTATGTGGGTCACGGTGGTAAGTAATCACCAGAAATCGGCAATACAAAGGGGTCATCGACCATTGGCAGCTTTTTAAGGGAAAGATTGACTCTATTCTAGAAAGATCCCTGTTCTACAATGTCCTATTTATTTAAGCCTATTAAGTACTGATAAGCCACGTTTTTTGGTTTCCATTAAGTTTTTCGTCTCTTTGCGTGGGTTGTTGTATTTTGTGTCTACCAACTATTAAATTATGTTTAATTGATATGATACGTACAGCCTTTGTCTATATTTGCAATAGCTAGCTATAGAATTCATCCACACACATTAATATTCCCGGACAAATTACACACTGCTATCATAAAACTAGTCCCATACTAAGCAAAGCTTATATATAATACATACATATAAATGCATATATACTCGTATAATACATATAAAACGCCCAGACCAAGACAAACTGACATGTTTATGTACACAAATATTTGTCTTGTGTGGGGATCGAACTCACGACCCTGGAGTCAAAGTGGACATTGCTTCCCATCTGACGACCGGATTCGTCAACATTGAAACCAAAATGGACGTATATTGTGCGTAGTTAAAGCGATTTTGTTCCTTTTGAATACCTGACGAAATTTCCTGCCTAATACCCTACTAAAATACTCGCATATCTCTTTTGTTTTATTGAACTAACCGATACAAGTATGTAGGCAACACTAATCGGCACAACCTACATGAGCGACGTTGCGATAAACACTGACCAGTGTAAATGGAAAATGTATTGTGACATCGTCCACGGGACGCATCACGTAGATGTCCCGTGTCATGTCGTTATTTTTCCCCCTTAGTGTAACTGAGGCTTTACGAGGAAATACTTGTACGTTTTCTCCATATATGATTAATTTTTTTTTACTGGACTTTGACACTAGGTCTCTAATATTTCCACATATTATGTTTTCCGTATTAGACTCATCTTGTGTTTCAATGAAAAATAATAAACTTTTTTTTTTTTCGAAATAAGCTTGTGTCATTGTTAGCCAACGGCAGTATTAGCCACCACTTTAACTCCAAGGTCGCGGATTCGATCCCGCACTAGATAAACATTTGTAATCAAAATACTCTGTCTGAATCAGCTTTAACTTAGTCTTGTTGATATGCTGTTGATTGTTGGCACTCGGTGGACCTGTTGATTTACACTGCGTTGCTAGATGGAGTTTTGTCAACTTGGTGGAGATCAATACCAATAAAACACAATTTTCCTTTTCTTCGGGATATCTCTTTGCTGCTTCAAAATTTACTCTACATCTTGGATATGCACATCAGTTGGGTTGAAACCTCAATCAAAAAAACGTGTTTAATGTGAATTTTTCCATTTTAAAAATATCTATTAATATAATACCGTTAGTAGTTCTAGAAATTCTAGGAAATGCTGTTTTATCGTCTACAGATACTAAAACTAGTTCCGAATACATTAAAATCGTTGTTTATCGATTTTGTTCACACGACACTCAAAATTTTTACGACTATAGTGGTGATCAAACTTAAAATTGGTTTGATGTTCCGAAACCATGTTACTAAACAAAATAAACAATTTTATTAAAACCATCTTTGAGCTAAAGCCAACCTCGCCTGCACGTGGCGCACCCTGCTGACTGACTACCGAGGCTTTGGCGAAAGAGAGGTATCAACATCATTATCAGCCTGCATCTACACTCTGCTGGATATAGGCCTTTCCCAATGTTTTCCACCATCCGATCCTCGTCGCGATCCTCCATGCATGCAAACAAGCATACGTCTCACCTGATGGAAAGTAGTTACCGCAGTCTATGGACGCCTGCAACACCATTTTATGTTGCGAGCATTTATATAACTACGGTAATCGCTTGTTTCCCACCTAACATAGTGTATTTAATACATTTAATAAACAATAAATAAATAAAATGCAGACAAACATATCTATCACTCTAGCAACTATATATTAGTAAGATTGGTAAAGAACATAAACACACACGGCCATAAAGGCGTCGAACAATCTGGTGGATGGGTGAACAAACATTATACTATTTTGTTGTCATATGAATCTACACAACGACACTACTAGTATTATTTCTTATTACGTAACGATACTAATATGGAGCTTTCATAATTTTAACACAAAAAATCCGACTCGAAAAGTTACTTGGTTGGGCGCCCTCGTTCTAGATGGTCCCATGACGTTAAGTAAGCGGACGGATGGCGGAGGATCGTATCCGGTGGAAGGCATCGGGGAGGCTTATATCTAACAGTGGGTAGATCCAGGCTGATGATGATGATGATGAAAAAAAATATGGGACCAACCTGGAACATACTCTTTACTATAGATATATAGATACCTGGAAGATACTCTTTACTATAGATATATAGATACCTGGAAGTATACTCTTTCAAATGAAAAAAAATAAATGACGGAGTAATGAAGTAACAAACATAAAAAAAAATGCATCCGAACTGAGAACCTTCTCCTTTTTTGGAGTCGGTTAAACAGTACATGTTTTTACAATTCACCGCAGTCTGATTTTTTTTTTTTTTTTCTAGCCCCAAATTAAGCGAAGCTTGTGTTATGGGTACTAGACAACTGATAAACATACGTAAATACTTTTTTTTTTTGTAAATATATACTTATGATACATAGAAAACACCCAGACCAAGACAAACAGACATGTTCATGCACACAAATGTTTGTCCTGTGTGGGAATCGAACCCTCGAGCGTTGGTGTCGAAGCCGCGTCATTGACCGCTACGCCACCGAGCTCGTCGAATTATGTTGTATTTGTTATTGTCAGGTGAAGGTATAAAAGAAAAAGTTAAGAAAGTTACACGAAAAATTCCTTATTTTGTTTGACAGAACTGTCAGTCATTTGACAGATTGCGGGAAACCAATTCGAATTCATTATTCATTACTATGAAGACCTGACGTCCGTCGGCTAGTGTATACATTGTTAATTCGTATCTCGTAGGTACACTCTTGAACAAAATTGAGTCCACTAAACTAGTCCTCCAAACGTAGGCACTCATGTTGAATAGTGAATAGCGTCGATCGAGCTGCTCAGAGCAAGGCTATTTTCGTGTATTGATTGACTTGACAAAGTCAGAGGGCTTGTAATAGTGTTCCAAGTAGTAATAATAGGATCATGTTTTGGACATTTTGAAGTTTATACAGGTATTTTGCAGGAAAAGGAGCTGTTAATATGCAATATCGAGAATGATGTACATTTAGTTCATAGACTGCGCTTTATAGACTCCTGGTTAGCGTAGCGAACTTGAAATGAATGCCAAAGAGTTTATATAGCGATGTCATTTAAGTGTTCGCACATTATTGTGCTTTCCTTTAAAAGAACCAGCAATGACACGAAATAAAAATGTCTACCTTTGAGTTATAAATAGCTCACCACAATTTTTAAAGTCAAAGCCATCGCCGCTTCTAGCCGCTTTCTTAAGGTCATGGTATCATTAGAAGGGGTGCATCCAATGCTTCATCGTCCTCCGCGCGACCGGCATATAAGTGGCTCACCACAATCCTGCACGTGGTGCACCCTGCCAACTAACGAAAGAGAGGTAGGGTACAACGTATTTGTAAACTGTCCGACTGGCGAAGTACACTTCACAGAATACCGCAGCCAGATAACAATTCCCTCTAGGGAATTCTAAAAGCAGCGTAGCAATGTAGTGGAGAATGCTTTAAACTCCTTTGATTTCGCGTCAATCAGGCAGGTCAATGATGTTGTCTAGAAAAGTAAGTGGCTAAACCGTTTCCGATTTCATTATTATTATTATAAAAGCGGAATATAATTCCTACCTAACCTACCCGTGTGGTTTCTGCCAGACTAGAATAGAATCATTCAGTCTCTTCCCGTGGATGTCGTACAAGGCGACTAAGGGATACATTATCAAACATCA
Organism: Hypsopygia costalis; assembly: GCA_937001555.2. Lineage (NCBI taxonomy): Eukaryota > Metazoa > Arthropoda > Insecta > Lepidoptera > Pyralidae > Hypsopygia > Hypsopygia costalis. The sequence goes on from OW443334.2 coordinate 1,526,849, forward strand.
ATCAAGCCTCCCCAACCCGCTTGGCCAGCGTAGGGAGTGTAGCCAGTGTAGGCCAAATCCTCCTTCCGTCTAGGACGGACGAGAGAGGGTCGTGTTCCTGTAGTGGAGACTGAAATGATCTGATGATGATGATAATTCCTACTGTGTTTCAACACTACCTACGTGGCTGCCACAAAGGAGGGTTCCAATTTACGCGTCCACAATGTATGTTCTGTTCGTATAATGTTGCACAGTGTTCACGATTAGGTAAAATGATATAATAAATATAACATATATTACCAATTTATCTTCTTGCTCACAAGCATCAGACTTCCTCATACATTATTCATCAAATCTCGAAGCAGCTTTCTAGACGATGAGTTGGTTTATTTAGGCGGCCTATTACAAAAATGTCTTTTACAAGATTAAAGCTTCTATGAAATACGAATATAAATATATAGCGTAGAGTTCGCACGTAAAGGTTTCCAAACATTTTGTCTCGTAAAGGAGACTGCAATGTTTGATTTTTGTTTATATAAAACCACAGTATAAGTAATAGTACGAGGGTTGTCCGTAAAATAAGGTTCCCATGATTTTTAACCTACAAAAACATGTTTAATTGCATTGAATGATAAATTTTTGGAAAGCTTACACTTTTTTCTATTTTTTTACATAAACTCCATTGAGATTAATGCACTTTTGCATGCGGTGCACCATTTTCTTGATGCTCGAGTGGCAGAACTCCCCCGCCGCGCAGCGAAAGTAGTTTAGAACCGCTTCTTGGAGTTCTTCTATCCGGAAATGCGTTCCACCCAAGTGTTTTTTGTGTTCAGGGAAGAGATGATAGTCACTAGGGGCTATGTCAGGGATGTATGGCGGATGAGTAACAGTATCCCATCCAAAGTCGTTGAGTAGAGCGGTGGTTACATGGGCGGTGTGCACTCACTCCCTTCGTCAGCATTCCTCTCTTCTTGTTCTGAATCGCGCGTCGAAGTTTCTGTAAAGTCTCGCAGTAGCGGTCAGCATTGATTGTTGTACCGGCAGGCAAAAACTCGCACAACAGTATCCCCTTCCTGTCCCAAAACACGGTCGCCATCACTTTGCCGGCAGACAGGCTGGCTGAGAAGCGAGCGGGAGTTCCATTTCGAACGGCTACTGAGCCAAGAATGAGCGTCGCAGCGATGTCGGTGGCATAGGAGGTTAGAATCGGGGAACCAAGCTACGCGCTACTATTATTGGATCTAGTGTAGCAACGCTCATCGCGACTGCAGCGCCTCGGGAACCTTATTTTACGGACAACCCACGTAATAGCACCTGGCCACTCCTTGCCGTACTCTAGTGTCGACCTCTCCCTTCGAAGATAAATCTGGAACAGTTTGTATGGCGCCACATGCACACACGCTCATTGACGGTCTGTACAGACGTCATTGTTTATGTCGTAGGTAAATCACGCGCCATTTGTATGAAGTAGCCGGGATGTGATAAAACGAAGCCTTGAATTGGCCTAATTGGTATGGTATAATAAATTATAATTTTTGGCTAAAAAATCGCAGTTCCAGGAGTCCGGAACAGAAATCTTATTTTATCTAAAAGTATGAAGAATATGTAAGAACGAAATCCATAATCATCGCACTGTTGGGATACGAGTCTCTCCTCAATCGAAGGGGTTTAGAGCACACTCCACCACGTTGCTCAACAGCGGGTTGACCAGTTAGCCAGTATTTTTAAGCCGCTTAAGGCCATGGATTAACGACTCACCTAATGACAACAACCGCGACCGATGTTTTAACGTGACCTCCGAAGCACGGAGAATCTCGAGATAAATAAACCCATCCATAGACAGGCTAATAAATAAATAAATATTGTCAGACAAATTACACAGCGAAATCTAGCCGACGACTAGCTTGACGAGCTCGTTGGTGTAGCGGTCAATGACGTGGCTTCGACACCAATGCTCGTGGGTTCGATTCCCACATAGGACAAACATTTATGTGCATGAACATGTCTGTTTGTCTTAGTTTGGGTGTTTTCTATGTATAATAAGTATGTATTTACAAAAAAAAAATGTATTTACGTATGTTTATTAGTCGTCTAGTACCCATAACACAAGCTTCGCTTACTTTGGGGCTAGATGGCGCTGTGTAATTTGTGTGACAATATTTATTTATATATTTAGCCCCAAAGTAAGCGAAGCTTGTGTTATGGGTACTAAACAACTGAGGGCCAATTCTCGTAATTTTTCTACGAACGCAGACTGAAAGTTGACCGAATCGAGATTGAATTGTGAATTGACTAAAATTATATACATGATTTAATTAATTAATTATTATCAATTCTTGTTGTTGGCAAAGTAACATTCTTAGTTTATTTAATTTCCAGTCATATTTCGATATAATCCCGCTTAAATTTAATTTTGAAGTTACATATTGTGTTACGAGAATACCAAATATGAGATTTGTGAGATCGAGACTGGATCGAAACTAAATTTTGACTATATTTTAATTACGAGAATTGCCCCTCTGATAAACATACGTAAATACATTTGTTTTTTTTTTTGTAACTATATACTTATGATACATAGAAAACACCCAGACCAAGACAAACAGACATGTTCATGCACATAAATGTTTGTCCTGTGTGGGAATCGAACCCACGAGCATTGGTGTCGAAGCCGCGTCATTGACCGCTACGCCACCGAGCTCGTCTACAGGCTACAGTCGACGTTGTTTACCATGCGTGTTCGATTAGACTGACCCGCGCAAGGACACCATCGAGCTCCTCGACTGGTATAGAAACAATTGTAAACGGAGGCGGAATACATTTCGCGCGTTTTTTTTTTTTACTTTATATCTACGGTCGACAGGCGAGAGGATATATATATTACAATAATATACATTTAAATAAAAATATGACATTAAAATAATAAGTTATGACATTAATCCAATACAATTATTAAAATTAATGATGATAAATTGAAAGGTAAATAATGATAGTTGAATGAAATAACGATGAACGAATAAAAATTGTATCGGAAAATATTGTTTTTACAAATAAGTTCCTATAATTATATGACGAAATGCTTAACGTACGGATATAAGTAGGTAGTCGTGCGCGCCCCTACAGTCTTTTGCGATACCTGACAAAGGTGACTAAGTTGTAAGTGCGTAAACAAATCTAAGATCATATGTACACTTAGTTATGCAATAAAGAATTTTGACTTTGACTTTGACTTTTTCACAAACGTTCTTTTTTTATTTGGCAACCACGCGGTATGTTATTATACAGCCTGTGACTTGTTCCTACAATGTTGGTGATTGATTTCTTTGGTGATTGGAACTTTTACTAAATAACATGATTGATAAATAAATATTTCTGGACAATTTACACAGTGCTATCTAGTCCCAAATTAAGCGCAAAGCTTGTACTATGGGTATTAGACAACAATGATAAATGTACTTAAATACATTTTTGTATCCTAAATACATAATTAAAATACCTACTCAGAAACACCCAGACCAAGACAAACAAACATATTCATGCACACAATACAATACAATACAATACAATATACTTTATTGCACCAAAATAAATGAAAAATATACAGTGAAAACATTAAGTACTAGTACAAAGGCGGTCTTATCGTCGAGCGATCTCTTCCAGACAACCTTAGGGTAGAGGACAAATAACATGAAATCAAGGTAGGTGGCGCAGATATTAATAATTACTATAAGTAATAAAATGTAAATACTTACATACATGCTTAATTATATAAATAAATAAATATGCACATACATACATACATATACACACCTACATACATACACATACATACATACATATACATACATACATATACACACAAATTATATAAACCTAGTATAGTACTAATGAGTCTAATCAAGTAGAGGTTAAAATTGTGACTAATGAAAATTAGATAACATTAAGAGAAAGATAGTGGCTTTTGACAAGATTTTTAAACAAAGCTAGCGATTGAGCATTCCTGATCTGAGATGGTAACGCGTTCCAAAGGCGCACTGCCTGCACAGAAAAAGAATTGGAGTAAAATTGGGAAGAGTGAGACGGTGTTTTGAGGCGGAGTAAAAGTGTGTTGCGCAAGGCGCGGCCCTGCACTTCGGTATGAAACAGGAAACGTTCTTTTAGGTAGACAGGAGATTTAGGATTAAAGAGAATAGAGTAAAGAAGGGTAAGTATATGCCAGTTACGGCGAAGTCTGATGGGGAGCCACTTGAGCTGAAGGCGAAATTCAGAGACATGGTCATATTTGCGAAGTCCAAATATGAACCGTATACATAGATTTTGAAGACGCTCAAGTTTATTTAGTTGCTCTTCGGTGATATCAAGGTAACAAGAATCTGCATAGTCTAGTATAGGGAGGAGCAAGGATTGTGCAAGCGCAATTTTAGTGTCAGTGGGCAAAAAATTTCGCAATCTTCTAATAGAAGCGGAAGCGGCGAATAATTTTCTACTGACGTCAGCAATCTGTGCTGACCAAGAAAACGTACTGTCAAAAAGAATTCCGAGATTTCTCACTTTATTACTAAATTTTACAAGGGTGCCATCAAATGTAACAGAAGAGATATGATTCCAATCAATTTTACAAATTTGTCGAGAACTACCTATAATAATGGCTTGCGTTTTCGAAGGATTTACAATAAGGCCATGAGACTTGCTCCAGACAGATATACGTGATAGATCTTCGTTAATAGAGGATATGGCATTTGGAAGCTGCATCAAAGGAGCCTGTGTATAAATTTGTAAATCATCTGCATAAAGATGGCAAGAGGAGCGAAGTTCAGATGTAATGGAGTTAATGAACAAAGCAAATAAAAGAGGAGACAACACGCCACCCTGAGGTACGCCAGCCGTAGTAGGGCACCAGGTAGAGAATGTATTCTCAACACGCACCCGTTGCTGACGTCCATACAGGTAAGAACGAAACCAATCAATCACCGTAGGAGATATGTTGATAGAACGCAGTCGAAGTAACAATACATCAAAATCGACCGTATTAAATGCGTTACTAAAATCCAGCAAAGTCAAAACAGTAAGGTCTCCATTGTCCATACCCGACCGGATATCTTCGGTAATTTTCATGAGAGCGGTAGTCGTGCTATGACCTGGGCGGAAACCTGATTGGAAAGGATTGAGAATATCGTATTTATCAAGAAAACTACTTATTTGCATTTGAACCAGGCGTTCGAGGACTTTGGACAAGAAAGGAAGAATGGAAATAGGGCGGTAGTCGGAGGGTAACATGGGATTCAGTTTTTTAGGAAGGGGAACAACATAAGCATTTTTCCACGCAGAGGGAAAAATTCCAGATGTAATGGAATTGTTAAGGATCAATGTGATAATAGGAAGGATAATATCGAGGATAGGTAAAATCATAAGACGACTAACGCTGTCCTCCCCCGTGTGTTTGTCTTGTGCAGGGATCGAACCTCGGAGTCAAAGTAACCATTGCTAGCCATTCGACCACCGAGCTCGTCATTATATACATCAGGGCTGTCCAAGGCACGGCCCGCGGGCCGCATGCGGTCCTCTGTTTTTTTTTTGCGGTCCGTGACGTGTGTTTCTTTTACCTTTTTTATACCTACAGTTTTTTACCGCTACAGGATTTTTACAACAAACCTGACTGAAAATTATATATTTTTAGAAAAGTTAAAGTTACTATTATAACTAAATATATAAATAAATATTTCTGGACAATTTACACAGCGCCATCTAGTCTCAAATTAAGCTCAAAGCTTGTGTTATGGGTACTAGACAACTGATAAATGTACTTAATTTTTTTTTTGTAAATACTTACTTATAATACATAGAAAATACCCAGGCCAAGACAAACATACATGTTCATGCACACAAAAATGTTTGTCTTGTGCGGGAATCGAACCCGCGACCTCGGCGGCAAAGTGGCCATTGCTAACCATTCGACCACCGAGCTCGTCACTAAGCCACTATAACTAGTTATAACTAAGCTTATACTTTCAAAATAGGAAGTAAAAATGTTAAGTAGGTATTTGTTTCTGCGGCCCGCTAATCGGTTTAGTAATTGTAATGGCCCTGTATTGTATATGGTTTGGACAGCCCTATATACATCGTCATGATACAGAAGGAAAATAAAATTATTAATTTATTACCGCCAAACGACAAGGTCCCACAAGCTGCAAGACAATTACTTGCCGTAACATAGTTTGCCGAGCTTATATTAGTTCGTTAAATGCGTTATTGCTATGTTTACCAGGTAATTGAATTTTATTCAGAGGATATGCTCTTAAAAGAATTATTAAATGCATTTTTAGATGACATTGTAGAGGTATAATAGTTGGTTCTATTATCTTCAACGGTATGGAGAGGGTATATTTAGGGTGGGAAGTTGGGAAGTTATTTGTTTATTTTTAGTTTATCTAAAGTACTAATTTCTACCCGCGGTTTTGTTCCTTGTAAATACAGTATATAGATAGAAGTATTCCTTGTGTTAATACAATACAATACCATACCATACCATACGATACGTTTTTTTTTTACGCGCGCCGCCCCGCACCCCCGCTGCCATCGCATCATCTCCTTCCTTTCTGGTGACCTCACTCACTCGCAGGAACACAATAGCCCTCAAGGGAACCGTTATTTGGCTGCGGTATTCTGTGAGGTGGAGGTACATTCCCCAGTCGGGTAGCTTACAATTACGCTCCCTACCTCACTTTTCGCCAGAGCTTCGTTTGTCAGTCAGCAGGGTGTACCGCGTGCAGGTAAAGTTGCCTTAGATTCAAAGATGTTGATGAACCACTTACAATACAAACACAAATATTACAACAAAAATAACATATTAAAGTACAATAGGCGGTAAATTAATCCATACATAATCTTCTTTTTAACCGACTTCTAAAAAGGAGGAGGTTCTCAATTCGTTAGTTTTTTTTATTATTCCATCCATATTTTTTTTATACTACGTTGGGTAGCAGACAAGCGTACGGCCTGCCTGATGTGAAGCGGTTACCGTCGACATATTAACGCTCGGTACATGAAATATCGCTCGCGAGCCCCCACCACCGCAGCCAACGCAACAATTCTTTCCTTTCTGGTAACCTAACTTACTCGCAGAAACACAACAACCCTCAAGGGAATTGTTATTTGACTGTGGTATTCTGTGAGATAGAGATACTACCCCATTTGGTCAACTCGCAGATACGCTGTACAAGGATAAAAGAGAGGTAGGCTTCCCTCTTGGCTCGGTACCGTCTATACGCTTAAAATCGGCTACTATCTTCAGCCCCCTTACCACCATCTCTTATTGCGATTCAATAATTTAATAGATTGCTTATTCATACCAATGAATAAGCGACTGTATTCCATTTGAAATAGAGTCGCTTATACATTGGTATGAATAAGCATTCTATTCAGTTTTTGAATCGCAGTGAGATGGTGGTAAGGGTGCTGATCCCGTTTCTGAACCGAGTCATAAAGTGCTAGCTGGTACTTGGGTGCTCCCGCTTATGCTGCGGCTACAGTACCGTGATATGCCAATAATTATTGCCATAATTTCAACAACGCCTAGGTGTAACCACGATTTATGGCCATAATTTTACAATGCCAATCAATATGGCAAATGGCGGTAGACAATAGCTCCGGCGGCGGTCTTTTTTCGCACATCAAAGAGAATTACCGCGGTAAATAATGCGTTTGTGGCCACACTACTGTTTGACCAGTGTGCAGCATGAACTCAACGGCGACGCACGTATCGACCGACATGGAGTGGTCAAACGAAAAAAGCTTGAGTTTTGGAATTATTCCAATGCGAACCGTATCTTTTTATGAGCTTTCAGTCGGGTATACCCCGATAAAAATCGCAGTGTACAATGATGATTTGAAGAAGAAAAAAAACCGGACAAGTGCGAGTCGGACTCGCACACCGAGGGTTCCGTAGGTACGTAATATCATTATTAAATTTGATATTTTTCATTATAAATAAGAAATAATGCGTCGAAAAAAATAAATAAAATATATTTTGCAATGTGTACATCAAGCCCTTTCATATGATACCCCATTTGAACTAGTAGTTTCAATTTGAAATTTCGACACCCTATAAAAAATATAGACCCCCTATTTTTTTAGATCTATTTACAAATGTATAGTTTTGAGATTTATTCCTGTACTTGTAGTCTATAACGATGTTACTTGCCAAATTTCATAGTTCTAGGTCAACGGGAAGTACCCTATAGGTTTTGATTCCCTTGAGTGTGTCGAAATATGCGTTTTTTGCTGAATAAACGGCCGTAACTTTTTTCTACGTAAACTTAGCAGTTTGATTTTTTTTTAACTTCATGGGACCGTAGACCTGTGTATACAGTTCAAATTTCAGCTTGATACCTCCACGCATTCTCGACATAGAAATGTTTGACAGACAGACAGACAGACAGACAGACAGACAGACAGACAGACAGACAGACAGACAGACAGACAGACAGACAGACGGACAACAAAGTGATCTTATAAGGGTTCCGTTTTTCCTTTTGAGGTTCGGAACCCTAAAAAGACCGAAACCATCTAAATAAATATAACAGCTGTAGCCTCAACCTCCATCTTGAAAAAGGATATTTTTACCGCCTAATTTATTGACATATCTAGGTAAACTCTAGTGTAACCACACCACTTCACGCAGTAATTTAAACGGTAATTTAATGCCACAATTATGGCGGTAACAGCCCGGTAGACGGTAAGGTAGTGTAGCCGCAGCATTAGAGATGACAGCAGTACTCAATGTGAGGTCGTACTTGCGTCTTGTAAAGTATTTAGTACATACTCGTACTTATAACTCGTACTTCCTAAACGGTGTAAGTAAGAAACAAAACTTGTGAATTAAAGTATACATATATATTAAAGTATATATATATATAGAAGAAATAATGTGTATCAAATATAGCTGGGTATATATATCTAGACTCCTCTAGATGCCCTCTAAATCGCCTCCAAACATGCCCTCCAAAACACAGAAATAACTAGAATCTAGTGTTATTTCTGTGTTTTGTTTGTTGTTGTCAATAGATGACAGTCATTTGGCTTAATGACTGTCATCTAAGTCAATGGGCTTTGGGCGGCTTGAAAACACTAACCTCGGTCAACCCGCAATTGAGCAGCCTGCGGTGTATGCTCTAAATCCCCCTTCGACTGAGGAGAGACCCGTATCCCAGTGGGTTCAATATGAGTTGTTGCAGATAGTATTAGTAAGTTAATTAATTAAATTAAACGGGTAACTCATGTATTTTTGTCGTAAAAGCCGACTAGTATCTATTTCAAACAGAAATCTTCATTGTAGATTCATAGTATTACCACAGTATAAGTAATAGTACTACGTACAGTATGAACAGTCCCTGCCGTTCTCTCGTACCGACCTCACCTCCCCTCTGAGACAAATCTGAAACAGTTTGTATGGCGCCGCACGCACACACGCTCATTCTCGCTCTGTACAGACGTCATTATTTATGTAATAGTGAACGACGCGTCATTTGTATGGAGTGGCCGGGGTGTTGTATTACTTCTCTATGGTTGATTATTATTATTTATGATGATAATTGTTCATATAAGTGTCAAAGTGAACAAAACTAATCATATTAGGCGGAGTACGCACCGACAAGTTTGGCAACTTCTGAGTGTTGCAGCAACTTACAACTTAGTTACGACAACAAATTGTTTGCAACTTGCCTTGTACAGTCAGCGAAGGAAATGAGTTATCAGAGGCGTGGATTACTATAATAGGAAGTAATTTACATAATTTTCCGAGACGTTAATTTTATATAATACTTTTGTTCTGTCGTATAAATTATTTCTAGTTAGTTAATATTTTGATTTTATAACTAACTCCTACCTATTATATACCTCCTACCCCTAACTTGATTAGTAGAGGTAGGAGGTTGAAAATTAAGGGCTATGGGTATTTTTGATGAAATTAAATAAAAAGAAAGCAAATAAATTGACAAAAAATAAGAAAAAGATCTACATATACATCCTAATCACTTAGCCGTATTAAATATACTTTACAACCTATTTTCAATATAAAGAAAAAAATCATAAAACTCGGTAAAGCCGTTTGACACGAGATTTGTATATAAAATTAAATAGAAGATGTATCATCCAACAATCATCCCACTTCTGGGACCATTATCTCTCAAGCGAGGATATCAGAGCATTTTCAAGCCGGTCAAAAGCTTGACTTAACGACTGTCATCGATTGACAGCAGCGGGAACCAACGACTTGACGTGCCCTCCAAATCGTGCCGGAGATAACTCGAGAGAAATAAAACCAGCTACGAGTATATACAATATAGCGACTCTGTTACTCGCTGATCATGCTTTCTAAACACAAAAGAATTTTTAAAATCATTTTCGTTGAGTTTATCCATTATCAACAAAAAATCTAGAAATACAAATCTTTTTTATAATATTAGTAGAGACAATAAGCTCGAATAGACGAGCTCGGTGGTCGGATGGTTAGCAATAGCCACTTTGACTCCGAGGTCGCTGGTTCGATTCCCGCACAAGATAAACATTTGTGTGCATGAACATGTCTGTTTGTCTGGGTCTGGGTGCTTTCTATGTATTATTAGTATGTATTTTACAAAAATAAAATTAAGTACATTTATCAGTTGTCTAGTACCCATAACACAAGCTTTGCGCTTAATTTGGGACTAGATGGCGCTGTGTAAATTGTCCAGAAATAATTATTTATTTATATTTATAATAAGCAAATAAAAGATTAAAAAGTATCTATTAAATTCATTAGGCAGTTTTAAGAGATTTCCTGTTCCAAGAGCTCCAGTCAAGTGAAAAAGCAATAATTCTCAAAATTTATTCATTATTTTATTAACATATAAATCATCTTTATATAATATTTCAATATTAAGTAGACACTGATTATGTTTGGTAATTTTCTTCGCTATAATTCAAAATAGGTATGTGGCTGTCTTTTTAATGCCAATATTAAATTACTCGAGAGCACTGTTACATTCATTTTTTTTATTGTGTCCCTGTTAAGTAGGTATATAATATATGAATAATTAACTTAAAAAGATACATACATACATGACACAACTAATCAAAAACAATAGACTTGTCTTTTTGTTTTCGTTTTATTAGGTAACATCTCAATAATATAATTCGAAAACGCTCCATACAAAAGGCTACTAAGGCACAATGCAAATATGAAGACATCGCACGCTTTGATATTTACATATACCTACATTAAATTTGAATATTGCGTTTATCTAGTTATAGCCATGACAAAGTTAAGTACTTTTTTTTATTATTTCTCTGGGTAATATTTGTTTTCAATAATTTCATCCTTTCAAAATATGCTTTCGTGTTTAATTTTTTTTATGTATGAGAGGGGGGCAAATGAGCATGTGGGTCACCTGTTGGAAAGCAATCATCACCACCCATAGAGATCAGCAACACCAAGGGGTCGCCGATCCGCTGCCAGCCTTTTCAAGTTTTTAAGATATTGATAATATTATTTATTAGCCTATTGTTTATCACCCCCCTTAATTTTTTATCTACACTGATATTATAATGAGGCAAACAGAAGGAGCGAAATGGAGCGAAAGATTAAATTTTTCTTTGTATCGTGTGGGTACACGCCTTTTTTATATTAATTATTATTTATTCTTTGCTGACTGTACGTACAAGCATCACTTCATAATTTGATTAATATTCAGAAAATCAGTTTTACGGGTCGATGGTGCGGTTTGAACTGACTTGCGTGTTTCTTCTGTAGTTAAGTAACTACTTAGTCCAAATACGACCAAAAAAAATTGTTAGGCAAAACGCTACATATTACCAATTGCGTTTTAAGCATACAGAGAACAAAGTGTTGCTTGCCAAGCCTTGCTTGCCAAGCCTGCCAAGATTTTTTTCCACTGCCAAAGGGTAATGTTTTTGGATAATATGTATGTCCGATTCTATAGTACGCTCTACAGCCTAAACCGTTTAACGGATTTCAAAATATGGGGTGTCAGTACATTAGTTTTAGTTTCGTAAGAGCCATAGGGCATTACTTCAATGTAGCATTCGAGAAAATAAAAGGGATAGTAAATTTTTTCAATATCTTTTTATACTATGTCTTGTGACAAGCATACGGCCCGCCTGATGTGAAGCGGTTACCGTAGCCATATGTACGCTCTCAACATGAAATATTGCTGACGCACCGCCACCATGGCTGCCAACGCAGCAACTCCTTCCTTTTTGGTGACCTCACTAATCGCAAGAACAACCGTCAAAGGAATTGTTATTTGGCTGCGGCATCTGATGAGTTGGAGGTATTTCCCCAGTCGGGCAGCTTACAAATACGCTGTACTCTACGTCTATTTTGCCAGAGCTTCTTTCGTTAGTCAGCAGGGTGTACCACGTGCAAATGAGGTTGGCTTTGGCTCTAAAGATTGTGGTAAACCTCGTATTATTATAACCCCAGTCGCGCAAAGGACGATGAAGCATTAGATGCACCCCTTCTAATGATCTGATGATCTCAAGAAAGCAGTTGGAAGTGGTGAGATGCGGAAGGCGGAGGATCGTATTTGGTGGAAAGCATTGGGTTAGTCCCGGGGCCTTACCGGCGAAACTGAAACCGATTACCACCGAATATCTTGATTCAAAAGCTAAGCTAAACACAATTAACATATATCTAAGTTAAAATAACTTAAAAACTTTCGCGTTGCATGATTTTTTTGTATTTCTGCACAATTTAGAATCGTGCAGAAAGTAGTCGGCCTTGAGTTTCTTGCCAGTTCTTCTCAAGAAGCCCCGTCGCCGGAACTGGCACTTAAATTCACTTTCACATTCAAGATAGTGTGATGAAAGTGAATCTAAGCTCTGCGGATTTATAGTAGTAATGATTTAGATACATGTTCTTATATTTAATTTGTATGACGTTTCTAAGTGCTTTATAAAGTCCTAGGAATAAAGATATTTTGATTTGATTTGATTTGGATGGTAATCGGCTTCCGCTTCGGCGGTAGGGCCCCTGGTCGAAACGTCAGGCAATATAATAAAGGTATGTAAATACCCTTATGCATGATCGCGTTAATTCCCATTCTTATCTACACTATCTACACTACTATTATAAAGAGGAAAAATTTGTATTTTTGTGGGTGTGTGTGTGGATGTTTGTAATGAAATAACTCAAAAACTACTGTGCCGATTTCAAAAATTCGTTCACCATTGGAAAGCTACATTCACCCTTAGTAACATAGGCTATATTTATTGCTAAATAAAAGGTAAAAATTAAAAAAAAAAATCTTATGGCCACCCAGCGAAGCCGGGACGGGCCGCTAGTATTTCATAAATCTAAGTTGAAATTTGATTTTCGCCATAAAAAAATCCGATGGTAATTGGCTTCTGCTTCAGCGGTAGGATCCCTGTAAACAGCAGTGGGTAGATACAGGCGCCCAATGCTTATGAATATTTGTACATAATAATAACATAACCGATCTGGGATATGGTAATGTAATACATATTCATGTACTATTTAGACAGAAAATATCAGACCTGGAGGAACTAACGTATTCATGCACTCAATGTTTGTCTTGTGTGGGAATCGAACCATCCATCCACGAACTCTAGAACAACACAATATGTTAATAGTAAGTATGTTATATCTCTATATATGACTACTAGAACTCATTTTTAACCGACTTCAAAAAAGGAGGTTCTTTTTTTGAAGTCGGTTAAGATATAGCATAAGGTAGTTTTAAGCTGCCTGACTGGGGAAGTACTTCGCAGAATACCGCAACCAAATAACAATTCAATTGTGGATTGTTGTTTTCCTGCGAGTGAGTGAGGTCACCAGAAAGAAAGATAGGAAGGAGTATAGGCTGGCAATGCATCGGCGACCCCTTGGTGTCGCTGATCTCCATGGGCGGTGGTGATTGCTTTCCATCAGGTGACCCACATGCTAGTGCCCCCCACTCATATAAAAAAAGTATGTTAATCCATTATGGCAGCCGCCACAAAATGGTGATTAATAATTTCCACATTAACTGCTACCTAATGAATATCAAATGAAACGGCTTATGAGTAAACTTTTTAATTCTTAACAAGTATTAAAAGCGTATTTTTTGTATACTACGTCGTGTGGCGGAAATGTATACGACCCGCATAATGTGAAGCAGTTACCACAGCCATATTAAAGCTCGCAACTTAACAGGTGGCGGCACGCGAACGATATATTACCATCGTTCGCGAGCCGCCACCCCCTTCGCCAACGCAGCAACTTCTTTCTTTCTGGAAACCTCACTTACTCGCAGCAACACAACCCTCAAGGAAATTGTTGGCTGCGTTATTTTGTAAGGTCGATGTGACTCTAGTCGTACAAACACGCTATGCTCTACAGCTCTTTTTGCCAGATTCTTGTTCATCAACAGTCAGCAAGGACGTATCACGTGCTGTTGAGATTGGTTTTGATTCAAAGATCTTGATGAACCACTTATGTACACCCCAAAAATTTTGGTAGCAGCAAAATGGAATTTCAATAAGATACATTCATCCCACTGCTGAGATACGGTCCTCCCCTCAATCGAAAGGCTTTAGAGCGTACTACACTACGCTGCTCACCTGCGGGTTGGCGGAGGCCAGTGTTTTCAAGCCGCCTAAAAGCTACTGACTTGGCTTAACGAAGTACTAAGGAGCTCAAGATAAATAAACCCATCCAAGGATATACTACGGTCGACGTTACTTAACTTGCGTATTCGATTAGACTGGCACGCACAACGACGTAATCAAGCGTCTCATACAGTGTTAGCAAATGTTCAGGATATGAAATATTTTACTAGTCAACTCGGCTATCCTGAACATTATTCCCACTAAACTTTATAAAATAAATATATAAATATTGTCAGACAAGTTACACAGCGCCATCTAGCCCCAAAGTAAGCGAAGCTTGTGTTATGGGTACTATACAACTGATAAACATACGTAAATACATTTTTTTTTTGTAAATACATACCTATGATACAAAGAAAACAAACAGACATGTTCATGCACACAAATGTTTGTCCTAAGTGGGAATCGAACCCACGAGCGTAGGTGTCGAAGGCGCGTCATTGACCGCTACGCCACCGAGCTCGTCAAACTTTCACTTTACAATTAACATTCATCTCAATATTCCCATCATTCCTCATCGTTCCTGATAATTCCTGAACTAGAATTTCCCTGGAGAGAACTTTCAACAGTTCCCGGCATGTTCAAGTGTTGAGGCCATATTTAATAAAACCTAGGAAGCTGGTAGTTGGGAGACAGTTGAAGTGTCTTTGCAAACTAGTTCAAATGGAATGACTTGCTTTTAAAGTTAAATGGATTTTGTGCAGTAAGAGTTATGTACGGGGTGTAAGTCGCTCAGCACCATAGAAGATAAGCCATCCTCACGTCAGCTAAGTCAGCCTTACTAGATAACAGTGCTTTCTCGAAAGAACGGTAGACCATGTCAAGCGTTAAATAGTTCATCAACATCTTTGAACCAAAGCCAACTTCACCTGCACGCGGTGCACCCTCCTGACTGACAAACGAAGCTCTGGCGAAAAGAGAGGTAGGGAGCGTAATTGTAAGCTACCCGACTGGGGAATGTACCTCCACCTCACAGAATACCGCAGCCAAATAACAATTCCCTTGAGGGTTGTTGTGTTCCTGCGAATGAGGGAGGTCACCAGTATAGAAGGAGATACATACGTTGGCAGCGGGGATGGCGGCGCGCGAGCGATATTTTATGTTGCGAGCGTTAATATGGCTACGGTAACCGCTTCACATCAGGTGGGCCGTATGCTTGTCTGCCACCCAACGTAGTATAAAAAAAAAAGTAGACCGCTGCTCTTGAGGATATTGTGTTTTTTCGTGTGACTGAGGTCCCCGGACGTAGGTAAATGCTGCGGTAATAGTGGGAGTGTAGTCAAAAGTGTCCATTAACGAAGATGAAATGTTGAAATACATAATGTTGGAGTATTTACATGAGAAATTTAAGCAAAAACAATATTTTTATAATTTTATACAATTATTTGCGTTATTGACGAGCTCGGTGGCGTAGCGGTCAATGACGCGGCTTCGACACCAACGCTCGTGGGTTCGATTCCCACACAGGACAAACATTTGTGTGCATGAACATGTCTGTTTGTCTTAGTCTGGATGTTTTCTATGTATCATAAGTATGTATTTACAAAAAAAAAATGTATTTACGTATGTTTATCAGTTGTCTAGTACCCATAACACAAGCTTCGCTTACTTTGGGGCTAGATGGCGCTGTGTAATTTGGCTGACAATATATATATATATATATATTTCTATGCGAACAAAAAAAAATAAATAAGGCTGATTTCACCTTAAATCCTTCTAAACCACAAAATATATTTTGGTTCTTCTTGCAAAAAGAAATTGAAATTAGTTTATCTTAAATATGAACATTTTTTACACTGCCAAGCATAAGAGAGAGAGAATATTTTCCAAATTTCACGCAGGCGAAGCCGTAGACTGCCAGTAGTATATACAAAAAACATTCCAGAGTAATTAAATATGCGTATTTTATTTAAAAATTTACGTATCTCACATTAATAAACACATAAGGTTAATTGAAACCTAAAAAAATATGACCACAGACAAATTCTACACAAAATTTTAATGATATTCGGGCTCTGGATACCCATTTTTCCAGCTGCTAAAGATTTTTCTTTGTTTTGCAGGCGTGAACAAAGAAAAAAGATGACAATGGGAGGTCATTACCGGCTAATAAAGAAACAGCGCGCAGATTTTCAGGACATTCTATTTAGTTCTGATAAAATTTCTTTCGCGTTTGTATTTGAGTGTTCTTTATTAATTTATATAATGAAAACAAGACAAGAGTAAAGTGAGAGCTTTAAAAATGGACGTTAAGAGGGGTCTGTAGGATCGGCATAATTACGTTGTACGTCATTTGGCAAAGTACACTCGGTTGTAGAAAAGGTCTTTAAATTTTAAATGAGAGTTTAAACTTCATGTTTCCGTTAAGTGCTGTGCGGTTTCAGTGCGGTTTCAAACTCTGAAGTTGAATGAAGTTCCTGGCAGAAATTTCTCATGAGATTACAGTATGAGATTTATTTATTTATTTAAGTGTTTATTGACCAGAGTAAATTGGCACAAAAGGCGGACTTAATGCTGTTGCATTTTATACTGGTCAACCATTAGGAGTGTTGGCCGTGTGGTTTCCGGCAGACAAGAATAGAATCACTCCGTTTCTTCCCGTGGATGTAACCGTACAAGGCGACTAAGGGAAATACATTATCAAATATCGATCAGGCCTCCCTAACCCGTCTGGCCAGCGTGGGGAGTGTAGGCCAAATCCTCCTTCCGTCTAAGACGGACGAGAGACGGTCGTGCTCCTGTAGTGGAGACTAAAATGGCCTGATGATGATGATGATGAACCATTAGGAGTGGAGAGTAACACGATTGCGGCTATATCAAACAAATAACTTAATACTGTAAACATACTTCGTAATTTAATAGATTAATAATATAAAAATAACACTAATTTACATACTTTGACGAGTTCGGTAGTCGAATGGTTGGTTAGCAATGGTTACTTTAACTCTGTGGTCGCGGGTTCGATCCCCGCATAAGACAGATATTTGTGTATATGAACATGTCTGTTAAAAAAGACCTATGTTGCAGAGTTTCTTTCGGCATTTCTTCTCGTCAATGGTCATTCCGAAATGCTGGTAGAAAAAAAAAATATACCTAATTGTAAAAGACATGCCCGCGAGGGCCCACAGAATAAATAATTTTGACTTTGACTTTGACTTTGACTTTGGCTTTGACTTTGTTTGTCTTGGTCTGCGTGTTTTCTATGTATTATATGTATGTAGGTCTTTACAAAAAAAAAATGTATTTAAGTTATTTATCACTTAATTACAATCCATGAAACTGGAACAGAATTTACTTAGTTTAGGACTAGATAACTTTGTATAATTTGTCCAGGAATATTTATTTATTTCCTGCCTGATGTAAAGCGGTAACCGTGGCCTATAGACGCTTGCATCATAAAATATCTATGCCCATTGGCTTTTTTCCAACAACATAATTGTCTCGTGATAATTAAAAATTGGCCGTGTGGTTTCAGGCAGACTAGAATAGAATCACTCCGTCTCTTCCTGTGGATGTCGTACAAGGCGACTAAGGGAAATACATTATAAAACATCGATCCGGCCTCCCCAACCCGTCTGGCCAGCGTGGGGAGTTTAGGCCAAATCCTTCTGTCTGTGACGGACGAGAGAGGGTCGTGTTCCTGTAGTGGAGACTAATATGACCTGATGATGATGATGATGATGAAATAAAAATTTGTTGCCTGAAATGTACGGTTTACGGACGATAATTTTACGTAATAACGTCCTAAGAAAACATCGGCCGAGGAAGTGGCAGAGAGATAGAAGCGTCACAAGCCGAACGCTTAGAGTGATCGTGCCCCTCTATCGCTTGTTCCGCGCTCTCGCTGGCACGCTCGGCTTAGGCGGAACGTGACAACGAGTTATGTTGTTCGTGCTTCAAAAGAAAAAACAATACCTACATACAAGTAAACAATACAAATCCACTGATTGAAATTCGTATTGGTTTTCCTGATAAACGAATATGAATAAACATAGGTGCGTATAAAAACATAACTCTGTCGCAGGCGACAAAAAAAGAGCCTTATAAAGCCGTCAATTCCTTGTAAGAATTCAAACGGCTTTCATTCGCATTTCTATGGAGTCAAATAAGCTTCCGAGTAGGGACGCGGGCGCTCTGGAAAGGCCTAAGTGCTCCATACAAGATTTAAATTGCGTTTTGTTACGTTTTTTGCAATGCTATAATTCGAAAGTGGGCCAAAGTCAGGGACGTTAAACACACAATAAAGAAACAGAAATGGACACAAAGCAACGATGGAGTTTGGGATGTAAGTGGTTCATCAACATTTTGAACTAAAGCCAACTTCACCTGCACGCAGTGCACCCTGCTGACTGACAAACGAAGCTCTGGCGAAAAGAGAGGTAGGGAGCGTAATTGTAAGCTACCCGACTGGGGAATGTCCACCTCACAGAATACCACAGCCAAATAATAATTAAATAGTGAATAAATAAATAGTGTCACACAAATTACACAGCGCCATCTAGCCCCAAAGTAAGCGAAGCTTGTGTTATGGATACTAGACAACTGATAAACACACGTAAATAGACTTTTTTTTTTAATACATACTTATGATGCATAGAAAACACCCAGACCAAGACAAACAGACATGTTCATGCACACAAATGTTTGTCCCGTGTGGGAATCGAACCCACGAGCGTTGGTGTCGAAGCCGCGTCATTGACCGCTACGCCACCGAGCTCGTCCTTCAACTTCCATTGAGGGTTTTTGTGTTCCTGTGAATGAGTGAGGTCACCAGAAACGAAGGAAATGCTGCGTTGGTAGCGGGGGTGGCGGCGCGCGAGCGATATTTTATATTGCGAGCGTTATTATGGCTACGGTAACCGCTTCAAATCTGGCGGGCCGTATGCTTGTCTGCCACCCGACGTAGTATAAAAAAAATAGATTCAATCAAATCGGTGGACCAGAAGAATCATGAATTGGCGATCGTGGGCCAACACGCGAGGTAGATGCACACCCCGGCCACTCCATACAAATGTCGCATCGTTAACTACTACATAAACAACTGCGTCTGTGCAGAGCGTAAATGAGCGTGTGTGCGAGTGGCGTCATACAAACTGTTCCAGATTCGTCTCAGAGGGGAGGTGAGGTCGATACAAGAGAGCGGCAGGGAGAGTCCTTACTGTACGTAGTACTATTACTTATACTGTGGTAGAGGACATCCCGCAATGCGTTGGGTGGACGACATCAGGCGTCACGCAGGCAATTGGATGCAAGTGGCACGGGAGAGACCGAAATGGAAAGATATAGAGGAGGCCAATGTCCAAGGATAAATGATGGATGGTTACTAAAAGCCTCAAATGCATCAACATCATCATTTATACGCGAACGGTGAAACTGTGGAATCAACTTCTTTCAGCGATATTTCCAAACAATGACATGGGATTTATGTGTGTGATTCATCAACGTCTTTGAACCAAAGCCAACTTCACTTGCACGCGGTGAACCCTGCTGACTGACACACTAAGCTCTGGCGAAAAGAGAGGTAGGGAGCGTAATTGTAAGCCACCCGACTGGGGAATGTACCTCCACCTCACAGAATACCTCAGCCAAATAACAATTCCCTTAAGGATTGTTGTGTTCCTGCCAGTGAGTGTGGTCACCAGAAAGGAAGGAAATGCTGCGTTGGTAGCGGGGGTGGCGGCGCGCGAGCGATATTTTATATTGCGAGCGTTAATATGGCTACGGTAACCGATTCACATAAGGCGGGCCGTATGCTTGTCTGCCACCCGACGTAGTATAAAAAAAAAAATGGGAGCCTTCAAGAACAGGGTCTATATTTCCCTTAAAAGGCTGGCAACGGATCGACGACCCCTTGCTGTTGTTAATCTCTGTGGGCGGTGATGATTACTTTCCACTACGTGACCCACCACAAGATCGTTAGTCCACCTCTCTAATATAAAAAAAAAACAAACAGATAAAAATTCTGTAAACAATGAGGGTCTTTTGGCAGCACTGTACCGTAGGGTCCAATCATTTGTCAATTCATAGCATCTTGTCAAATGTCTTGTTGACGTCTTGTGTTGTCTTGTCGTCTTAAAGTTTCACTGTCAAAAAATTCAGTACATTTTGACAATCTGGACGCGACGCCTACCTAGCGACATCTAATGTCAGCAAAAATATCAATTACATGTTTATAGACCATCTGAACAAACGAGCATCTGGTATCTATGTGCGTCAGCTGCATATCATTAGGATTTTATTATAAGTATGTATACAGATTAAGATATATGGTTCATTGCCACCCCGAACGCTTTACGCCCTCAAGAGCTTTCTGATCTAATAATATTCTCGCCCCAGTATAACAAATCTCCAGGGAATTAATTATTTGGCGGCAGCCTCCGTAATGTGGAGCATATACATCCCCTAATTAAGGGCTGCTCCTAATTAAGGGGTACAGTAACTAATTACGGTCACTTAGTAGCAAAATGTATTATGTGTAGTACAGGAAAATATAATTTTATACTAGCTTCTGCATGTAGCTTCGGCTGCGGCTGCACACTATTGAGACAGATCGGCTAAATGCGAATCCAACTCGCGCACCTAGGGTTCTTATCATTAGAAATTTTGAAAAAATCCTGGACCATAGTATTTGGACCCTAATATGTAACCAGGGGCCCTACCGGCTAAGCTAAAGCTGATTCCCATTAGAGTATTTTTGTTTTTTTTTTTTTTAAGTTATCGTTGATTGATCATTTTCATTCATTAATTCTGGCCTCACCAACACAGCATTTTTGTAGATCTATGCGCCCTTTCAGTTAGATGCCCTCGAAATAATTAATAAATAAATATTTCTGGACAATTTACACAGCGCCATCTAGTCCCAAATTAAGCGCAAATCATGTCATGGGTACTAGACAACCGATAAATGTACTTAAATACACTTTTTTTTTTGTAAATAGATACTTATTATACATAGAAACGTCCAGACCAAGACAAACAGACATGTTCATGCACACAAATGTTTGCCTTGTGCGGGGATCGAACCCGCGACCTCGGGGTCAAAGTGGCCATTGCTAACCATTCGACCACCGAGCTCGTCACTTTATTTGATTGCGAATATCAAACTTTAGCCACAGTATAAGTGATAGTATTACGTACAGTATGGCCACTCCCTGCCGCTCTCTCGGCAGTGGGGGTGGTGGCGCGCGAGCGATATTTTATGTTGCGAGCGTTAATATGGCTACGGTAA
This sequence comes from Hypsopygia costalis, assembly GCA_937001555.2. Classification (NCBI taxonomy): domain Eukaryota; kingdom Metazoa; phylum Arthropoda; class Insecta; order Lepidoptera; family Pyralidae; genus Hypsopygia; species Hypsopygia costalis. The sequence goes on from OW443334.2 coordinate 1,548,723, forward strand.
CCGCTTCACATCAGACGGGCCGTATGCTTATCTGCCACCCGACGTAGTATTAAAAAAAAAACCGGACAAGTGCGAGTCGGACTCGCCCACCGAGGGTTCCGTAGGTACGTAGTATCATTATTAAATTTGATATTTTTCATTATAAATAAGAAATAATGCGTCGAAAAAAATAAATAAAATATATTTTGCAATGTGTACATCAAGCCCTTTCATATGATACCCCATTTGAACTAGTAGTTTCAATTTGAAATTTCGACACCCTATAAAAAATATAGACCCCCTATTTTTTTAGATCTATTTACAAATGTATAGTTTTGAGATTTATTCCTGTACTTGTAGTCTATAACGATGTTACTTGCCAAATTTCATAGTTCTAGGTCAACGGGAAGTACCCTATAGGTTTTGATTCCTTTGAGTGTGTCGAAATATGCGTTTTTTGCTGAATAAACGGCCGTAACTTTTTTCTACGTAAACTTAGCAGTTTGATTTTTTTTTAACTTCATGGGACCGTAGACCTGTGTATACAGTTCAAATTTCAGCTTGATACCTCCACGCATTCTCGACATAGAAATGTTTGACAGACAGACAGACAGACAGACAGACAGACGGACAACAAAGTGATCTTATAAGGGTTCCGTTTTTCCTTTTGAGGTTCGGAACCCTAAAAACGGTTTCAGCTTCGGTGGTAGCGCCCCAGTAGCCAGCCCAGTCGGGCAGCTTAAAAATACGCTACCTCCTACCTCGCTTTTCGCCTCGTTTGTCAATCAGCAGCGTGCACCACGTGCAGGTGAGTCTGACTTTGGTTCAAATATGTTAAAGAACTACTTACTCGTACACCTCAAATCTACTTCGTCCATAAGATATTTCTTTTTTGCCAAATTTCGTGACTCCTTCCATGACCTTATAATAGATACGGATTCTAAAAAAATATCTTTTATTACGTTGGAATCTAAATGACCGAGCTTTATCATTATTACTAATATATAACAATAATAAGAAAGAAGATAAGAAAAGAATTAGACGGAAATCGTCTATTACACATAATTTTTTGCCCATTCCGTGTATGTATATAATTACTAGTCGGAGAAATTGATATTAGAAATACTATTCGTAGGCTCTGGAAAGTAATTACGTACGAGTATAATAATATGCTCTGTATGTAATATCGTTTAGCGTTATCTTCCTCTGAGAAATTATGTCGTTTCTTAATTATCTGTCTTAGTTACCATGGCCGTGTGGTTTACGGCAGACTAGAATAGAATCACTCAACATGCAACTACTAACGGTAGAGGGTGGGTGCCGGCCGGCAGTAATTTGCATGAACTAAATTGGTGGCAGAAGCACGCAAAGTAGTATAGATCAAATTTCCTGTAAACACTTATAGCCAATCGAAACTATTTTAATTTCGATTGTTATATTTTTTGAAACGACTTGCAACCTTCTTAGTAATAAAAAAAATGGCGGGAAATCATTTGTCAATTGTTTTTTATCACACATCAAATTTTTATTCCATTTTCGTTGCGTACGTAGAAACGCAACGAAAATGGAATTAAGTCGAAAAGATTTTAGAGCGATGATTTTTTTATGATTTTAAAAGTTCTTCTCTCCGCAAGACTGTGCCGCTCGTCTTCAAAATGCTTTTGGGAGAGAAGCACCTTGTCGTGAGGCGATGGTTTGCTGAATTTGAGAGAGGTCGGGTTTCTTTACATGACGAATTTCGTGAAGGGCGGCCTTCAACTACCGTCAACGAAAATAATGTGGCTACTGTTAAGCGGCTAATTCAAGAATACGGATTACCTATGAGACAATTCGAGGACTATTGGGGATTAGTATGAGCCAAATTCAGAAAATTTTACACGAAGAATTAAAAGTTCGGAAACTTGGATTGTCGTTGGATCCCTCATGAACTGACAGCGGAGCAGAAGCGGGCTCGCGTGGAATGGTGCTCACAGATGCTACTGAAGTACGACCACGGACATTCTAATGCTGTTTATGTCACAGGAGTGTATACATTGTCACAGGAGATGAAACGTGGATTTATTGTTTTGAATCCGAAAAAAAAACAGCAATCTTGTGAATGGGTGTTTGAAAATGAGAATAGGCCAACAAAAGTGAGGCAGGCGAGAAACGTTGGTAAAAAAAATGATCGCGTTTTTTTTCTCGGCAACGGGTCCCATCTGCACAATTCCACTTGAAGATCAAAAGAGTGTTAATGCCGAGTGGTATTCTACCATTTGTTTACCCAGGGTGTTAGAAAAAGTTCGCAAAAGACGACCAAAAAGCCGCGTTCTCCTACATTATGACAACGCTTCTTCACACACGGCCAACAAAACAAAGTCATTTTTAGCTTCCGAAAAAGTACAACTCGTCACTCATCCTGCACATAGCCCCGACCTAGCACCCTGTGATTTCTGTATTTTGCCCAAAATTCTGGCTTCTTCTAATTTATTCCAATTAAATTCTTCATGAGTTCCATTGCAACCTGCAGCCAACTTTGGAGGAGGATGATTATTTCTTATTTATAATGAAAAATATAGAATTTCAGGAAAAGCTCGGGAAAAAAACTGCTCGATTAGATTCCTGAAATATTTATAATGATCCTACATACGGAACCCTCGGTGGGCGAGTCCAACTGGCACTTGTCCGGTTTTTTTATGGTGGTCGCCGCTGTTAATCCTGGTTACAGAGGAGATACAGCGGTGGGAATGTATGGTAGGCCCCTGTTTCGACGAAATAGAAAGCTATAATTTAATTTCACTGTGGAGTCTGTAATCACATCTTGTAGGTTTTTGGCTCACTTCCCAATGCTCAATTAAGCTGCAATTTGGCACCCACGTTTCGTTCTCAATAAAAGCATGTAATCATTTTATTTTTTCTTTACAATGGAGAGTTTTGATGTCTGTTCATAATAAGTATAGTTTTGGGGTAGTGGTTCCTCAACACCTTTGAACCAAAGCCAACTTCACCTGCACGTGGTGCACCCTGCTGACTGACAAACGAAGCTCTGGCGAAAGGAGAGGTAGGGAGCGTAATTGTAAGCTACCCGACTGGATGTACCTCCACCTTACAGAATACCGCAGCCAAATACCAATTCCCTTGAGGGTTGTTGTGTTCCTGCGAGTGAGTGAGGTCACAGAAAGGAAGGAGATGCTGCGTTGGCAGCGGGGGTGGCGGCGCGTGAGCGATATTTTATGTAGCGAGCGTTAATATGGCTACTGCAACCGTTTCACTGCCAGCCGACGTAGTATAAAAAAAAAAGTTATATGTGCTGTTTGTACATACTTCTATGTACAGACATTGCTCAGTTATAATTTTATTATACGTATAGGTTCATACTACCATAAAGATATTATTGTCTATGCAGAATATATTTTTACTTTATGATACCTACGTACATAATACAGTTAACACCATGAGTCGATATCAAAATCTGGTCGCGTATGGGTCTATTACATTAGGACACAATTCTCGAAGGGTTGCGTATTCGATATAGGCGAAAGGCGGTTTGGTTAAAGTGTAATGAACTACTACAGAAAAATACATGAGTGAGATGTTAGTTTGACAGATAAGGTGGAAAAATATCAAACTTTAACTAACCTAGTATGCCAGTCTAGTAAGCCTCATGTTTTTGCCAAAAAATACTGCGTTCACTTTAGTGGAAAATTCTGTATATGAAAACTGAAGCATATAGGGAAAAGTCAGCTCTTCCATTTATTTTACGTCCAGTGTATAAAACAACCACATTTTATTGTTTCGCGACTTGGTATTGGTCAACACAGTATATCTTTTTGTAGATATTTCACATTAATATCAGCATCAACCCATACATATACCACTGTTAGCATCACGGGTAGGGTTGCCAGATCCAAAAAGTCGGACTCGGCGCTTAATTTGGCCGAACATTTTACCTTTAATGTTAACATTGGCTTTTAGCCTAAAGCCGGAAGGCCGGGCGAGGGGAGCGCTCTACCCTCTACATACAATCAAGGTACGTGTAAAATTCCAGCATTTTGTAATTGGCCATTAGCGAAGAAGAAACAATTTGTTTATATATTTCTTAATTAAGATATTAAGCATTCGACTTATACATCATTGTTCCTCTTCTTGCCGCTTTACTTGCGTTCGGCTTAAAACGATGAAAGCCTAACAAAAGCGTTGTCCCGCTTTTGTTACCGGACGAGACGATATATGGGCGGGCTGGTCCTGAAAAAATTCAAACATGTCCTTGACGCCTGGCAACCCTAATCACGGGTTTCTTTTCAATCGAAGGCAGATTAGAGCGTAATCTACCGCGCCGCTCAACTGTTGCTTATCATAAAAATATCATTATCATAAAAACATCGGACGCGCAGCATGCGCCACCATAGCTAATTTTTTTTTTTTCATTTCTACATCCCGAATTCATATCCGAAAACCAAGGTCACTTTACATTACTACTTTTTGATGCTCTACACGAATCCGAAGTCAGAATTTCGAAATTTTGAGTTTCATGGCAACGGACGGACAGACAAAACGACTTTTTTCGGAAAACCAAGGTCACTTTACATTACTACTTTTTGATGCTCTACACGAATCCGAAGACAGAATTTCTAAATTTTGAGTTTCATGGCAACGGACGGACAGAACGACCGGACGATTTCATAAGCTCATCATATTTATGACCTTCACAACAAGCACTTTCATTTGTACATACATGTAGAGTTTTGATACAACTTTTTGCAAAGAACGCTCGGCTCTTATATAAAGAAGCCATTATTAATCCAATATGGCGACAGCCACAAGTTGGCTTTGTATTTTATTTTTTATACTACGTCGGGTAGCAGACAAACATACAGCCCACCTGATGTGAAATGGTTACCGTAGCTATGGCTACGGTACCGTACCTATACCACCTATACTACCGTAGCTATGGTTAACGCTCGTGCGCCGCCATCTCCGCTGCTAACGGAGCAACTCCTTCCTTTGCGGTGACCTCGCTCACTCGCAAATTTTAATTTCCTCTTTTACCCTTATGAAAGGGCTTGCTGAGTGAATTACACAGTGTAAACTTTTTAGTTTTTTTTATAACTTTTTCTAATAAATAACTCTTTCTATCATATCATTCTAGTCATCAACTAAGTAAATAGGAAGTATGTAAGTAGGTAAGTGATGTTTTCTAAAAATGCAGTAAGTATCCATTAATGAGGAGCTGGATAGTGTCATTGTGTGCATCAGTATATTAATCACGGAAGTTAAGTAACGTTGATCGTACTCTGTCTATAGATGTGTTTTTCTTAGGTTACTACGTGCTTCGGAGGGTATGTTAAACCATCGGTTCCAGCTGTTATTAGTCATAAGATACCAGTCGTTAAGCCAATACTGTAGCCAGTTCCAAAACACTGCCAACCAGATCCCTCTACCAACTCCGTCCCTTAACTCCTTCTGCCAGCTCGCAATTGAGCCGCATGGTTGAGTACAGTTAAGGAAAAATCTGTCTCCCAGCAGTGGAATGAATATGGATTGACACACATCCACTGTTGTAGTATAAATTGTACGTTAATGTCAATAACTCAAAATTTTTAGTTTTAAAGTTACGCCATTGTTCTTGAACATAAAAAAGAACCCAAAAAGCCATATATTTATCTAGTATCCTTGACTGGAGCATTTACTTTATTCCTTTTCCATTCACAAAGTTTCGTTCAAAATATTGACACCCAATTATGCAAATGAAAAGTGGAACTGACTTTGCTGTCAATATTGAAGTGCGTATAAAAGATTATATTAGCACAGCCTAGTGAACGCTCAGCGTTAATTTTCCTACCAGTCGTCCAACAAAGATGTATTGCAGAGTAATCGAGCGTGGCATTAGCATTGAGGGAAGGGCAGGCTCGTACCGAGTAGTTACAGAGTCTATGTTACACGGTACACGGCATTAAGAGATAACACGTTGATTTTTTTTGTATTTCATTTAGTTTTGTTGTGATAACGTTTTAGTGTCGTTTTTATTACATATATTTTAAGAAATAAATATTACTGGACAAATTACATAGCGCTATCTAGTCCCAAACTAAGTAAAAACTTGTAGTATGGTTACTAAATAGTTAATCCTTAGCATTCCTGATAGGGTCTGAGAGACCCATCCCTGTACAAACAAGCCGATAACTTTCAAAAATTAAATTTTCGCGCGTTTGGCTTGTGGGTTGCTTCGGACTAGACGTAGGCGCGCTTCCCCTCCCGCAGTCCGGAGCGAGCCCCCGTTCGTAAAAATTGTATTTATATGAGAGAGATCGTGGAAATTGTATATATAATGAGCTGTAATTCTGTAATTGTAGTGCCTGCTCTTAAAAGTATTTTTTCTCCAAAGTGTAAGGAATTTATAAGTGCCTTTAAATAATTTAAGTCTGATTTTGATCTCTTATATATAAGTAAGATTTTTAATTAAATAAATAAAGATGTAAAGAAAAAGAGAAGATAAAAAGATAAAGATAACTTAAAGAAGAAGAGATAGATGTAAACAAGTCTATTTTTTGTTACCATTTCTAAGAAGTATTTTTTGTTTGATTATAAAAGACTGAAAGTCGTTTAATATTATTTTTTTGTTTGATTTCTAATAAATATAACCCTAACATATTTAGAAAATATGATAATATACGTTGTTAATTCATCACAATATACAAAAATAATAATTACAAAATACGGGTCCAACAGACCCAACCAGGCATGCCGTGTTATTTTTGTCTACCAGGCATGCGGAGGGTTAATAAATGTACTTCAATACAAATTTGTTTTTGTAAAATATACAGAAAACACACAGACTAAACATGTTCATACACACAAATGTTTGCCTTGTCGGGACATCGAACCGGTACCTTACCCTCCGAGTCGAAATAGGAATAGAATGCAATGCACCGAAATAACTAAAGTAATCAAAAACAGAACTAATTTGGTCAAAACAAAATACAGGTCCAATTTACTCACAAAAACAGCAGGTGTTCCTCAGGGAAGTATTCTCGGTCCAATACTTTTTTTAATCTATATAAATGACCTCCCGAGTGCTTTATCACATAAATGTATACTCTTTGCGGATGATACGACCCTAGTAATAAAACCTGACGATAAAAATAATATGGAAACAATAGTTAATAAGGCGTTAGCTGACGTTATTGAATGGCTTAAGCATAATAATCTAAAAATTAATTTAGGAAAAACCAAAGGCATGACATTTACTTCTTACAATTCAAGACAAATACTAATAAACTTAAACTACAATGACACAAAAATCGATGTAGTAGAAAAATTTAAATTTTTAGGTATAACCTTGGACACACACCTTACTTGGAAGGAACATATTGACGTAATATGCAAAAAGCTAGATCGGTTTGCTTACGCTCTTAGAAGACTGCGTCAAACAGTATCTACGGCCGCAGCCCTTACAGCCTACCACGGTTACGTTTCCTCTGTACTCAATTATGGCATTGTGCTGTGGGGAAACTCTGTTGCAATAGACAAGGTATTTAAACTTCAGAAGAGATGTATACGCGCTTTAAGTAATACATGGTATTTAGATAGCTGTAAGCCACTAATTAAAAAATTTAATATACTGCCTGTGCCTTGCATATATATAAAAGAGCTTTGCACTTTCGTTAAATTAAATTTTAGCTTCTACAAAAAGCGAGGTGAAGTTACAGCAAGGCATACTAGAGCTCAATATAAAAACTTACTACATCAACCAACCTGTCATAAGATTATGTATACAAAAAATGTCTATAATATGAGTATAGTACTATATAATAATTTGCCAGAGGAACTCAAGATCTTAAACGGAGCTAAATTTAAAGTTAATTTGACGAAGTGGCTCTTGGACCATTGCTTTTACAGTATTAAAGATTATTTGGACTATAACAAATCACGAAAATAATGTATAGATTGACATTTTACTATTATAATTATTCGCACTGTATATTTACTTGTATCGTAATTTGGCGCAACAAAATTTCATTTTGTCTGATTTTGTTAATAAATTTTGCATGTCTGCACGCAGATTGGATACACGACCCGATATTATCAGAATGTAACAACTATTTAACTGTATTCTAGCAAATAAAATATTTTGATTTGATTTGATTTGATTTGAAATAGCCATTCCTAGCGATTCGACCACCGAACTAACCCGTCTAGACGAAAGCAGCATTTCGCGGATCAAAGGCATCGGACTACTGGTAGTTCATATCCTATGTTGAAGATTCGACTTCCGACAAGTTGAATAGCGCACTGCCGCAGCTGCCGCTCATGAGATTACTAATGATTGATGGAACTCACTCACGACAGCTCTTTTTCTTCGTCTTTGAGTAATCTTCACATAAAAGTTTCATTTCTTACAGTGATTAAAAGTGATTTTATGCGTGTATTTTTACAAGCTTTTAGAAGCCGTAGTTTTTCGTCCAGGACAGCAGTAGACTTCATTGTCCAGTGTCTCCTTTTTAGGGTTCCGTACCAGAAGGGTAAAAAGGAACCCTATTACTAAGGCTCCGCTGTCCGTCCGTCCGTCCGTCTGTCACCAGGCTGTATCTCATGAACCGTGATAGTTACACAGTTGAAATTTTCACAGATGATGTATTTCTATTGCCGCTATAACAACAAATACTAAAAACCGGAATAAAATAAATATTTAAGGGGGCTCCCATACAACAAACCTGATTTATTTGCTCGTTTTTGCTCGCAATTCATAACTGTAATAGGTAGATGCTTGAAATACTCACATAATATTTAGTTATATATTCACTTTAAAACTAAATAATTAAAATAAAATAAAACAAATATTTAAGGGGGGCTCCCATACAACAAACGTGATTTTTTTGCCGTTTTTATAGATAATGGTACGGTACCCTACGTGCGCGAGTCCGACTCGCACTTGGCCGGTTTTTTTTATTTTTGGTGGCAGCGACTATAAATCCGAGGCACAGTGGTGGGAATGTATGATGCGTCCCCATCCCGTTTAAAAAAATAACTTTAATTTAGGTTCATCGGTGTCTGTAGTCCAAACTTGCAAATTAAATTTAGCTCACTTACTGGGTCCGATGGGTACTAGATAACTGATATTATACTTCAATACATTTTTTTTTGTAAATCATCATCATTATCATCAGGTCATTTTAGTCTCCACTACAGGAGCACGACCCTCTCTCGTCCGTCCCAGACAGAAGGAGGATTTGGCCTACACTCCCCACGCTGGCCAAACGGGTTGGGGAGGCCTGATCGATGTTTGGTAATGTATTTCCTTTAGTCACCTTGTACGACATCCACGGGAAGAGACGGAGTGATTCGTACGATTTGTAAATATATAAATAATTATAATACATAGAAAACACCCAGACCAAGACAAACAGACATATTCATGCTCACAAATATTTGTCTTGTGCGGGGATCAAACCCACGACTTCGGAGTCAAAGTGGCTATTGCTAACCATTCGACCACCGAGCTCGTGAAAAGGTTGAAGATTTTAATGTTCAAGCATTGGAGTATTTGTAGGGTATTGGTATTTGTGTTGTGGTGTTGCCATTTATAAAAACCAAAATAAAATCGTTACATAAACATTTACGACTTTAATTAACTCTCACATAGTGAGTAATAAAGTTGATTTGTATATACGTATTAAGTAGGGGCATGACGTTGATGGCTAAAATGGCAACACTTTCATATTGACCCTGGAGCCTTGTTTATAGTACACCGTTGGAATGGCTGACTATTTTGAGAGTCACTCAGTGTTTTATTACATCAATATTTGCATTCTTATCTTAACTGCCTGCAGCTCTTCGATCGTCTAAATTTGTAGCCAGTGTTGTTGTAAACCGTCTAATGTTTACGTCATGTCGATATTTTAACCGTAGACTAAGGATTTTTCGCTACATTGGCAATGTTAAAGAGGAAAAACCGGCCAAGTGCGAGTCGGACTCACGCAGGAAGTGTTCCGTAGCATTACATAAAAACGGCAAAAAAAAATTTTTGTTTTATTTTAATTTATTTTTAATGTGAATATATAACTAAATATTCTGTGAATATTTCAAGCGTCTATCTGTTGCCATTATTAATATTGAACAAAAACGAGCAAAAAAAAGAAATACATCATCTGTGTTGAAAATTTCAACTGTCTAACTATCACGGTTCATGAGATACAGCCTGGTGACGGACAGACGGACAGCGGAGTCTCAGTAATAGGGTCCATTTTATCCTTTGGGTTCGGAACCCTAAAAAAATGTTAGAGATGTTTCATCTTAAGGTAAGCAGGTACACACTCTAACACTGCATTTTCGGTCTCATTTTGTTCTTTTATAAAAAATCTGTATTAAAAAGTTTATCATGTTAAGACTATTTTGACGATTCTCTGCTATTTTCCCCTTTTTTAAACTTTAAATTACCTGATAATAAAAAGTTTCACAAATTTTAGTTTCAATAACTTTTTTTTATATATACTATGTCGGGTGGCAGACAAGCGGGCCGAATGCCCGCCGAATGTGAAGCGGTTCAGCCATGTAATCGCTCGCAAAACGCAGCATGGGATGTTGCAAATATCGGTCGCACACTGCCATCCCCGCTACTAACACAGCCACTTCTTCCTTACTCGCAGGAGTATAACAACCCCCAATGGAATTGTTATTTGGCATACAAGAGAATGGTTATAACCATTCAATTCAAACATGACCATACTAAAGATAACGATGAAAATATCTTGACATCTAACAAAGGGTCGCACCCTTGCCGCCAGCCATATTTATAGTAAAACATTTTCTACGCGCTGGCAACTTTGCCTGATAACAAATTAACATTACTTACTTAATTGATACTAAGCTAACAAAGCACGTCCCTTTCGCTGCCGGCTTTATAGATAAAAATATTTTCCGGGTGCTGACAACTTTGCCTATCTCCGGCCGATCACAAAATTAACATTACTTAAGCTATGCCAATGACGAAACTTTCCGAAACTCATCCAATTTGCAATCCAATTCGTAATCATAAAATATTTGTCCAATATTTACTAAGTCTTTCAACCCGCTATTTCGTTTCGTGACGATTCAAAGGGATTTATTTCTGTTCCCGTGCCCTTGTTATTTTCATTTTATCTTTGATTTCTGTAATGAAAGCTTTGACATTCAATAAAAAAGGCGTAGGAGATTTTACACAACTTCCGCTGTAATATCCACCGCCTAGACCAACAAAGGTTTAAAAAAATTGTGTGTCTTTTAGGATAACGATCGAAAGGTTCAATCATATTAATTAATATCTTCTAAATCAAAATCTTAGTTGCCAGGCTGAAATTTAATAAACACTTAAAAATTTGCTTATTTCTTTGTATAGATTTTGACACACATGTAAAATGTGTTAATACAATAGCGGACTTATCCCATGAAAGATCTCTTCAAGCCAACCATTGAAAGGAATATTAACTAGCATGGGTTTGGCAAAAAAAAACCGGACAAGTGCGAGTCGGACTCGCCCACCGAGGGTTCCGTATGTAGGATCATTATAAATTTGATATTTTTCATTATAAATAAGAAATAATGCGTCTGAAAAAATATATAAAATATATTTTGCAATATGTACATCACGCCCTTTCATATGATACCCCATTTGAACTAGTAGCTTCAATTTGAAATTTCGAGCCCTATAAAAAAATGTAGACATATTTTTTTAAGATTTAATTACAAATGTATAGTTTTGAGACTTATTCCTGTACTTGTAGTCTATAGCTATATTACTTGCCAAATTTCATAGTTCTCGGTCAACGGAAAGTACCCTATGGGTTTTGATTCCCTTGACAATGTGTCGAAATATGCGTTTTTGCTGAATAAACGGTCGTATCTTTCTTTTACGCAAACTTAGCAGTTTGATTTTTTACAACGTCATGGGACCGTAGACTTAAGTATACAGTTCAAATTTCAGCTTGATACCTCCACGCATTCTCGACATAGAGGGTCTTGACAGACAGACAGACGGGCAACAAAGTGATCTTATAAGAGTTCCGTTTTTCCTTTTGAGGTACGGAACCCTAAAAAATAATAAAATGTTGTTATGGAATACTAAAACATGTAGGATGTAGATCTCGTAACGGCTGTCTTTATTCTGTTTATTAACTATTTATTACTTCGGATGTCAATTACCCATTTTACAAGGACAAAAAAGAAACACTGGATACAATTTGTAAGTAATTCCAACTTCAACTTTCGATCATTACTTATGTTGAAATATTTCCCTAATATTTGAATGTATATGGTAGCTGCCACAAGCAAGTTGTGAAAGGATCGGTAAATTTGGGGTATAGAAGTTAAACAGAGCTTATAGGTAGTTACTTTCTGCTTTAGTAACGTTAGCTGAAAATGATATGGACTAACACAGTTTATATTCTATTCAAACAAGAAAATGTATCGTTTCGATAGTTGGAGTCCTGGCACTACGGCTAGTAGATAATGGAGGAACGTAAAACGTACTTTAAATAGTGTTAGGTTTATAATTAGTACATCTATCAATAACGAGCATTTAATAAACATTAAATTTATTAAAAAAGTTATCTTGAATATCCCTAGAAAATATTTCAAACAATAAAAATATTTAACAAATAAACAATAGAAAGATTTAAAATCCAATTGAAAATTTTTCCTTGTAAAAAATGGAAATGTTTTATGTTCACAATACTTTCCCGCTTGCTCCACCCGGTCGAAAATAAGAAATTAAGGTATCTTTGTTACTTTCGTTTTGTATTAGTTGGGGAAAAGTTTCTTTTGTGTCCAACAGGTAAAAGAAGCTAATTGCTTTTGTTATTCCGTTTCGTCTTATCGTCACTTATCTCTTGTTTGATCTTCTTTTACGTCACCGTGTTATTAGCTGTAATGAAATGAAATGAAATGAAATCGTTTATTTGCTATGGCACATAGTAAGTACATCGGTGTTACATTTATGTCAGAATGCTCATACATGTCCCGCCAGGGTTACACTAGCATGCAAAAACTTAGTTGTCATTACAGGTATGTCCGTAGGTATATTATTATTTTATTTGTAAGATACAATTTAAATATTTGTCAGTTAATACAATACTAATCAATACAAATTCAATCATAATTATATAAACATTGTACAATAGATTATCATGTCAATTAATATTTTTAAATAGATTAATAGTTTTCTGTCATTAAATCTTTTAGATCATAAAAGCATTTATCTAAAAGCCACCTGGCTAGCTTTATTTTAAAAAGATTTGCGTTTAACTCCCTTATTTCTCTTGGTATCCTGTTAAAAATCTTTATGGTCATGTAGTAACAGTTCTTATCAAAGATCGTACTTTTACATGTGGGTATTGTTTGTGGGCCTAAGTTTTGGGTTTACAGACCGTTGGCTAAAAGATGCAGGATGTGTTTTTACAAATAGGCAGCATTCCAGGATATAAAGCCCAGTTAATGTTTGGAGTTTATATTTCTTAAATAACGGTCTGCAGGATTCCAAGGGATGTATACCTGCTAGTGCTCTAACACACTTTTTTTGTATAATAAACACTTTATTTATGTGAGTGCAGTTACCCCATAGAATTAGGCCATATCGAAGTACGGATGCGACGTATCCATGGTATGCTAGAAGCGCTGCCTTTTCGCCTACTGAATACTTAAGGCGTTTTAATGCGTAAGTAAAACGGCCAGTTTTGTGCATACGTTATCTACATGGGCTTTCCAGTTGCAATGTTTATCTACTATAATACCAAGAAATTTTAAATGATCTTTTTCATGGATGTTTTGTCCTTGGTGCTGAATACTTAATTTGGGGCGCTTAGTATTATAGCTAGAGAATTGTATATAGTTAGTTTTTAATAAATTAACGTTTAAGTAATTTTTTTCTAGCCATTCACATACAGAGTCAACAGTGGCATTAATTGATTCCTCGTAATTAATTGAATTATTTTTTTCATCTGGTATAACAATGGAAATGTCATCAGCAAATAAAATTGATTGATACTTTGTTACATATGGTAGGTCATTAATATATATTAAGAATAATAGAGGGCCTAAAATACTGCCCTGTGGAACTCCTGAGTGAATGTATTGATAAGTGGATCTATAACTTTTAAGTTCTTGTTTTTTGTTTAGACTTGTTATTTCCACGTATTGTTGTCTATTGGATAAATAACTTTTAATCCAAGTGAGAGCTGGTCCTCTTATGCCGTAGCGTTCACATTTTTCTAAAAGAATAGTGTGTTTCACCATGTCAAACGCCTTTGTCATGTCAAAAAACAAAGTCATGACAGGCATTTTTTTATCAATATTTTGTGTGATACTATGTATCAATGAGAACGCAGCAAGAGTCGTTGATTTATTCTTTTGAAACCCATTTTGTTCACCCGATATGATTTTGTGTTTATTTAAATATGATGTCAATCTAGCATGTAAAGCTCTCTCAAAAATTTTAGATATAGTTGGAATTAGTGTAATAGGCCTATAATTATTTAATTCTTTTTTACTAAGCTTCTTGTGTAGAGGTTTTACTTTTGAAAGCCTTAATCTTGCAGGGAAAACACCCTGGGTAAATGATAAATTAATCAAGTGTGTCAATATGGGTACTAGTATGGCAGCACATGATTTTAATATGTGAGTTGATATATTATCAAAACCAACCGACTGCGTATTATTGAGATTTCTTATTATTTTAAACACTTCATCCTCAGTGCATGGTATCAAGAATATACTATTTTGTATATTATTAATGTGACTAGTGTTTGGTGAACTGGTTTTTGCAGGTTTAGTCGCTGATGTAATGAAGAATTCATTAAAAGCTTCAGCAATACATCTTGGGTTTAATTCTGTTTTACCATTTATTGTTACCGACTCTATATTTGTTATATTTGAACTCACGGAATTGCTTTTTATTACGTCCCAAGTAGCTTTACACTTATTTTTGGCTGTTTTACAAATTGGTTATTCCAAAACATAGACTGGGGAAGGTCAATAATTCGTTTGTCGTAAACTGCATCCGCTACTACAATAAGTTGCCGGAGTCGGTCCTGATTTTACCCGAGACTAAATTCAAACAGCTTATTAAGACCACCTTATGTAAAAAGGCTTACTACAGGACCGACGATTACCATAATGATAAAAATGTATGGCAAATTCTCGGCACAGGATGTGAAGCACAGGCGTCTTATCTTTACAAGTAGTATTGTGGATATACATATTTAGACTTTATACAATATGTATATACACTCTATACTATGATTTTTTATATTTTTTTTTTTTTTTTTACTATTTTATTTTACTTGTTTTTTTATTTTTTATTATCTCTCTTATTTTGGTTGACATACCATTTTTTTTATTGTACATTGACATTATTTTTATTGTATTATGATAATATTGTATGGCTATTTAAAAAAAAAAGACCTATATTGACAGAGTTTCTTTCGGCATTTCTTCTCGTCAATGGTCATTCCGAAATGCTGGTAGATAAAAAATATACCTAATTGTAAAAGACGTGTCTAAGTGCCCGCGAGGGCCCACAGAATAAAGAATTTTGACTTTGACTTTGACTTTGACTTTAATAAAGTTGTAGTTTACCTGTTTTTTAGAATAATTGTATATAATAATAATTTTAAATAATTGTAGTATAGCCACAGTATAAGTAATAGTACTAACGTACAGTATGGACACTCTCTGCCGCTCTCACTAGTCGACCTCACCTCCCCTATGGAACCGATTTGGAACCGTTCGCAATGGATGCAACGTCCTACAAATTGACGTCGCTCGTATTTTATTCACCATTCAGTTTAAAAGATGGAAGTTACTTGTGCAGTGGATGGATATCTCAACACATGGAAAATCAAAAAAATAAATTTATTCGATCCCTTTGGATGAAATAAAGTACAGATTTTTTTATAAATTACCTAAAAAGCATGCGGCAGCCATAGTTTCATCATAACTAATTCATGTCTGTCAAAGTAGGATACAAGATACAATTAATACGAGATGAGAAAAGGATAGCATTATATGTCTCAAAGAGCAAGTGAGTGCGCAGACGCGGAAGTGACATTGCTGTCACTTGAGTTATGGTGGTTTATTGTTTACAATTTTCTTATTTACGAGTACATTTCAATGTTTATTGTGCGTGATCTCATGTGTGGTATTAGTTTTAAATTACGTTTGTTCCATGTGAATATGAAAATGAATCAAATCATTGCGCATGCATTTATATGAATAGTAAAAAGCTACAATTAGTAAGAATAAAATGGTTTGACCAGTACAATGAACCGGTGTTCGGAAGGCGAACGTTTGATTTAGTGGTGATTAGAAAATATAAAATTTTGGGTAAGTTAGCAATGGCAATTATACAAGGCGTTTTATAAATATTGGCTGAAGTCAGTGTAGTGTATTTACTATGTTTTTTTTTCTTCACTACGCCCACCTGATGTGAAGTGGTTACCGTAACCATATTAACGGTCGCAACATTAAATATCGCTCGCGCGCTGCCATCCTCGCTGCCAACAGTGCCAACGCAGCAACTCCATCGTCTCTGGTGACCTCACTCACTCGCAGGAACACAACATCCCTCAAGGAAATTGTTATTTGACTGCGGTATTCTGTGAGATGGTGGTACTTCGTCAGTCGGGTTGTTTAAAAAATACGCTATGTCCTACCTCTCTTTTCGTCAGAGCCTCGTCTGTCAGTCAGCAGGGTGTACCCCGTGCAGGTAAGATTGACTTTGGTTCAAAGATGTTGATGAACCACTTACACCCCCTTACATGCCCGACTAATAATTGAATAATGTCAGCCCTAGAGAACGTCACTCAAACATAGGCAAGTGTACAGACGTCATTTGGTTACTACATGCAAAAGCGCCATTTTTGTATGGAGTGGCCGGGGTTTGGTATAGCTAAAATAGAATACACATATTAATTATATTTTTAATAATAATTTTAAATAATTGTAGTATAGCTAAAATAGAATACACTTTGACTTCGAGGTCGCGGGTTCGATTCCCGCACAAGACAAACATTTGTGTGCATGAACATGTCTGTTTATGTTGGTCTGGGTATTTTCTAGGTATTATATGTATGTATTTACAAAAAAAAGTATATTATATACTTGCTTTGCTTAGTTTGGAACTAGATGGCGCTGTATAATTTGTCCTGGAATATTTATAATTATCTCTGTAACCTAATAAGTGTTGACAAATCGGCATCAATCCATAATCATTCTACTGTTGGAATACTGGTCTCCCCTCAATCGAAGGCGTTTAGAGCATACTCCACCACGCTGCTCAACTGCGGGTTGATGGAGAGCGGCCGTTGACGAATAGAAAGAGCCATTTGAGCTAAGACCTGAAGGGGCCCACAACACATTCCCACCACTGTGTCTCCTGTGTAGCCAGGATTAACAGCGGCGACCGCCAAAAAAGGCAATTAACAGTGAAGTCCATTGCAGTCCCGTGGTGATAAAACTACTGCCTTGGAGCTCACAACGAATTTAATCAGAAGAAATTAGTAGGAGTAAGAAGTTTTTCGAATTTGACTTCCCTTCTTATCTATGTGAGAGACAGCAATATGGCAAATAAGACCTGAAGGAAGATATATGATCAAATTTACAACGACAAAATGTAAATTGTTGCCAACAAAGGAAATGACGTAAATAATTGATCACCCTATCAGTACCGCTGCTATCATTAGTTCGTTGAAGTGGTTAAAGTACTTAAGTTTAAACTTGGTCTCATTTCCTGATGCTTAAGTTCCGCAAGCTCCGTTCGGTTGGTATTCTTGGAACAAACTTTAATCATTTCCGGTTTGCAAACTATAATATTGCTTTTCTCATAAGTGGCGAAATTGAACGATAAGCACGCTTTGCCTATGCAATGAAGTTTTGTTTGTTTCGACATACTCGTAGATCTTTATTATTAACCCTTTCATTGGTACAGGAAAATTCTTTTTTTTATATGCGACGTCGGATAGCAGACAAGCACACGGCCCGCCTGATGTGGAGTGATTACCATAGCCATATTAACGTTCGCAACATAAAATATAGCGCGCCGCCGCCACCCCTTCCTTTCTGGTGACCTCACTCACTGGCAGAAATAAATAACCCTAAAGAGAATTGTTATTTGGCTAAGGTATTCTGTGCAGTGGAGGTACATTCCCCAGTCGAGTAGCTTACAATTACGCTCCCTACCTCTCTTTTCGCCAGAGCTTTGTTTGTCAGTCAGCAGGGCGTACCGCGTGCAGGTGAAGTTGACTTAGGTTCAAGGATATTGATGAAACACTTAGACCCCAAAATATAGAATAACAAATAGTTACCAGTCAATTTTTAAACACTGCTTCTACATTAATCCATAATAACCACAAATAAAGCGCAAGTAGGCAATGTTTGCGATTTACTTGTAAATTTATCATCTAAAGAACATACTCGTACATAGAATATCCTTTATTCGCTCTATAGGTACAAATTACAGAAACAATTTATTCAGTATACAGAAAACATTGGGCCGCATTCGTATAGATCTGATTATCACAAAGGTTGACTGGTAGAGAGTGCTCTTAGCATTAAGTCCGCCTTTTGTACCCTAATTTTGTGGTCAATAAAGTTTAAATAATTAAATAAAAAATCACTTATAAAATAATATGTATGTGCAATAAGGCGGCCTTATTGTTAAAACATTTTACTCGAGAAAGGGCTGACTGACGTTTTGTCGCCCCATACATAGCCTGCACTCTAGTATTTTCCTCCTCATTTGCCATCGCAGACTCGGCAAATATGGCCAGTTCACTGTCACTTCAGCATATTATTATTGTGACATTCTTACATAACAGTCGAAAAACTAATTGTCACATGGCCAATTCTGGAACTGCCTGGCTAGGACGATTTAAAAGTATGTTCATTTTAATTTGTTTGATTTTAATTGTTTTGTTCTTTAAGTAAGGGCACTAGACACCTTCTGATGGAGCGCTCTTTTTTTATAGCATTAAAATGGCAACAAGTATACAGCCCGCCTGATGGAAAGTAGTTATGGAAGGCTATGAACGCCTGTAAGACCAGGGGCATCACATGCGCGTTATCGACCTTGTAAAAACCTCTTCACGGCCTTTTTAAAGAACCCCATGCTGTAGTCTCCTGAGAAAACCTCGACAGGCAGTTCATTCCACAACTTGACAGTACGAGGCAGAAAATTTCTCTGGAACCGCACAGTACGCGACCACTTAGTATCCAATATGTGAGGATGAATTCCCTGTCGATGGCGAGCGGTGCGACTGTAGAAGGAGGCCGTGGGCATCGTTTCAAAGAACTCCTCTGAACATACCCCATTGTACAATATGTATAGGAACATGCCAGTGAGACTGCTTGTGTTGTAAATCTATCCAATTATTTAGATATTCGTGAATATAACAGTGTGCGGTGACGACCCTGTAAGCTGTAGAGTCAGCATTTTAAGCCACGATGACAGAGCTGATATTCTATTCATTCGACTCCGCGTTCTGCCTAATCAACGTCTCCAATCTAACTTGTACTTTTGTATTTGATAATTGTGTGACAATTTGCAAATCTTAAATTATACTGCAAGTTTTTATCCGCACGCACGCAGGCATGCACGCACGCACGCACGCATGTACACACGCAAATACGCACGCACGCGCGCACGCATGCAAACACACTCGCATGCAAGCACGCACGCACGCACGCACACACGCATGTACGCACGCGCGCACGCACGCCTGACCAAGACGAACAGACATGTTCTTATACATAAATGTTATGTGCGAGGATAGAACCTCGGAGTCAAACTAGCCATTCGACCAACGGGCTTGCTATTCACATATTGTTTCAAATAAAAAATTGGTTGCCTGTAAAGTCGGTATACGGGCGAAAGTTTTACGTGACAACGACTTTGAGTGGTAAAATGTTTTCGAGTGGAAGGGACGCATGCCTTTCACTTTTTATGTCTGTCTCTCTCGCTCTTAGAAGGGACACGCGTCCACGACACGCTTACAATGAGAGCGAGTGAAAGGCACGCGCCTTTCACTCGCTCTCATTGTAAGCGCATAACGTGACCCAGTTTCTTGAAGTGCCACCCGGCTAACCAATTTATAAGACGTTGTCACGTCAAAAAATATTCCAGCTTCCATAATCGCATCATTAACATAACAGTGTACAATTAAGAAAATTCAGCCAGAACGACTCTTCGCCGTTAAAATATTCAACGAGTTGCCTGTTTTAGCCCTCTCGTAATTACAATCACGAACCATGAACGTGCCCTATTATAATACAATTTCTTTCTTTTCTTCCTCGAATTGGTAATGTTTTTGCTAATATTACAAGTTTTTTTTCTTTTTAATTATAGGATTTTTTCAATTGTTGGGTTTATTGACTATTCTCTGGAACGCTTCTCTTGCCTGAGTTTGACTACGTAATTATGTTTTTTTAACATACAATGAAGAAGATTTACTGAAATTGCGCCCTTCTTCTTTTACACTACAGGCAATCTATTTAGACTTATTGTAAGTGGCAACAATTTATAATTCACTAGCTGTTACCCGTGGCTGCGCGCGCGTGCTCTGTATTAAAAAAAAACTATTCTAAGCGTGGGAATAATGCCAACGACCTCTTTCTACAATGCCATGAAATTTAGCCTCACACATTGGAACCCATGTACGGTTCCAGAAAATTGATCGATTGGAGCTGTCAGGTTGTGGATTGCACTCCCTGCCATGGTTTTCCCAGGAGACTGCAGCATGGGGTTTTAGAGATATACGTTAAGAGGTTTCAGCACGGTCGGCAACTCGTGAGCGATGCATGTAGTGTCACCGGCGTTCTCAAGCTGCGATGGCAGCTTTCCACCAGGCGGAGAAAAAAGTATTTATGTTTATATATATATATATAACTATAAAAGAAATTATAATATTTATAATTATAATTCCTTTTATATTTTTTATCCGCTTGGTGGAAGGTTTCGCAAAGTAATTATGGAACATTTTCGGTCCAAAAATGAAAGAATTGTATTCACCGTAGCGTGGCGACAGTCTATAGAATTGAAACATCCGCAATCATGAACGATTTTAATTATGTTCAGAGCATTATCTTTCAGGATTATTGAGTAACTGAAAGAGGAAAATTTACATTACTTCAGTTTCCAGTTAACAACAAAATCCAAAGGTATTAATTAAAATCATTGTAAATGGTTAAAACATAAGTTTACATATTTCTATGTGGAGTGTTGGCCGTACAATAAACAAAATATTTAATCATAAGAACACAATGTTAATTAACATTCCACTTGTAACATTGTACTTAGTGTATGTTGTCTTGAATAACATAATGAAAATCATTTGTATGTCGGAAAAAGGTGTTGTAAATGAAAAGTCAATCAATAGGGTTGGAAATAAAGTCACTCAATTGACTTTTGGGGCCTAGAACGCAAGCCATTGGCTTGGATGACGGCCGCGACGAGGTGGGGCGAAGTGGAGCGAAAAGATAAAAGCAGACGGACTTTTGTTTCGATCGCGATGTGTACTCTGCGACGACCTGGAAACCGCCTCGCGGTAGGGTCCTCTCGGAGACCCTCACCAGATCGTCGCAGACTACATATCTTCTCCAATCTTTTTCCTCTAGCGTTCCGTTTGCGCTTTTAAAGCCATCGTAGCTAAAAGTAGTTAGGCAGGCGGTTTTTAGTCAGTTAAAGCCTGATTCGCCCTTGAAAGGTCAGTCTGGTATCAACCAGGCTGACTTTTCAAAAAAAAAAAAAAACACTACGTGGACAGTCTTCGCTGCGCGTGCGTCACGAGTAGACTCATCTGTTCTAATGATATTTGTATAGTCATTGTTGTTGTTGTTGGAGTAATAAGTGCAACGTGTCTTTTTCTTATCACAACCCTTGTTGTTAAACATGGACAACGATGCGCCCACAGACGAGAGGAATCTCTCTCTCTCATGCGACATGTATAATTTTAAATCATAAAGAGTGAAAAAAAAACTAATGTCACAAATGTCATGACAACATTGACGTAACTCAGGAATCTCAAAATTCGAGTTAGTATTTTTCTGTTAAATTGATAGCTTTGGTCATAAAATTTATTCTTTTATGTGTTAACATAGGTAAATTTTAAATGAAACTAATCGAGTAATCTGTAACTGGACGCATCGGGTTAGAATTTGACATACAAGTAGCTATTATGACATAGGCGTCTGCTGAGGAAGGGTTTCTGAAAGTTTCGCGGGATACCTGGATTCGCGCTTACGACGTCGCAAGCGTAAGCTAGTCAATAATAACAAAGTCAAGCAGAATGTCTTAATTTTTATTATTGTGTATTAAGCGTATGCTGTGGATACCACTGCAGAAAACACGCCACTATTCTATTTCATGATAGTGTGGAAATTAGTTCTTGACATACTGATTTTTGTCACAAAAAATAATATTGATACATAATTTGTAAGAAATTTTATCTAGCTTAATTAATTATAGGTATAACAATTTTTATCGTAAAATGAGCCGGAAAGGAGATTTCGTCGAAAAACAGTCTTTAGACTGTTTTTCAAATATGGCAGCGCGAGTGGCAAACCTACATACGAGGCGGTAAAGTTGAAATTCGGAAGTAGCGCATTGAAATCTATAAAATGAACAATTTTCCAAACTTTTGGAAAGAATTCCAAAGTACCAAATGATTGGACTATGGTCATAGTTTCAAAGACTAGAAGAAGGGAGCGTTCAGACAAACAAATTCTTCAAGTTTATTATGTTCATTAATATAGACGGCGTCAGATCATTCGACATAAAAAAACAAGTAATAAAATAAAGTAGGTAACCGTACATTCCTTATAATATGTTTCCTAAAAATGATCTTTTATCAGTTTTCATCTCAACGGCGAAATTGAATAAAATGCTGACGGGGCATAAAACGCATTCAATGCCCGCTTTTGGATACAATTTCTCACCAATGAAAGTACCGCTGATAATAGAGTTGTATGTACCCCTTCATATAATTTCTAGAGAATTTCCCATCTCAGCGCTTGTAGCAATTTGCTTAAAAGGCAAGCATTACATGCAGCTCTCACCATAAAAGTAATGGACGAGATGGAGATCTCGGCGGTGCCTTTATAAAACTTATTTGTTTAGAGTTGTATTTTAAAAATGCACCATCAAGGTTTGTTTACCTTTGTCTCTTGACCTCTTTATCCTTCATCATCATCATCTTAAGCCTTATTCAACCAATTTTTTGGTGTAGGCCTCCTTCAATCCTCTCCATTTTGATCTATTTTGGGCAATTGACTTCCAGTTGTGTCTTTATCCTTATGTGAGTGAAAATTTTGTATTAAATAAAACACACATGTGTCTCGTCCCGAACTAAAGAAAGCTTGTACTATAAGTACTAGGTCACTGTTAAATATACTTCTTTAGCTACGTTGTGCACTTTTTGGAATGGGTAAAAATTGTATAACTCGCGTCAGGACACGCGTCCTAATCGAAAATTCGTAAGACGGAGGGAGAGTAGACCGCCGGCGCGGCGTAGGAGAGGAAGTAATATCCCCTCTCTTTCTACCGCGCGGCGAAAATGTATGCCTGCTCCTGCTGTTTCTTTTTAATGTAATATAAATTGTCATGTTTGTGTACGATAGCGCAATAAATTTACCACATAAATGATAGTACTTTTATACTGATAAATAAAGCAATTCGAGTGAATGTATTCCCTAACCATTCCAAAATATTCAAAAATGCACAACGTTAATGTTCAAGTTTTCACTTTTTGTATATAAATACGTATAATATATATAAAACACCCAGCCCAAGACAAACAAATAAGTTCATATACACAAATGTATTGTATGCGGACCGAACCCGAGACCACGGAGTCGAGAGGAAGAGAGGTAACCGCACTAAAGGACAGATTTTTACTCCCTCCTTTATACCAACATATTTATTCTGGATTAGTTTCTAATAAGATGTAAACAAAATTTCATGTAAATCGGTTCAGTAGTTAAAGCGTGAAATCGAACAAACAAACCCATTTACTTATCACGTCAAACTTTTAGTCATATCCTCATCGAGCAGCTCATTTTTCGGAATAAAAGGTATCAGGTATCCTATATACCTAATCGAAACCGGTACAAGGGAAAACTTATCAAATTTATTAACATACTGTTGATTTAATTTTTTGTATGTATGTTCTGTGACATTAAAAGAAAGTTATTTCCTAACTTTATTATGCTTCTTACATTTAGTAAATAAATTCATTTAACAGATTGTTGATTACCTCACCACCGACGTCAAGTTACATTATTGCTGATGGCGGTCCCACGCTCTTGCGATTTCAAATTATCCAATTTATTTACTTAATGTTGGTTTAATTTTTAAAATGTGACAACGACGGTATGGCTACAGCTAATGCACCAACCTTACGATTATATCAAAGGATTGCGAGTCTCTTGCTTAGGAAACCAATTAGGCAAGGGGACCTTTACCCGCTCTGCTTTCATGCCCATTAAACCAACCAGACACTCAAGCTCAAGGTCTTACTCCCCTTTCGCTTTCAAGCACACTGCTTGGATACTCTGAAGTCGAGTAGCTCGTGACGGCCGACGCTCGGTTTCTCAAGCATCGGGGCCCTACCTCTACTCCCCAATCTCCATGATGGGTATCGTTGCTGCAAGGCACCAGCAGCCACACACTCGCTACGCACGAGATCGAACACTAGTCCGACAACTATGGCAAGGTAGAAGAATAATACATAAAGCCACCTCAAATCCGGACCCATGACTGGCAAATTATGGGCTTGTCTGCCAGTCCCAAAGGAACTCTGATCCTAACAGCCACGAGATCGAACACTAGTCCGACAACTATGGCAAGGTAGACGAACATGCTCAACCGCTGTAGCTAAATCTGACACACATGAAGCCACCTAAAATCCGGACCCATGACTGGCAAATTATGGGCTTGTCTGCCAGTCCCAGAGAAACCCTGATCCAAACAGCCAGACCCGCAGTTTCAATTGGGCAACCTCCCCACCGTCGGCTATTCAGTGGGTAGTTTAAAATGTGACAGTAAAACATCGTTATTACATAAATCATAGGCCATTTACTTTATTTTAAACAAATCATTTAAAATACCTGATTAACCCGCAATCGGTTACGTAAACTTAACTTACATTATTGCTGACGTCGATCTCACTCACCGACATTTCAGCAGAATGTTTAATTAAGTTATTTACATTTGGTTTACTTTTCAAATAGATGTTCTGTGTCAGTAAAACAAAGTTATTTCATAAATCATAGGATGTAGACTTTTTACACATATTAAACAATTCAATTTACTAGATTGTCGTTTAACCCGCCGCCGGTGACGTCAATTTAACATATATTATTGCTGACGCCGGTCCCACGCACCGCGGCCTGGGTTTTCACCGAAAATTTATCCAATTTACTAAAAGTTGGTTTAATTTTTAAAATGTATTCTGTAACAGTAATTCCATAAATCATAACCCGTTTACTTTTTACACTAAACTTATTAAACAAATTCATTTCGAATACAAAAAAATCATAATAAAAGAAAATACTAATTCACACAATTCACAAAACACATAACAATTTATCTTTGCGATTGATATTGATCGAGGTCGTGGGTTCGAATCCCACATAGGCTAGGAGGTGAATGTTTGCAATTTTTAAAATATTTATGATATCAAACGTAACTGATTAATTAACTTAATGATTACTTACCTAACTAGATAGTAAGTTGACATTATTACCTGTAAACAAAAAACGATATATAATAAATGAAGTTATAAAATTATTGTATTATAGAAGATATTATTGTAACAGCTGTAGGGTATATCGGTAACAGAACTAGACTGACAGAATTAACTCTAGGACTTTTTGAAGTAAAACTTCTTTACGGACGCTTGACTTATGTTGATGTATGTTGGTGAATAAATAATTATGCTTGATGTATGTTGGTGAATAAATAAATAAATAAATATTTCTGGACAATTTACAGAGCGCCATCTAGTCCCAAATTAAGCGCAAAGCTTGTGTTATGGGTACTAGACAACTAATAAAATGTAAATCAACGTCTCCAATTCTCAATCTACCATACATTTAGTATGACGTGGCACTCATCATACGATAATATCATAGTCTACTTATAAATATTAAACAGTATTTAGTCTATAATTCAGAAAACAAAATTGAAACTAACTTAGAAATTCCATTTTGTTACGCTATTAAGTTAGGTACATTAAGATGAGTATCATTTACATGCACAAAGGAAGGCAGGTCAAGAGGCACTTATTTAGATGAATTTAACATTAATATTAGGGGAGGGAGGTAGTGAAAATTGACGGCAGACTTATATTTCATGATAATATCAATATGGACTACTAATATAAGTAATTAAAGATAAATGTAATTTTAATAACACTAATAAAAATTATTTTATTGATATAAATTTTTAAAATAAAAGGTTTTATTTTTTAACAATTTATTTTGAATGACACCATAAGTACCCGTTCACCGGTTTTTTTATTATGCAGTCACATAATAAAAAACTGCGAGGGCCAAGTGCGAGTCGGACTCGCGCACGAAGGGTTCCGTACCTTTTTTTTTTATACGACGTCGGGTGGCAGACAAGCATACGGCCCGCCTGATGTGAAGCGGTTACCGTAGCCATATTAACGCTGGCAACATAAAATATCGCTCGCGTGCCGCCACCCCCGCTGCCAACGCAGCATCCCCTGCCTTTCTGGTGACCTCACTCACTCGCAGTAACACAACAACTCTCAATGGATTGTTATTTGGCTGCGGTATTCTGTGAGGCGGAGGTCCATTCCCCAGTCGGGCAGCTTACAATTAGGCTCCCTACCTCTCTTTTCGCCAGAGCTTCGTTTGTCAGCCAGCAGGGTGCACCGCGTGCAGGTGAAGTTGGCTTTGGTTCAAAGATGTTGATGAATCACTTACAACCCAAAAATTTTATCTATAAAATCGGCAAAAAAATCACATTTGTTGTATGGGAGCCCCCCTAAATATTTATTTTATTCTGTTTTTTAGTATTTGTTGTTATAGTCGCAACAGAAATACATCATCTGTGAAAATTTCAAATGTCTAACTATCACGGTTCATGAGATACAGCCTGGTGACAGACGGACGGACGGAGGAGTGAAGTCTCAGTAAAAGGGTCCGTTTTACCCTTTGAGTACGTTACCCTAAAAACACTTATTGTGTTTTTCATTCCCACATAGGGATGGGAAAAATGCCGAGAATATGCAATAAATTCCATATTTTTACTCAAGATACTTATAGAGAATATGTTGTAAATGTCTGGCAGTTTACCCATCTCTACTCGTGTATAAATAAATACACAGCGATACACTCCGAAAGTAAAGTTTGACGTGCACTTCGCCAAACAAAGCCGTAAATACCAAATTGACATTTCACACTAATTCCCCTGCTAACTCATATCTGACACATGATGACACACGCAAAAATTCATAAAATAACGTATTAATTACTCCAACGGTTACTTAATACCGGCCAGATAATGTCAGGATAAATTGAGTGACTGACGTGTACACAGATTACAATAATGGCCTTTCGCGTGGGTGTGATTTGTCAGGGCGCGGCTTAGAAATATAATGAATGTGATAAATTACTTCTGCTGATGTTTCTTTGTTCCCGCATTTGTCCTGAAGGCAGGTTTCTCATTTGGTGGGAACAAACGAAAATTACTTGGCGATTATATTAATCTACATTGTTGGAATCAATACTTGATGCTGTGAGTTATTACAGTTCCCAGTAATGTTAGACATGTATTATTCCTTGGTGTATGGCATGTGAGATATATTTCACTAGGTATGTTGTTATTTGAGCGCCGGAGCGAAGCGAAACGAAGCTAAATCCCTTTAGCCTCGCTCACATCACGGCCGCTCTTTTCATACCTCGGTTCATACCGCAATCTACAGGGGCACAGACCTAAACTACGTCAGCAATGCGAACTTGCAAGCTGGCGAACATGACGTTATCAGTCTAATTTTTAGTTAAGTCACATAATAATAAAAGCGAAGCTACCCTCGCCTCGGCTCGCTTGTACACCGGGAATGAGGCAAAAATAAACGTTCGTTTAGCTTCGCTCATGTCGCTTACCGTATCTCTTCATACTTCGGTTCACACCGCAAACTATGGAATATGGAACTATGGAAAGCTGAGTACACCCTAGTATGGAAAGACGTCGCAGCATGTCCGATTATTAAAAAAAAAAACATATATTGGCAAGTTTATTTCTTCTTCCCCAATGGCTAATACCGAAATGCTCGTAGGTAAATAAAAATAAAAAAAAACCGGACAAGTGCGAGTCCGACTCGCCCACCGAGGGTTCCGTAGGTACGTAGTATCATTATTAAATTTGATATTTTTCATTATAAATAAGAAATAATGCGTCGAAAAAAATAAATAAAATATATTTTGCAATGTGTACATCAAGCC
Organism: Hypsopygia costalis; assembly: GCA_937001555.2. Taxonomy (NCBI): domain Eukaryota; kingdom Metazoa; phylum Arthropoda; class Insecta; order Lepidoptera; family Pyralidae; genus Hypsopygia; species Hypsopygia costalis. The sequence continues at coordinate 1,577,175 of OW443334.2, forward strand.
CTTTCATAAGATACCCCATTTGAACTAGTAATTTCAATTTGAAATTTCGACACCCTTATAAAAATATAGACCCCCTATTTTTTAAGATCTATTTACAAATGTATAGTTTTGAGATTTATTCCTGTACTTGTAGTCTATAACGATGTTACTTGCCAAATTTCATAGTTCTAGGTCAACGGGAAGTACCCTATAGGTTTTGATTCCCTTGAGTGTGTCGAAATATGCGTTTTTTGCTGAATAAACGGCCGTAACTTTTTTCTACGTAAACTTAGCAGTTTGATTTTTTTTTTAACTCATGGGACCGTAGACCTGAGTATACAGTTCAAATTTCAGCTTGATACCTCCACGCATTCTCGACATAGAAATTCTTGACAGACAGACAGACAGACAGACAGACAGACAGACAGACAGACAGACAGACAGACAGACAGACGGACAACAAAGTGATCTTATAAGGGTTCCGTTTTTCCTTTTGAGGTTCGGAACCCTAAAAATAATTTATAAAAAGTGTAAGACGTATCTAAGTGCCTACAAGGGCCCATTGATACAATAAATCACGTGCCCTCTGAAGCCCAAAGCATACGAGTATATACAACTGTTTTAGATAACATTTATCCATCTCTAATACACATAGTCCTAGCTTAAATGCCTACAGAATAAACCACATTTTTTAAAGAAATATTTGTACGTCAATCAGCGTCGGTCGGATGAATGCGACGATCGAATAGAAAACTAAAGGCGCGCAAAATGACGGCTTGTATTTCAGGAAAGGCTCGGCCTCACTCACGTGAGGTCACAGGAAAGGAAAAAGATGCTGCGTTGGCAGCAAGGTGGCAGCACGCTAGCTTTATTTTTGTTTTTTTTTAATTATTATTTTATACTACGTCGTGTGGCAGACAAGCATACGGCCCGCCTGATGTGAAGCGGTTACCGTAGCCATGTTAACGCTGGCAACAATGCGTACAATATCGCTCGCGCGCCGCCACCCCCGTTGCCAATGCAGCATCTCCTTCCTTTCTGGTGACCTCACTCACTCGCAGGAACACAACAACCCTCAAGGGAATTGTTATTTGGCTGCGGTTTTCAGTGAGGTGGAGATACATTCCCCAGTCGGGTAGCTTACAATTATGCTCCCTACCTCTCTTTTCGCCAGAGCTTCGTTTGTCAGTCAGCAGGGTGCACCGCGTGCAGGTGCAGATGGCTTTGGTTCAAAGATGTTGATGAACCACATACAATCCAAAATATAAAAAAAATTATGTCGCGAATAATATGGCAACGGTAACCGAGTCACATCAGGCGAGCCCCATGCTTGTCTGCCACCCGACGTATTATAATATAATACGTCGTAGTCGGTAATTTAAATACTGATATTTTTTTTATTTTTATGTTATATAAATAAAAAAATATCAGTATTTAAATTACCAGAAAAACGAAGACATATCAGCAAAAGCTATTATTTAATCAGTGGGAAGAGTGCAAAACTGTGTCGCGAATATTACCACCCTCCTTCCTACATCTGTCATGGGGTTCCTCAAATACAGTCTCTTTTTAGGGTCCCGTACCGAAAGGTTGCATAATGAGACCTTATTACTTTTGTACCGTAATAGCACAGTATAAATAATAGTACTAACGTAGTAATAGGTAGAGGAGGCCTCATAAAAGCGGCTGAAAGTGACTGGATGCGGAAAGCAGACGATCGTCAGTGCTCGATTTCTCGGACTGAGTGCCTAGTGCTAGTTTTTTGTACGCGTTCGATAATGTGAACGTAAACAAACCGACCAAATAGATAGGTACTCTCATGTTGTGAATTTATATGACGCGTGTTACATATCAAAATTATATAGCATACTCGCTCATATTTCGAAGTGAGCAACCCGGGTAATTTGGATATGTAACATGCGTCTGGTAAATTCACAACATGAGAGTACTTATCTATTTGGTCGGTTTGTTTACGTTGACATTATCGAACGTGAATAAAAAACTCACACTCAGCACTCTGAACAAATCCCAAAAATCGAGTCTACCTAGGTCTCTACCGCCGAAGCTGAAGCCGATTACTTCATCTTAGATTTATGCTACTTATGTTTAGTTTAGCCTAGCTGGTAGAAACGATGGAGCTCTACCGACTAAGCTGAATGTAGGTATTTGGCAATAACTTAAACGTAAAACCCATTTTTCGAATCGTAATATTCGGTGCTTTGACTTCAGTTCGGCGATAGAGCCCCTGATCTGGATCTTAGTACCAACAAAAATAAAACTCTTGGCAGGATCAAATTCAAATTCAAATTCAAAATATCTTTATTCCTTGGACTTTATAAAGCACTTAGAAACGTCATACAAATTAAATATAAGAATATGTATAAATCATTACTACTCTAAATCCGCAGAGCTTAGATTCACTTTCATCACACTATCTTGAATGTGAAAGTGAATTTAAGTGCCAGTTCCGGCGACGGGGCTTCTTGAGAAGAACTGGCAAGAAACTCAAGGCCGACTCTTTTAATTGCCAATATCGTTACATTAAATATAAATACAATCATTAACATAACATAACAAGAGCAATTCATTTCCAAATACTTTTATCATTTATGTAATCCGAGATACAATAGTAAGCCTTTTGACATAGTCTAGTTTTGATATATTTCTTAAATTTACCCATGGATAATTTAAACGCGTCGTTTGGAAGTTTATTGTAGAAGCGTATACATTGACCTGGGAACGAGTTAGAGATTTTATGGAGCCTAGTAATATGCATAGCGAGTTTGTTTTTATTTCTTAAATTTAATTGATGGAGATCACTGTTTTTCCTAAATTTGGTTTGATTTTTATGAACGTAAATAAGATTTTCATAAATATATTGAGAATGTAATGTCATAATATTTATCTCTTTAAATTTATTTCTCAGTGTCTCCCTGGGACTCATCATATAACATTTTTTGTAAAAAATCTAACATATTTGGTTTTACTACCATTTAAAAGCAGGTTATTAGCACTAAACCAGTTTACTATTTTTGAAAGAGCATTGGTTACATCGTCAATTTCTGATTGTTGTCTATTTACCTTAAAAACTAAAGAAGTGTCATCTGCAAACAATACTATTTCATGATTATTCTTTACAAGATGAGGTAGATCATTAATATACACGAGAAACAGGAAAGGGCCCAAAATAGACCCTTGTGGCACCCCCATCGTTACAGCTGATCCATTTGATCGTTTTCCATTAACATCTACTTTCTGAACCCTATCACCCAGATAAGAAGTAAGAAGATCAAGAGCGATGCCTCTTATACCATAGTGGTGTAATTTTCTGACTAGAGTTTCATGCTGCACACAATCAAAAGCCTTAGATAAGTCACAGAACACCCCATAGGCGTCCCGTGACTCCTCCCAAGCCTCATATATACATTCTAGTAATTTTACCCCAGCATCACATGTTGACCGTCCACGAGTGAAACCGAATTGTTTAGTGTGCAGCAGATTATTTTCGTTAAAGTATTTAAGTAACTGTGCGAGAATTAGTTTTTCAAAAATTTTACTAAATGTAGGTAGTATTGATATTGGTCTGAAGTTTGTGGGGTCTAATGTACTACCTGATTTAAACAAAGGAATAATTTTGCTCAATTTCATCAAGTCAGGAAACACACCACAATCAATACATCTATTAAATATCACAATTAAGGCGGGAGCAACAATGTCAAATAAAGATTTTATAATATGTACAGAAATGCCCCATAGATCAGCCGTTTTCTTAATATTAAGTAATTTAAATGCGACTTTAAGATAAGACCCATTAACATGACGGAAATTAAAATCGTTATAAAATTCAGGCACATTATCTTTAATTAATGACTCTGCAACGGAGGTGGAAGAGCCCAAAGCACTAGTTAAAGTAACAGCGAAAGCAGAAAAAAATCTTTCAAAAGCATTGGCAACTTCTAAATCTGACTTGGTAACATGATCGAGGATAAAATGTATTGCCATCGAAAACTATATCAATATTGGACAGAAATTATTTAAAGCGTCATTTAACATCGCTTACTTAACTAACAGCGACATGACAAAGTTTTGAAACTACACTTTTAACACTGACTTTGGGGTTTAATGCAAATTAAGTAATTGCTCAGGTCTTGATTTGCTTGAAGCAAACACAGCGACAAAAAAAATACGTTCACACGATAGGAAAAGCTGTTTGAAAATCTGCGCGTTTTAAATTGACTACAGGAATAGAGGACTGACGTCTCGTTAACTCAATTAGTTAACAAATTTCGGTATTTATTTGTGGTTATCCTAGGCCCATCAGCAGTTGTAACAAATACGTTTTTTTTAAAATCCGACAGCGTTTATAACTTACTTATTTCGGTACTATATGGTAACAAATACGTTTTTTTTAAATCCGACAGCGTTTATAACTTACTTATTTCGGTACTATATGTAATGTAGTCGGAATCGGGATATACAGTGATGCCGACATAAATGTGAACTTAACATAATTATGAATTTCTACAATTATTGTTTTTACCATTTAAGTTTCATCATTAAAGATTGTTGTTATTTTAAATATCTTTATTTAAAATATTTAATTTACTTAACCCATAATGGGATCTATTCCAGCCAACTTTAGGAGTAGTATACATATGAGCAAAACTGTGTGGGTATATATTCTAAAGGCGCATAAAAATCGAGGTGCTTTAAAAAAGTTCTACGAATTGCTTTTCCGTAGATTCGTGAACTTCGCATGCGAATAAAGCATTAAATGGAAAGCCACTCCAATTAGGCTTATGGTCATTACAGAGCGTAAGAGCCCGTAGGTATGTGCTTACAAAAAGCTCTGCGGTCGTGTATTAAGTTAATAATTGGTAAAGTTTCTAAGTTAGGATTCATTTTTTACACACTACCACCAATTTTCCTCGCTCATATTTTCTAGTGTTGCGGCTAATCACTGGCTGTAGCAGAATTATCAACATGTCGCTGAGTTATAGCCATTTTGTGTTACTGCGGCACACTTATGATTCTTTTTGTGTTTTTTTTAAACCTATTTCCACATAAGTTTATAAGTAATTATTATATGACCGGTAAGAACTAAATATGTGTGTGTTGAAGATACAAATAAATGTTTCATTCATTTATTTTTAGAGTTCCGGTTACCTACCCGACAAAGATGTCTCGGAATAAATTCGGTACACAGTTAAAAATAATAACTAAATGCAATTTACATGCTATGTTTTAATCATTATATCTAACTGAAAAATGGGACATATTTGCAAGTTTCAGAGTCTTTATTTCCCATAAAAGGCTGGCAACGAATCGGCGACCCCTTGATGTTGCTGATTCCATGGGCGGTGGTGATTGCTTTCCACGGAGTGACCCACATGCTCGTTTGCCCCCTCGTATATATAAAAAAAGGTTTTATTTAGTTTCACCACGGTGTTCTTAAATATCTTCCAAGTTATATTTCACTTACTCCCAGTATTCGATTGAGATAAAGTTTTTTCACACTTTTGGTTCCTATGACAATGGCATGATGATTAACTATGATTACCTAAATGCCACCATTTTAAAACCGGTCGCCACATAATGGTATAATTTCCACTTTAGCTCCCATGGGTATCAAAATAAGGGTTTGATATGAGACATTTTAGTTATATTTTCTTTATTACCCACTAATAAAAACTTGATTCGAACTAAATTTTAAACAATTAGCTTACTATATATACTTGTTTTCAACATTCCTTCTTCGCCAATTGACGAGCTCGGTGGTTGAATGGTTGGCAATGGCCACTTTGACTGACTGAGGTCGCGGGTTCGCTCCCCGCACAAGACAACCCAAGAAAATATTTGTGTGCATGATCATGTCTGTTTGTCTTGTCATGGTGTTTTCTATGTATTATATATATGTATTTACAAAAAAATGTATTTAAGTATTATATCAGTTATCTAGCACCCATAGTACAAGATTTGCTTAGTTTGGGATTCGATGGCCATGTGTAATTTGTCCCGAAAGAAAAAGAAACAAAAGATCATTTCTGATGATGATTAATTAAAAAAAAGGAACACGAGTATGACATGTGGTCTGACGGTCTCCACGGACTAGGCGACTGCGACAGCGACCGCAACGACAAACAATGAGGGTCTTTTGGCAGCACTGTAGCGTAGGGTGCAATCATTTGTCAATTCATAGCATCTTGTCAAATGTCTTGTTGACGTCTTGTGTTGTCTTGTGGTCATAAAGTTTCACTGTCAAAAAATTCAGTACATTTTGACAATCTGGACCCGACGTCTACCTAGCGAGATCTAATGTCAGAAAAAAATCAAACATTCCCATTAACATGATTGGTGGCGCGACCAGCTGGTTGCGTGGTGTGCATTTAATGTAACAACTTAAATGGAAGGCTGCTGCGACCAATAGTCGCGGACATTTAGTGCACGGGGATCATAACTGCCATAAAGCACCACCAGCAGGCAAATAAAAAATAAAAAAAAATATTTCGGAGCTTAATGGCCGCACTCTGTGTCCGTCCGTTATTTTATGCAAACCGCTAAAAAGTTCTTTAAAGAAGATACCTTTTTCTGATTGTTTACGATGTAAGTGATGCTCTGCTATCTCTAGAGTCAAAGCTAACTCACCTACACGTGGTGCACCCTGTCGTATAGCAAACGAGCGCCTGGCGAAAGAGAGGTAGGGTATGTGGAGCCTGTGTATACAGGCTCCACATACCCTACCTCTCTTTCGCCTATCTCTCTTTCGCCTCTACCTTACAGAAATTTGGGGTGTAAGTAGTTTATCAACATTTTTTAACCAAAGCCAACTTCACCTGCAAGCAGTGCACCCTGCTGACTGACAAACGAAGCTCTGGCGAAAATAGATGTAGGGAGCGTAATTGTAAGATACCCGACTGGAGAATGTACCTCCACCTCACAAAATACTGCAGCTAAATAACAATTCCCTCGAGGGTTGTTGTGTTCCTGCGAGTGAGTGAGGTCACCAGAAAGGAAGGAGAAGCTATGTTGGCAGCGGGGGTGGCGGCGCGCGAGCGATATTTTATGTAGCGTTAATATGGCTACGGTAACCGCTTCACATCAGGCGGGCCGTATGCTTGTCTACCACCCGACGTAGTAACAAAAAACCATACTTAAGCATTGTTGTGTTCCTGCAGGTGAGTGATGTCACTAGACATAAAGAGATTCTGTTTTACAAAACAAAGTAAAACCAGCATCTATACCGCTGGAATATTGAATTCATTGCAAATTAACCCCAAATAAATTATTCGATAAAATGCCTGAAATACAATCAAAAGCCCGATACAGTAAACGATAACCACGAAACAATTAAATTGTAATACGATATTGGCTTTATTAACAGAAATATTCGCATTCTCTAGCGTTTGTATTTAGAATTCATTACTGTCAGCTAGGGTTGTCACGATTATATTTTGATGTCATCTGAAGGGTATATGTCGGTTTAAAGATCTTTATTACTCGAACAAATTACAGTTCACTTACAATGAGCAGTATTTAGCATTTCTAATTCACATTATACGATCAAACAGTACAATAAGGTAAATTTTGAAAAAAAAAAAAAATTTAGGTTTTTATTCAAAGCATTTCGTAGACGAAATTGTTATTTTGTGATAGTAGATATTTGTAATAAACTCTCTAGTAAGGGGCCGTCCATTAATCACGTGATGTTTTTTTTTGCATTTTTAACACCCCCCATCCCCTTGGTGATACTTGGTGAGGTTTAGATCTTCCCCCCCCCCCTCCCCTAAAATCACGTGTATTTTTGTCATGAAGAAAAGGATGCTGCCTTTTTCCTTATCGTGGCATAAAAGTCATCATAAATAGTCTGAAACCATTATTATACTGTATGCGCAGGGAGTTGTAGGCCGTCATCGTCTTCAATTTCCTTTTTTTACTTCAACACGCCGCTTTTCGGTTTAGAAATTTGTCAAAAAATAAATACACGTGATATCTTACTATACCCCCCATCCCCCCTTGTGATATTTCGTGATTTTTACCGAACCCCCTCCCCCCTCTTTCGAGCCTCACGTGATTAATGGACGGTCCCTAACATTAATAAGCTGCATAAATAGCTAGAGGGTTAGTAAATGATATTGTGATTTACTTAATTTCTTAACCCTAATGGGCTTTATAAAATTAAATTAAATTAAAACATAAGGAAAGACTTATAACAACCGCAGCTTATAAGTGTATGGGTACAAATTACCCATACGACAAATATTATGTAAATTGAATTAATTGTAATTTTAGTTGCCTATTTATATTGATATTTAATTTTAATATTTTAATTAGTAATAATATTTTTGATTTTGTATTTATATTTGACATAATTTTTATACAAATTATTGTGAATTAGTGTACGTACTATATGGAATACGTAAATCGATTGACGTTATTTTGTGTAATTATAAACTTTATATATATATATGTTACATATCTTATAGCTTCGTCGTCGACCATTATTCATCCCACTGCTGAGATCTCCTCTCAATCAAAGAAGTTTAGAGCATACTCCACTGCTCTGCTCAACTGCGGGTTGGCGGAGGCCAATGTTTTCAACCCGCCTAAAGGCTACTGACTTGACTTAACGACTGTCATCTAATGACAACAGCCGGAACTATGGCTTAACGTGCTCTCCGAAGCACAGAAGTGCTCGCGATAAATAAACCCATCCATGGACAGGCTACGATCGACGTCCCTTAACTTGCGCGTTCGATTTGACTGACACGCGTAATGACACTTAATATAAAATAGTGTGACGTAACTACATGCTGTTAACGTAATTAACGATACTAACTGTCAAATTCATGCCCGTAACACGACATTGAACGGGAAATTTAAGCATCTGCCGTAACGTTAACTATACTTACAATCGAATAGTAAATAATGATAACTCGTAATACGATTTTTAGTTCCGGACAGTTACCGCCAGAGGCGCTGTGCAAGTAATAGAGGTACAGTACACCAGCATTCTTAGTACAAGATTTATACGTATTGATTTTGGATAAAATTATCTTCATTATGTATGAAATTGACATAGCGCCATCTGCCGAAAAACAGTCGAAATAGAGCCATCCCATACTAATTAAAAGAGGGTCTTTTGGCAGCACTGTAGCGTAGGGTCCAATCGTCTGTCAATTCATAGCATCTTATCAAATGTCTTGTTGACGTCTTGTGTTGTCTTGTCGTCTTGAAGTTTCACTGTCAAAAAATTCAGTACAATTTGACAACGAGACCCGACGCCTACCTAGCGACATCTGGTATCAGAAAGAAAATCAAACACTGGGGGTGTTTGATTTTTTTTCTTTGAAGTTAACTTTGTCCAAATCTATTACGTTAAAAAAAACTCGCTAGCTAATCTCAGTAGCTGCAACAAATTTTATTCAATAGGTTTAATATCATAATTTAATGTACGTTCACTTGCCAACCCTATTCGTACGTTTCTGGGGTAATCTGAAAAGCTCTTGACCGGTCACATTTTATGACCGGTCTGGTCATAAAACGTGACCGGTCAAGAGCTTTTTAGATTACCCCAGAAATTATAACTTTTACTAGTCATAGTCAGGTTGTACATATACAGGTATCTTAATACATCATTATTAACAGTATTCCCAAATTCGACATAGGAGCCTTCAGAGTTAATTTTTCCCTTAAAAGGCTGGCAACGGATCCGCGACCCCATCGTGATGCTATTTAATAAATAATAATAAATATTGTCAGACAAATTACACAGCGCCATCGAGCCCCAAAGTAGGCGAAGCTTGTGTTATGGGTACTAGACAACTGATAAACATACGTAAATACATTTTTTTTTTTTGTAAATACATACTTATGATACAGAAAACACCCAGATTATGACAAACAGACATGTTCATGCACACAATAGTTTGTCCTATGTGGGAATCGAACCCACGAGCGTTGGTGTCGAAGCCCCGTCATTGACCGCCACCGAGCTCGTCACTTTATTTATATGGGCGGTGGTAATTGCTTTCCAACAAGTGATCCACATGTTCGTTTGCCTCACTCACATATAAAAAAATCATTTATATATTAACAGTGTATATTTCGTCTAAAACCTTGATACCTACATTCAAATCCCTAACGCCTACATCAATTCAAACTCAAATAACTTCTGAATACTTACCTGCTAACTTCGCTAAGTGAACACAAAATGTCTGAAGTACTTTTCGAGATATGATAAACGACTTTGTCTTGCTCTATAGTATCTGAATTTAACTCTTTGTAACTTGTAACATTTGCTGGAAGTTTTGTGTTTATTTCGGGTAATGTTAATACCAGTTTTCTCGAGTTTTAATAAAGGAAATAACCATGTAAGTATAGAGTTATAAATGCTTTAATTCCGCTTTAATAAATATCGTATTACAATTTTATTCATTAATATTTTAATGTTAATAGCCGTGTGGTTTCCGGCAGACTAGAATAGAATCACTCCGTCTCTTCCCGTTAATGTCGTACAAGGCGACTAAGGGAAATACATTATAAAACATCGATCAGGCTTCCCCAACCCGTCTGGCCAGCGTGGGGAGTGTAGGCCAAATCCTGCTGTCTGTGACGGACGAGAGAGGGTCGTGCTCTGTAGTGGAGACTAAAATGACCTGATGATGATGATGATCAATATTGTTAATACTGTTGATTGTTGGCACTTGGTGGAACATTATTAACTTTTGACGAGCTCGGTGGTCGAATAGTTGCAATGGCCACTTTGATGACTGAGGCAGCTCTGGCAAATCAGAGATATGGCACAGCGCAATGCTAAGCTGGTCCGACTGGGGAAGTGCTTCCAAGTCCCAACGCCAAATAACAATTGCCTAATGGTCTAAATAAATAAATATTCCTGGACAAATTACACTCGGCCATCTAGCCCCAAACTAAGCAAAGCTTGTACGATGGGTACTACATAACTGATATAATACTTAAATACATATTTTTTTTTTGTAAATACATACATATATTATATAGAAAACACCAAGACCAAGACAAACAGACATGTTCATGCACACAAATATTTTGTCTTGTGCGGGGATCGAACCCGCGACCTCGCAGTCAAAGTGGCCATTGCTAACCATTCGACCACAGAGCTCGTCAAAGAGTCTAAAGAGGTCTAAAGAGTTGTATTCCAACAAGTGAGTGACGTTACCAGAATGCCAATGTTCAAAATTTTCCTACGATCGTAGAACGAAAGATGACCGCATCGAGATTGCATTCAATGGATTGCATTGTGAATTGATTAAAAATTATTTACTTGATTTCATCAATTATTATTGTATGCAAAATTAAATTTTTTGTTTGATTAATTTTCGGTCATATGTCGATATAATGCCACTTAAATCAGAGTTTGAAGTTTCATATGGTGATACGAGAATAACAAATTAGACATTTATGAGATCGAGACTGGATCGAAACTAAATTTTGACTACATTTTAACTAGGCCGGATTCTAGCCCACGGGGCCGAAATCGAGATTGAGTGGAGCGTGTAGATTCGCTGAGTGTGTGTATTGTATTGATTTCAACGGAAAATGTATTTGATGATCATTCCTCAACGACATGATCGATCTCAACTTTTTTCGACGCAAACCTCAAGCATGACGAGGTCTTTAATTGTGACAAGTTTCAACAAAATCGGTTCAGTGGTTTTGGAGACTATTCATTTCCAAGGGTGACTTTGCGTGTTGGCGTTCCGCTCACTCCGCTTGCTCCACTCAATTCAAACTCCGCTCAATTTCTACCACGAACGGTGTCGGAAACGAACTGTAGTATTAAATTAATTAGATAAATTAAACGGGTCACTCACGTCTTTTTGTCGGGAAAGCCGACAAGTTTCGATCTCAAAAGGAGACCTTCATCAGGGCGAATGTCCAGACACGTCCACCCTTTGTCTCTCGCGACAAAAAAAGACGTGAGTGACCCGTTTAATTTATCTAATTAATTTAGTATAATGTCTCACGTGAGTTTTAATAGAACTTTAGCATTTTATTATACTGTAAGATACACTTATTGTAGTAGTATTTAAGCTGCGCTAGTTAATATCTGAAGGCCAATTCTCGTAATTTTTCTACGAACGCAGATTGAAAGTTGACCGAACCGAGATTGAATTGTGAATTGACTAATATTATATACTTGAATTCATTAATTAATTATTATCAATTCTTGTTGTTGGCAAAGTAACATTCTTAGTTTGTTTAATTTTCACTCATATTTCGATGTAATACCGCTTAAATTTAATTTTGAAGTTACATAATGTGTTACGAGAATACCAAATGTGACATTTGTGAGATCGAGACTGGATCGAAACTGAATTTTGACTATATTTTAATTACGAGAATTGCCCCTCTGAATTGTTACCTATTTATTTTTGTGAGATTTGAAATTTCGTATGAAGATATACTGAAACCTAAGACATCGCAATTTTTTTTATGCGAATAAAATCGTGTGACAAATCGAGTAGACAATCTTCGAAGCCTATCTATTCTATACTTATAATAAATCTGTAGAGAGGTCAATTCTGTACATGAAATATATTTCCAAAATAACTATCAGGGTATGATTAGTGATCGATACTGATGCTAAAAATGCAATCAGAAAAAATTTTGTCTGTCTGTCTGTCTGTCTGTCTGTCTGTCTGTCTGTCTGTCTGTCTGTATGTTCGTTATAGAAACAAAAACTACTCGACGGATTTTAACGAAACTTGGTACAATTATTCTTCATACTCCTGGGCAGGTTATAGTATACTTTTCATCACGCTACGATCAATAGGAGCAGAGCAGTGAAGGGAAATGTTGGGAAAACGAGACAAGTTACTCCATTTCTTAAGCTTCCGTCGCGTGTGCAGCCTTAATGGTTAAAGCTACACAGAAATCATGTATGACGGAAATGTTCTCCTTAAAATTATATAAAAATTATCCCACGACAGCATATGTCTATCTTTTATGGTTGAGTAAGAAACTTGCCAAGCACCGCGCCCGTACACAATGAGTGCTGCCGCGCGGGGGGCAGGGAGCGGGCGTTACGCGGCGTGGTACCACATGAGTAAAAAACGATGGTAGTACGGCATAGAAAAAATATGCCTAAGTGTGCTTGCCCAAACGTGCAGACACGTGACAATTATTGTTTTTTCCGTTGCAAATGCATTATCATTCACTGCAAATTGTTTACAATTCGATTTGCTTACTTTAGTAGATTAAATAAAGTTATTAAATATTGTTTTCTTTAGTTGGGTCATTGTTTTATTTCATTCGTTAAAAGTAGATTACTTTCGAGTTTAATTAGATGTTATTACGTCATTATTTTTTGTTGCACATTTGGATGCTAGGCAGGTACCTAAGAACGGTAAGTTAATTGCCCTCACCAAATAAACAGTACTTTTTTGAGCGTTGTTCAAACAAAGCATTTGACCATCTGTGAATGTAAACAAAAGATAAGAAAGCTTAATAGTTTTATGGATGAGTCTTTATGCCTTTGCATGCCGACTCAGTCAGAAGTCGCAATATCCGAAAAAAATTGGCATTCCGATTATTCTGCTCCGAAATTTAAGACCACCACAACTTTGCAATGGAACTCGGCTACAAGTAACCCAGTAGCAACAAAATATAATCGAGGCTCAAATTTTAACAGGTTGCGGTGCAGGAGAAACCGTCTTTATTCCCAGAATTCCCATAATCTAAATCTATAAAAGAAGAAACTGACTGACTGACTTATATATCAACGCACAGCCCAAACCGCTGGGTCTAGAGATTCCAAATTTGGCAAGTAGGTTCCTTATGACGTCTAGGGGTGCGCTAAGAAAGGATTTTTCAAAATTCATCCTCTAAGGGGGTGAAACGGGGGTCCAAAATTTGTATGGGTAAACAAGATTAGTTGGAATATTTTATCCGAAACTTTACACGAGTACTTCTATACATAAATGAGTAAATACGTGTTTCAGGATTTTTCAAAATTCAACCCCTAAAGGAGTAAAATGGGGTGAAAAGTCTGAAAATCGTCATGGTTTTTGTTTTTATGGTTTATCGGGTCGCTGATTACAAAAACAACAATTATTACGTGACGATCATCCTCTATTGAGGTGTGATGAGGTTGAAATGTCTATATATCGATATTTGTGTCGTTTTTATGGGTTTTCGAAACGCCAATCCATACTAATATTATAAATGCGACAGAATGTCTGTTACCTCTTCACGCTTAAATCGCTGGACCGATTTAGATGAAATTTGGTTGAGAGATACCTTGAGTCCTGGGAAAGGACATACCTAAGATAGTTTTTATCCCAGAAAATACCTATTATTGTTATTTATTGTACGCGTAGGGCGAAAACGTGACCATCATCTCCTATTGGGGTGCGATGGCGTTGAAATGTCTAAAATGTGTTGAAAAAGTCTGAAAATCGTCATAGGTATTGTTTTTTAGGGTTCCGTAACCAAAGGGTAAAAAGGAACCCTATTACTAAGGCTCCGCTCTCCGTCCGTCCGTCCGTCTGTCACCAGGTCTGTATATCATGAACCGTGATAATTAGACAGTTGAAATTTTCACAGATGATGTATTTCTGTTGCCGCTCTAACAACAAATACTAAAAAACAGAATAAAATAAATATTTATGGGGGCTCCCATACAACAAACGTGATCTTTTTGTTCTTTTTTGCTCACAATTGATAACGGCAATAGGTAAACGCTTGAAATACTCATAGTCATAATATTTAGTTATATATTCACTTTAAAAATAAATAATTAAATAAAAATAAAACAAATATTTAAGGGGGGCTCCCATACAGTAAATGTGTTTTTATAGATAATGGTACGGAACCCTTCGTGCACGAGTCCAAATCGCACTTGGCCGGTTTTATGGTATATCGGGTCGCTGATTACGAAAAAAAACAACTATTTAATAATCCAACATAGCCGAGGTGACAACTCTGTAGGGGTGCAATGGGGTTGAAATGTCATAATATCAATATGGGTGTCAATTCTATGGTTTTCTGGGACGTTAGTTCCGACAATGGCATCGATTTGAAAATATAACGTAGTGGACACGAATTACTTAAAAAGATTATTCAAATTTTACCTCTAAGAGGGTAAAACGGAGGTCCAAAGTTTGTATGGGAAAATGAGATTAGTTGGTTTATATGGGAAAACGAGATTAGTTGGACTATTTTATCCTAAATTTTACACGAGTACTTCTATTGATTAATGAGTAAACATGTTTTTGCCCCGAATGTCACGCGAGCGAAGCCGCGGGCGAAAGCTAGTCTTCAATAAAATATTACTTTATCACAATAGGCCCCAGAGAACTTTATACAGCTTTGACAAATAACATGTTCAGAAGAATTCTTTGGCACTTTTTTCGTGATAAAGTTCTTGTTGGGAACCCTAAGATTTTTTATATAATTTTTTTATGGTTTTACATTACAGCGAAGATAAGAGACAACAGAAAAAGTAAGATGTTTTTATATGATCACCACCGCCCATAGAAATCAGCAACACTGGGGAAATACCTCCACCTCACAGAAGACCGCAGCCAAATAACAATTCCCTTGAGGGTGCGTTCCTGCGAGCAAATGAGATCACCAGAATGGTAGGAGCTACAGCGTATGGCTACGGCAACCGTTACACATCAGGCGGGCCGTATACTCGTTTGAAACTCGATGACGCAACTTAGTATAAAAAAACTATAGTGAAACTCAGTGGTAGGCATTCATACAAATAGCTCTTCCTAGCTTATTTAAGTACTTAGGCATACCCCGGCCATTTCATACAAATGTCGCGTCGTTTTCTACTTCATAAACAATGGCGTCTGTGCAGAACGTGAATGAGCGTGTGTGCGGGCGGCGCCATACAAACTGTTCCAAATTTGTCTCAGAAAGGTGGTGTAGTCGACACGAGAGAGCGGCAGGGAGTAGCCATACGGTACGTAGTACTATTACTTAAACTGTGTCTTAGGTATTGCTACTCCTGCCGCTTAACGAGTAGTCATTCGAGCTCATCTTAGTTTTATGACACAATACTGTACAACAAAAAAAAAATATACGCGTCGAATTGAGAACCTCCTCCGTTTTTTCGTCGGTTAAAAATTACAACACAAAGTTATTAGTAGTATACTCATATGAGTAAGACAGGCAAGCAATATTACTTGCCTGTCTTTGTGTAAGATTGTCACGCTTGGGGTCATACAAATCTATTTGCATACCATTTCTATTTGATTTCATGTCGATGACAAATTCGTTACTCTAAGGTTGCCTTGAAAATATTGCTCTTAGCAACAAGGCCGCCTTCTTGTATATAAATAAGTCTATAATAATTTTACGATTCACTGTACTATAAATTTGTATTATGATTTAATGTCCATGTCAAATTTAAATTAAAACCCTAAGGTTGCCTTGAAAATATTGTTCTTAGCAATAAGGCCGCCTTGCATATATACAAATCTGTAATAATTTATTGATTGACTGTACTTTAAATTCGTATTATGCAAATAAAGCAAATTCTATGCATCTATCTAAACTACATACCGACGCTGCCAAATGAACGCCAAATGAACATAACGATGGTGCCAATCTTTACACTAGATGGATTTAATACAGGGGCCATACCGCCGAAGTTGAAGCCGATTACTTCCGGATTTTTTGATTCCATAAATTGGTCTTAGCTTAAAGTTATTGACAAACATCTTCAGCTTACTAGATAGAACTCTAGGGTTTCTACAAGCAGAGCTGAACATAATTAACAATTTAGGGCCCCAGCTCCGCATTAGTATAAGATGAGCTTCTTCCATCTTCTACGTAATATAGTTACTATACTTTAGGTGCAGACTAGTATTAGTTGTGAAGAAAAGACTGAAGAATGATGTATTTTCTTTCTTTCTTTCTACTAACAACCTTCGAGTCTAAGGCGTTAGACAGATGGACTGCATTTCAACTGCAATTCCACTGCAAATTTGCAGTTTGAACGCAGTTAGTACGACTGCAATGAAACTGCAAACCAACCGTACAGCTCGATTGCAGTCGGTGTGCAGTGGGCGTGCAGTTCCAACGACTGCATCCTGATTGCAAGCTAGCTGCTATGCTCAATTGGTTAGTTACCTTGAAGTTGTAGTTTGTGTAGCAAATTTGCAATGGAATTGCAGTTGAAATGCAGTCCTTCTGTCTAGAGCCTAACAGCCGAAGGAAGAATGTTCAACGGCCGCTTTCCCTCCCAGTCTCGGTCTGATTTTCGTGGTAAATCATAAAATCAAGTACTATGATTGGATGTTGTTAACCAATCACAACAAAACAATTGAATTGAGGGTTGTTGTGTTTATTTTTTTTTGGATGTGGCAGCGCGCGATCGATATTTTCTGTTGCTAGCGTTAATATGGCTACGGCCGAGCGGGCCGTATGCTTGTCTGCCGTTCGACGTAGTATAAAAAAAAACATTTGAAAATGATACCAAAATTAACAAACCCTAACATTAGTATTATAAAGAAAATAGAAATGATCAGCAGTTTATGGCTAAAATTAAAAGAGAAGGTCTAAATAAATATATCTTAAAACAAACAGCACACTACTTGAGGTTCCGGCAATGTATTCTTTAGCTGAAAATTACGGAATACTTACATAGTTATTTTATAAAAGGGACTGATGGAAAAGGGAAGAAAGGATGAGCGTATTCTGTTATTTTGTGATCTCGCGTGAACTTTAAAAGAATCTCTTAAAAATACACCGGTGAAAAGAACCCAGTAAATTTTGTGAGAATAAATTTTACTGGAAAAACATCCCCATTTTAGTATAAATAAAAGGAACAGAACGTACATTTCCACAGTAAATTTAATGAAATGAAAGGAAAACTAGCCATGACATATTTTTTACTTTATTTTATAAGTTTTGAAATTAAGTTGGTAAAATATTTTTATATTTGATGGCGATGCTCTGACTTTGACAAAATTTTGTAGGTAATTATTATATTTTATTTAATTTGAAAAAAAAATAGTATTCTACAACTAATTATCTTCAACTAAATCGCAAGTCGTCGACAACGCTGATACATCCCACTGCTGGGATAAGGATGCTCCTCAATCGAAAGGGTTTAGAGCATTCTCTACCATGCTGGGACGCTGAATTTAGAATTCCTTCGAGTGAATTGTTATTTGGCTGCGGTATTCTGTAAGGTGGATGTACTTCGCCAGTCGGGCAGCTTACAAATACGCTGTACCCTATCTCTCTTTCGCCAGAGCCTCTTTCGCTAGTCGACAGGGTGCACCACGTGCAGGTGAGGATTGCTGTGACTCCAAAGATCGTGGTGAGCGATATTTAGCTATTTACATCTCAAAAGTTTCCATCACCACAATCATCATGTAAGGCAATGAGACAAATTGTTAGATTTTTTTGTTACGTGTCATTGCTGGTTCTTTCAAAGGGAAGCACAATAATGTGCGAACAGTTAACTGACATCGATATATACTCTCGGACATTCATCTCCTCCAACCTGCAATTGAACAGTGTGGTGGAGACGCTACTCAATTCGCCATCGAGCTCCTCAATGGTGACCACGTTTCTCAGTTCAGTTCAACAAAATTCAGTTTTGCACTCAAAGTGAATACATTTATATTGATATACTAGATGACCCGGTGAACTTTGTTTCACCTACATCTATCTACTTAATAAATATATACGATCTAAGATCTGTGTCTCTTTAAGAAGAGCCTATCCTGTGTGCCCGAAACTGGAGGATGTGCCATTGCTGCAAGACATTTGTTTCCTATCTTGCCGCTTTTCATAAAATTTGATAATACCAGCATAAATGACTCTCTTGCAATTTGCTTGCCAGGTCTGAGAATTCTTGACGCGGTCCTTCTACAAACCTCGCGCATACTACGCAGCTTTATCAACTCCATTAAAGACAACACCTGTACGTGTCGCTCAAGTATTGGCGCTCCTTTACTAACTTATAAAATGGTCTAATCTTGGATTTATAGATTTGTTCTTTCAACTTGGCGGAATTTTGGAGTCACAGATGACACTGGTTACCTCAAGCCACTTAGTCCAAGCTACTGAAATCTCGCAGTCAATGCTATCCGATGATCGAAGAACAGATCCCAAGTGCTTAAACCGTCCGTGCATTTGACCATATCCTTATGTGCACGGTCGTGGATCTGTTGTTTTGCAGTCCAAGTACACGATCTTTCCCGTATTCGGATTCACGCCATAGTTCTCAAGTGATCTCTTCCATTAATTGACTCATCGCACCAAATGCCCTCTATCCGCATCCGCCAGTGCAATTATATCATTATACATCAACACCCGTCAACCCACCGCACAGAGCTGGTCCATGTGGGTCCATGATACTACTTGACAATTCGTCTAATACCACCAACGTCTAATATATAAGAATATGCAAAATATGAACAAAAAAGGGATCACCAGAAAGAAAAGAAGGAGATGCTGCGTTGGCAGCGGGGGCGGCGGCGCGTTAGCAATATTTTATGTTGCAAACGTTAATATGGCTACGGTAACTGCTTCACATCAGGCGGGCTGTATGCTTGTCTGCCACCCGACGTAGTATAAAAAATAAAGAAATATATACACTGACGTTAATGGGAATTTTGTCTCTTCGACAGAGGTCTAAACTATGGATTTGGAATTTCGGTACATGTCTCGGAGGATGTCGATATAAACCCCTGGCAGCTCTTTAGACTTTAGTAAAGAATGTTCTCGCCATATAAATTTATGACTAAACGACAAATGTGAATTAATTAAAATTAATGTGAATTACAAATTTAGGTACTTCAGAATAAGTATGGATTCGTTTTATTTACGTTGTAATATCACCTTTGTTAACATGACAGACTTAAATAATGTGATGTTGGTCTTACCATATGCAAAGTTATACAACTCTATGTGAATCCACAAACCTCGTCCTGCGTTCAGCCCCCATTTTCTGGTACTATTCGCATTGCTGACACTGGTTACAATTGCAATCATTTTTGTAATTTACAAAGCGAGTGTTTATGAAATTTGCAGATTTCTATTATTTATTATTAAGTACTGTACAAAGTATGATTTAACATAAACAGTCACTACATATTTCAACTCCATTCTTGATTTCTATTAGTGTTGTGTCATTTCTATGTCACTTCTGAGAAAGTCATACCAGCAAATATGTCTATTCTTTGTGACAATGACACTATTGATAGGTATTGATAGGTAGGTTAGCCATCTTTGTTGCCATGACATTCGCCTAGTATGAACACTTTGTATGGGAAAATAAAATTGTTGTTTTTACTATCTGTCTTGAAATTTTTCCATAATTTCTCACCGTTTAAACCTTCCCTGGGCTACGACAAACGTTTCAAAACCATAATATGCTAAATCGGCCAAGCCGTTCTCGAGTTTTAGCGAGACTAACAAACTGCAATTCATTTTTATATATAAGAAGATAATAATATGTCTATATATATATACTTATAATAAAACAGTAAAAAAATTGTGTCTGTACATTGAATATTGCTACAAAAAAACAATTTGAGGCAATGCAGACATAGTAATAGAGTAAGAATTAAAAAAAATTGTCTGTCTGTTTGTCTGTATGTCTGTTTGTATATATGTTTGTTTGTACACGCTAATCTCCGGAAATACTGGATGGATTCGAATGAAACTTTTTTTTTGTTATATAGCTATATAACAAAAAATACCCTATAGGGTATAATTGATTTTGGAAAGTGGAACACCTGATGCAGCACAATAACGGTTCAGCTAAACTATAAGAAATATAAAAATGACGCCTTAGCAAAAGTTGTTCAACCTGATGAGCAGTTTTTGTTGAGACATAAAAATCCAAAATTTGGAACACCTGATGCAGAACCATAATGGTTCAGGTAAACTACAAAAAATATAAAAATGACGCCTTAGCAAAAGATGTTCAGCCTAATGAGCATTTATTGTTGAGGTATAAAAATCCAAGATTTGGAACACCTGTTGCAGAACAAACTTAAATTTATTTGAAGAAACAATATGTGTTTGCAATAAATTATATTTTAAAAAAAACCTAAAAGAACACGCTATAATAGCAAATAGAACTAAAAAAGTTACTTAAAATAACAATAAATAGTTTTAACAAAATATTGATTGTATTGTAAAAAAAACCGCGGGATGCTACTTTTATTCTTACCCGCTACAAGTTAGACGCAATTGTTTTATTTATTTACAAAGGTAACGTGGTCTATTTAGTCAGTTTATTATAGACGTGTACGCTGAAATTGAAATGTTTGATTGATGTATATTCGCACAAACCAGAAGAATACGTGCATTTGCGAGACGCTATGTAGCAAGATCAGAGTTTATTTGATATGGTGGTGCAAAGTGTATAAACAACGAAGGTAAATTCTCACTGGGAGTGGTGCCGGTGAAACGGTATTTATACCAGTCTTCTCCAACAATTTTCCATTTCTTTGCTATGACATATATAAACAAAACGCTAAATTTCGCTGATGTCAAGCTTAGGACTGGTTGTTTTTCGCATGGCCAACTTTATGTGGCTTTCTCGAGGGTTAGTAACACTTCAGGTCTCTACATATTAGCTCTCGAAGGAAAGACTCTCTTCATTTATTTTTATTAAGTTTTTTTTAAAACTATGGTTACAATGTTAAATAAAAATAGTAATAATAATTTATTGCCTTTTAACATATAACACTGCTAGAAGTATTTTCTTATGTATCTTCATTAGTTCGTATTTGGAAACACAAAGTCCACGTGAACGAAGTCGCGGGCATCAGCTTGTATGTAATAAGTCCATGGTAACCACAACTGCAGTCATATGGATGTCTGTCATTCAACATTTCCATAATTCTCAGTCATTTTCTAACGAATGTATCAAAGCATTCGTTCCCATACCCGGCTCTATTCTAACTAGGAAATCACTCCATAATTTCCTAGAATATTCATCCGCTTCCGGATATTTATGCACAGTGGAGGAAACTTTGCACTAATGTAAACCCGAATATTTCAAGATTTATTGGTTAAGCAGAATTTCAGCTTAATTAGAATGCAATGGGAAGTCTGT
The DNA here is from genome assembly GCA_937001555.2 of Hypsopygia costalis. Classification (NCBI taxonomy): domain Eukaryota; kingdom Metazoa; phylum Arthropoda; class Insecta; order Lepidoptera; family Pyralidae; genus Hypsopygia; species Hypsopygia costalis. The sequence continues at coordinate 1,599,235 of OW443334.2, forward strand.
GATAGGAGGATTTTGGTATTAAGTATACTGAGAATGTTTTGAAGGTAAGCATTAAAATTTGAAGTTTATTTACTTTCATCGCGGTATCTATAATCAAATTTTGCAAGTTAAATTTAACCTAAAGAGAGGTAGGGAGCGTAATTGTAAGCTACCCGACTGGGGAATATACCGCATGTACCTCACAAAATACCGCAGCCAAATAATAATTCCCTTAGAGGGTTGTTGTATTCCTGCGAGTGAGGTCACCAGAAAGGAAGGAGATGCTGCGATGGTAGCGGCGGTGGCGGCGCGCGAGCGATACTCAATGTTGCGAGCGTTAATATGGCTACGGTAACCGCTTCACATCAGGCGGGCCGTATGCTGGTCTACCACTCGACGTAGAATAAAACAAACCCACTTCCCGATGTTGAATTGAGCTAAAAATTGGCACACACGTTTAGTTCTCATGACAACGCTGGATTACCTAATGGCCGGTACAGAATGGCGATTTATTATTTTACAATTTAACTTTAAACCTGTAATATCGTAAAATTCATGGAAACCAATAGAGCCGTTTTTTTAATCAATCTGTCATATATCCTATCCTAATATATACAAAATTCTCGTGTCACAATGTTAGTTACCTTACGCCTCCGCAACGGCTTGACCGATTTTTATGAAATTTTATTTACATATTCAGTAGGTCTGAGAATAGGTTGTTATCTATTTTTTATAGCAAAATAACATTTGCGGGTCAGCTAGTTTATATATATTTTTTTTTGTGCTACGTTGCGTGTTTCGTGGAAGACAAGAATACGTCGCGCCTGTGAAGCGGTCACCATAGCCATATAAACGCTCGCAACATGAAATATCGCTCGCATATCGCCAACTCATTTCTTCCTGGTGGCCTAACTCACTCATATATTTACAGATTTCGCTCATTTAATATCATCCTCCTCCTCGTGCCATCTTGTTTAATTCTGAGGATCGAATCACTTTCTCCTTCACGACATAGGATTATTTAAAGAAACTAACGATCCAGAGCATTTCAGAGGGGAAGTCCAATTCTACAAGCTTCATACTTCTTCTGATTAAATTCGTTATGAGTTCCAAACCAGCTGTAGTTTTACCCCCGAGACTGCAGTGGACTTCATTGTTCATTGCTTTTGTGGTGGTCATCTCTGTTAATCCTGGCTACACAGGAGAGACTAGGTGGGAATGTGTGGTGGGCCTGCAGTTGAATTTGTTTTTCAGATTTTATCAAAATCTGTATATAATAATTTTATGGACATGTAAGACGAATCGAAGATCTCATTTATTAAAGTCGAGTGAAAATCTATACCTACATTGTGAAAATCAACTGTAACCCGCTTTAACGACCAGATACGGAAGCGAATATACGTCAACGGCATCGACTCTCGTGCCACGCATGAATTCCAATAGCCCAATAAATATAAAATGTAAAGTCATGTTTCGTAATAAGATTGGTGCTGCCACGAATTCCGCGAGCAAGATTTTTTTACCCGAGTGTCGAAGCAGGAAGGGTAAAGATTTACGAGCGCATGTTTGTGGACGTATTAATAAAAGAGGTTGTAAATACGCGGTTCCGACGAGCGGGTATCCAGATCGAAACTGACCGCCGAGATGTACCTACTCGTGTATGCATCTGCACAAAAGCTTCTTACTCTTAGTAATTTCTTCTGATTAAATTCGTTGTGAGTTCCAAGGCAGACGTAGTCTTTCCCCCCCGGAATTGCAATGGGCTTCACTGTTCTTTGCCTTTTTTGTAGTCGAAGTTGTTAATCCTGGTTAGCCAGGATACTATATATAGGATATAGAATTACAGGCCTATTGCTATTACCTCCCTTCTCTCCAAGGTGATGGAGCGTGTAATTAATACTCGGCTCCTTGGATACCTAGAGGATCACGACTTGATCGGCGACAATCAATATGGTTTTCGCCATGGCCTGGATATAGCGAAGGCGTTGGTTCGGGTCTGGCACCGCAGTCTTCTTTCGAAGTTACCGGCATACGGTCTGCCTGAGGGGCTTTGCGAATGAGTCGCTAGCTTCTTGTCCAGCAGAAGCATTAGACTACAAAAAAGACTACTTGTTTAGACAAGAGACAAAGTGGTAGGAATGTGTGGTGGGCCTCCGTCTCGTTATCCAAGACAAGGCTGACAAGTATGAGTGTCTGAATCTTTGGCACGCTCAAGCAGCCTCAAAAACTTGGCGGAATCCAACATTGAGGTGTCAACATATTGGCCTTAGCTGAAGAAGTGACGTACTACATTAACCCACATTCATTCCACTGCTGAGATACGGCCCTCCCTTCAATAAAAGGGGATTCAGAGAGTACTCTACCACGCTGCTTAACTGCTTGTTGGCAGAGGACGAAATGACGTAAGGTTTTTTTTATTTCAATATGGCGTCCACAAAAATATTCCGAGACAAATTACACCGAGCCATCTAGTCGCACTAATAGAACTTGTTCCATGGGTACTTCTTTTCGTAAATACATACATGTATTATATAGAAAGCATCTAGACCAATATTACATACAGAGCATATACTCGTACGTGATTACTTTCCAGAGCCTACTAGTAATTATTGTTACACGGAATGGGCAAAATATTATGTGTAATATACAATTTCTGCCTAATTCTTTTCTTATCTTCTTTCTTATTATTGTTATATATTAGTAATAAAATTGGCCGTGTGGTTTCCGGCAGACTAGAATAGAATCACTCCGTCTCTTCCCGAGGATGTTGTACAAGGCGACTAAGGGAAATACATTATAAAACATCTATCAGGTCTCCCCAAGTCTGGCCAGCGTGGGGAGTGTAGGCCAAGTCCTCCGGTCTGGGACGGACGAGAGAGGGTCGTGCTCTTGTAGTGGAGACTAAAATGACCTGATGATGATGATGACCTAGACCAAGACAAACAAAAATATTTTCATGCACACAAATGTTTGTCTCGTGCGGGACAGAACACGCGACCTTTGGCAAAGTAGCTATTGCTAGCCATTGGACCACAGATTAGCTACGGCTCGTCAGATCTCTACATTTCTTTACTCATTAAAACTTGTCATCCTCTACAACACCGATGGCGACTTTCAAGCATGTCGAGGCGTCTGTAGTACGCCTGCCGAGGTATTCTAAGGCATATCATAACATACCATTTTCACGATTTTCAATGTCCAGAAGGCGGCCGAAATTACACAACAGGTACGTGCTCGACATCTAAGGAATGTTTGAGGCTACCAGTAGAATTACAAAATGGAAAATTTTAAAGTCCAGAGGCCAGATTTCCATTTAAATGTCCTGAGATATGACAACCATATGTACCTGGTCGTGACGATTGCGGGCGCCGGGCCTAAAGCGTTAAAAGTCCTAATAGCTGACGACAATTTCTAACAATTGCATGACAATGGACTCGATGCAGTAGGTATAATAAATGCTTGTAAAACGTCCATTCTATATACTCAGTGGCAATATAGGTACGCTCAGTCAGAGATGACCAATTACTGTCAATTTAAATTTAAATCTTCTTGTTAGAAGCACATTTATTATCAATTTAAATTGACATTTTATTGTAAAAAAATTACTAATACAAGAGAAATGTAAGGGTAATTTATCAACGTCTTTGAGCCAAAGCCAACCTCAACTGCACCATGCTGACTGACACATGAGACTCTGGTAAGGGGTTGGTCGGCTAACACTTGGACGTCGATGGTAGGCTCTTCTTCATTATTTCTCCATGCGCGAGCCAATAGATTCGCAAACGCCATATAAACATTAGCAAATGCAATATTGTTCGGGCACCTCCACCCCTGGTGCCGACGTAACTTCTCCTTCATTCCTGGCGACCTCACTGATTTACAGGAACACAACCACTCTCAAAAGAATTATTCTTCTGCGGTCTTCTGTGGACTGGAATTACTTTTGCCCCCATTTGAGCAGCTTATAAATACCCTGTACCCTGTCTCTCTTTTACCAGAGCTTCATTCGCAAGAAGACAGAGTGCAATGACTTTGGCTCTAAAGATGTCGAATGCCCCTGACGATCTCTTTGTTTCCCCGTGAGAGGCAACATTCAGATAAATCACTATTTAAGCTTGAATTATTTTAATGAATTGAATCAGTCTCTGCTGCAAGCGTAGATTAATGATATAAACCTATTTAATTTGTTACAGCTCGAGTATTATTATTCAATTTTATATTATAAATACGAGACCATATCTATATTATAAAGCTGAAGAGTTTGTTTGGTTGAAAACGCTTATCTCAGGAACTACTCATTCGAATTGAAAAAATCTTTTAGTGTTAGATAGCTTATTTTTCGAGGAAGGCTATAGGCTATATAACATCACGCTACCACCAATAGGAGCGAGCACCAATGAAAAATGTTACAAAAATGGGAAAGAGAAACCTTTTGAGAGCTTCTGTTGCGTACGCTGCGTAAACGATTCAAGTTACGCAACAATTACATACGACGGAATTATTCATCTATAAAAGTTCTAAAAAAAAGTCCATGATAGCATGAGTCTATCTTCCATAATTGGCTCACTATAACCTTTCAAATGGTAAGCTTACGCTTCACTCTCAACGCTCTGTCTCACGCAGACGAAGTTGCGCGAGTCAGCTAGTAATATATAATAATAAATAAATTGTTTATTTGCTCACAAACATAGTATAAAGTTCTTCATACAAATGTGTTTGTATGTTTCACTGATACAGTCAGCATTCAAATAAGATTTGAATCCAATTAATATTAAATTAATTTGGCCGTGTCGTTTCCGGCAGACTAGAATAGAATCAGTCCGTTTCTTCCCGTGGATGTCGTACAAGGCGACTAAGGGAAATACATGATCAAATATCGATCAGGCCTCCCCAACCCGTTTGTAGGCTAAATCCTTCTTCTGTCTAGGACGGACGAGAGAGGGTCGTGCTCCAGTAGTTGAGACTAAAATGGACCTGATGATGAATATTAAATTAAATGCACTGATAAGACCAACCAAGACATATATATCCATGCACATAAATTTTGTCAACAAAACAATAATTTGTCTTGTGCCTCCGCAACCGAACCACACTCGGAGTCAAACAGCCATTGCTATTTCACCACTGAGCTCGTCGTATATTGTGGTTCTTCAAAGATGTTGATGAACCACTTACACCCCAAAACTGTGACATTGAGTTTGGTTCATTACAGTATACTTCCAAGTAATATTTACGACTGAAGAAAATAGAAACAAGTAAAAAGATTCATATAGCTGGAAACACTTTTCTCATGTGAAAAGCTCTTCAGCCAACATTCACCAAGTTTAGCAAAGAGAAAAACGGGTCAAAGCTACAATTTCTTAGCCGCGTACCGGATGCCATTCGTCCCTTCAAATTCAAAAGGCCACAAATAAGGGTGTACCGATGTAATCAAGGGTGCTTATCCCTTGCACTTAACTGCCGTGAAAAATCGCCCCTTCCGCCCGAAGGTATTTGATATTGTTCATTAACTTCGGCTGGTATTGTGTTAGATCGTTAGGTGGGAGAAATATCGGAAAACACTTCTCTGGTGCAACGATACGGTTATTTTTATGTATACATAGCATTTATAAATGAGGATCTCGATGGCGTAAGCATACGGCCCGCCTGATGTGAAGCGGCCACCGTAGCCATATTAACGCTCGCAACATAAAATATCGCTCGCGCGCCACCACCCCCGCTGCCAACGCAGCATTTCCTTTCTTTCTTTCTGGTGACCACCCTCACTCGCAGGAACACAACAACCCTCATGGGAATTGTTATTTGGCTGCGGTATTCTGTGAGGTTGGGGTACATTCCCTTACAATTACGCTCCCTCTACCTCTCTTTTCGCCAGAGCTTCGTTTGTCAGTCAGCAGGTGCACCACGTGCAGGTAAAGTTGGCTTTGGTGCAAAGATCTTGATTAACCACTTACACCCCAAAGTCGTGTTAGTCCAATCAAGCCCGCAAGTTAAGCAATGTCGACCATAATAATATGCTGTCCATGGATGGGTTTATTTATCTCGAGTTCCTCCGTGCTTCGGAGGACACGTTAAGCCGTCAGTCCCGACTGTTGTCATTATAGATGACAGTCGGGACTTTGAAATCACTAGTCTCCGCCAACCAGCAGTTGAGCAGCGTGGTGGAGTATGCTCTAAATCGCTTCGTTTGAGGGGATATCCGTATCCCAGCAGTGGAATAAATAAGGATTGTTGACGATAGCATTTATGTGGCTGTAACATAATAAAAAAAACCTGTATGCCCGGAACGTTGTTGTCGCTCTGTTTAGAAGACTGCTGTAAACACCTTCTTATACCTGATCTTGAGATTCTTATATTCTGATACCTTGATGCTTAGAGGAAGTTGAGGAAGAAACCTGAATCACTATCTACCTACCGTAACGTCTCCACGAGATCAAGAAATTCAGGGGAGTACCGAATTACGGAGCAAAGTTAGGCAGTCTGTTAACTGAACGACCCTAATTAAATAAATAGTAAATAAATAAATATTTCTTTAGAATTTACACAGCGCCATCTAGTCCCAAATTAAGCGCAAAGCTTGTGTTATGATAAAATGTACTTCAATACATTTTTTTTTGTAAATACATACTTATATATATAGAAAACACCCAGACCAAGACAAACAGACATGTTCATACACACAAATGTTTGTCTTGTGCGGAAATCGAACCCGCGACCTCGGAGTCAAAGTGGCCATTGCTAACCATGCGACTATCAAGCTCGTCAAATTATTTGTAAAACTTCTACTTGATCGAACCATAATTTAATTTCAAATCCCGGAACGTCACAGTGGTACATTTCCCTGTAACATATACAACATACAAAAATTTTGGTGCCGTAGCGTCATGGACACGGCTTTGTGTTGTACGTGAATACGTTATATGTACTAAAATTATCTCAAAATAACACGCTTCCCTCTCCCCCGCACGCGATGTTCCATAGTCCTTACTTAGCGTAATAAATTCTTTGACCCTTCATCTCTTCAGTGGTGTGGTTTAATTTTGGATGGTAATGATAGATATGTACCTGCAACGCCAAACTGTATCCCCCGATTTTGTTATCATTCGTTTTTTTTAATTGCCTCCCTATGGAAGTAATTTTAAAGATATATTCACGTGAAAAATGTTTTTTCACTGCAACTCTATTAGAAGACTCGGTCTTTCAAAAAGCTGTGCTTACATATTACCTTGCATTTATAAACAGAGAACACCAAGACGTGCACTAGAATAAACCTATTACTTTACAAAGTTCAGCTACTTTTAAATTTATTTACAGAAGGTCGTTAACAGCGTTAGCTCCTGAAATACGGCTATTGAAAAGATGTAAACTTTGGACGTGAAAACACAAAGGACTTGACTGGATTAGAGTGAGTGAACTTGACTTTATGTGGGTACTATAAAATCCCTATTAGTAAAATCGTCGAAGGCTTTTGTTCTCTGGATACCTAAAACATAAACGGTCTACGGTCATTTAAAGTCTTATGCATAAATTCAAAATCGCAAAGTATCTAATTTTGAGTACCTACATTGTTATCGGACTAAAACGAATTAGGACTAGAGATGGGCAACGATCTGAGAATTTAGGATAAGTTCCCAATAAGTACATTTAAATCCCCATTTATGTATCCCCAGTTCTAGGATATGAATAGGGATTGGGTATTATATACTTATTGGTGAATATATGTACTAATTGGAAGTTTAGAACTAAAATACAGGTTAATTCGCATTTGGCCTGACTGTGTGCTTATTCATCACAATTTCTATTTTATAAAATTAGTCAAAACGTGATTCAGCCACTTAGCAAATTCTAAAGTAGACAATTTAATAAATAATTTAATTAACAAATAAATAAATTTCTGTTCTTTCAATCGGTGAGAGATCGATAAAATAAACAGTGGTTAGAAGTTGATAACCTGTCGCGCAGTTTATAACTGGGCATGGAAACTCTAAAGCCAAACTATTTTCTTTCAAACTCGTACCGTCCCCTTTTTGTTCAACGGAAAATTATGCGCCTCCATGTCCATTGCCTTTTTGGTGGTCGACATTGTTAATACACAGGTACACAGTGGTAGCCCCCGTTCGATATCACAAACCTTCCTGTAGCTCAGTTGAAAGAGCACTCGACCGGTAATCGAAAGGTCGTGGGTGTAAGTCTCACCTAGGCGGTGGATCTATTTTTTCTTTTCACTTTAAAATAATTTTAACAAAAAAAAACCCGACTCCAAGCATTACTCTACATTTACGTATGTAGATACAGACTGATGATGATGATAAAAAAAACATTGGGACCAATCTGGAAGTATACTCTTTCAAATAAAAAAAGTTTTTTTCAAATCTGTTTATAAATCACGGAGAAATTAAGTAACAAACATTAAAGAAAAAAAGCTTAATTGAGAACTACCTCCTTTTTTGGAGACCGTTAAAAATATTTATAATATTCCAGCAAGTTGGGAATCGATGTGTTAGGTTACAACTCAATGTTTTAGGTCCCAATAGTGTTAGATACGTAAAATCTGCCGAACTGTAATTGACTTCACTGTTCATTGCCTTTTTTGATGGTCGCCGCTGTTAATTCTGGCTACACAGGAGACACAGTGCTGGAAGTACTGTCCCTTAACCGAAACCAACTATTAAAATAATATTTGGTTTCGGCTAACTAACGTGGAGTGGTAGAGCAATTATGAAATGGGCTTGCTCGACCGGGGAAGTACCACCCTCTCACAGAATATCGACGTGAAGCAGCAATGCGTTTCGTTCGGTGAGTGAGAGATCCGGAAGCCCAACTCCTTCCCTATCCCCTCCTTCCTTCCTTCCCTTCCTCCAACTCCTTAGTGGACAACGCATTGGTAACGCCCCTTGTGTTACTAATGTCTATAGGCGGCGGTGACCACTTTCCATCAGGTGGCCCGCTTGCTTGTTTGTCTACTGTATGACATAAAAAAAATATATATATTTATGAGGATAAATTGAATCATTCATGCCTCACAAACTTTCACATTTTTTAGTAGGATGTAGAATAGCCTACATAGATATTACTTATTTCTATTTATGAAAATAATATGAAAATCATTAATACTAGTATATGAGTATCATTAATACTAGTATATAGTAGATGATCGAAAATTAAAAACCGTATGTGGAGCTCCGGAACAAACCCTGATAAATCCAGTATATGGCATTGTTCACTAGACACAAAACGTTGTTTGTGTGAGCTTGTCAAATGAAAAAAAATATATGAATTAGTTTGTAGTAAGTAACGACTTTCAAATATGCTAGATAAAAAAACATATGACATAATGTCGTAACTATATTTCTTTAATTATCGGTTTTTGATGCAAACATCCTGAAAAATTTCGGTTTTTGACTGGCAATGTTGTATTTTTCGGATTATTACCCGAAAAGTTGTTCCGTTATAAATTTTAATTAAAACGTTATACAAAATTTGCTTCTTCTACACTCGCGAGCAAAAGTTTGGAATCACCTACTTGCAATTTGCTACGAGCGATTTTAAGAACTAAACAACTAATGAAGATTAATAAATATGGTATAATTTTAAAGGTTATTCTGTAAACTTTAAATTGATACCATATTCATTTCAATTGGACCCGTATTTTAGGAGCAATCCTGGTTTAATCAAGGAGTAACGAAAAGGTCTCAATTTATTCGTTACGAGTTGCGCGCCTATGAATCCTATAGAAGCGCAGGGCATCGGAATTTTCTTATCAGTCGGCTGTTACACGTTGACTGGTACACCCCTCCGTTGAATTTGACCCTGACATTGGACGATAATGGAGACCACGCCAACAGAAGCAGCCCAAATTGTTGCTCTACTACAACAAGGGCTAAGCCAGTGGGCTGTCGCACGTCAGCTCCACATAAGCCAGTCCTGTGTCTCGAAAGTTTATAAACGCTTTCTGGAGACTGGAGGCTTCATCCCGAGGCCAAGATCTGGACGGCGCCGGTGAACTTCGGAGAGAGATAACCGTTTTATCGTGTCAACTTCTCTTCGAAATTGTCACCTGACCGGTGTCGACGTCCAGCAGGAGCTCAGGGAAGTTCGTGGGACAACTGCCAGTGAGTGGACAGTTCGGCGAAGACTCAAGCAGGCGAACTTGACTCCAAAAAGGCCTGCCACAGACCCAAAACTGACGGCAGCTCACCGTCAAGCACGCCTTCAATTTGCTCGCGCCCATCATAATTGGGAAATCGAACAATGGAGGCAAGTTCTGTTCTCAGACGAGTGCAGAATGTGCTTACACGGTAGCGACCGAAGGGGCCGGGTCTACAGACGACCTGGAGAGCGATTTGCTCAGTGCTGTTTCGCTGAAACAGTAGCTTATGGAGGCGGTTCCTGCATGATGTGGGCCGGCATTTCATTCGACGCAAAAACGGAGTTTGTTTTCGTGCCTGGCGGGGGACGAGGGGGTGGTCTAACTTCGGACCGGTACATTACCGATATTCTGCTGGAACATGTTGTTCCTTATGCGGGATATGTCGGCGATAACTTCGTCCTAATGCACGATAACGCCCGATGTCACACTTCACGTGCCACAATTGACTTCCTGGGTCAAGTTGGAATCGCCATATTAGACTGGCCAGCGCTCAGCCCTGACTTGAATCCCATTGAGCACTTGTGGGATGAGTTGAAAAGAAGGGTTCGATCCAGAAATCCAGCTCCCTCAAGTGTTCATGAGTTGAAATTGGCTTTGACAGAGGAATGGGAAGGCATCCCACAAGATTCTGCCAAGAAGCTGATTAGGTCCATGAAGAATCGTCTTCGTGCTGTAATTAGGGCTAGGGGAGGTAACACTAAATATTGAACAAAAATGTTTTATCCCAAATAAAGATTTTCCTCTAAATTTTGTTTTTTTTTAATGGTTCCCGTTTCCTCATTCCTTCATTTTTCCTTACTCCCTCACTTAAACAAGGACAGCTCCTGAAATAGGGGTCCGATTGAAATGAAAATGGTATCAATTTAAAGTTTACAGAATAACCTTTAAAATGATACCATATTCGTTAATCTTCATTAGTTATTTAGTTCTTAAAATCGCTCGTAGCAAATCGCAAGTAGGTGATTCCAAACTTTTGCTCGCGAGTATTTCAACACAATCGCATAGACTTCAATGATTTGTCGATTTTTTTATGGGAATGTTTAAATTGAAAAAATATTTTACTGCGTTTTTACCGGAATTTGACGCAATTAGATCTTAGTACGGTAATATGTGTACTTTATTAATAAGGTACTTAAGGCTCAACTTCACCTGCACGTGGTGCACCCTGCTGACCGACAAACGAAGCTCTGGCGAAAAGAGAGGTAGGGAGCGTAATTGTAAGCTACCCGACTGGGGAATGTACCTCCACCTCACAGAATACCGCAGCCAAATAAGCCCTTGAGGGTTGTTGTGTTCCTGCTGAGTGAGTGAGGTCACCAGAAAGAAAGGAAGGAGATGATGCGTTGGCAGCGGGGGTGGCGGCGCGCGAGCAATATTTTATGTCGCAAGCGTTAATATGGCTACGGTAACCGCTCCACATCAGGCGGGCCGTATGCTTGTCTGCCACCCGACGTAGTATAAAAAAATAAAAAAAAATAAAAAAAGGCGAGGTGAACCAGCGCTAGAAACAATATGACAATTCCGCGAGACACTGGCGACTCTGGCGAGCGCCCTACTGATCGAAAATCAATTAAATAATCGATTAAAAATTTTAAAGATGTAATAAAAAAAATCTATCGGGTATAATACCTCCAGTTATTTATCACCTTTTTTTAGTACATGACTTATAATGTCAAATTACTTATTATAAGAATAAAACCGAAAATAGAAGATAAAATGTCACGAAAAAAAGAGGTAACTTTGTGAATTTATTTTCCTTTCGTATCGTAAGGTCATTTAAGTAAAACGCCCTATGAGCACAACGTCCTAAAAGCAAAAGGGCCAATAAGCAACTCGTCATAAAAGCAATATGACCTTTATCGAGTCAACTTCATCAAATCATGTTTCCATCGGATATATTCCGTAGTAATATATCCTCAACAATATCAATATAATTTTCCTAGATTTTAATTCTCTGTTTATTACTTCGAAGATGAATTCTAAATTGTGGATTTTGCAGTACCACTCTTACCACCCCGCCTTAATAAGGTAATGAAAAATCAGTTTTTATTTGTGTAAGATATTTTCTTCCGTTCGTCTATGTAGCTTTATGAGATAGCCTTATTTTTCTGAGGCACACCAACTAATGATTACGGTACACCAGTGTGCCGCGGCACACACTTTGCGGAACACTGTTTTAACTAACGAAAAAGAAAAATAAAGCGTCAGATGTGGAATTATCGGGTTTAGTTCCGGAGCTACATATATTATATGTACCTATACTAGTTTCTAAGATAAAAGGCCATATGGTCTGTCTTGAGGAAGGCGGAGAGATTCGCTTACCTTGCCAAGACCAAGTCAATTTCCTTCACGTCTCGCCAACGCTTACAATAATTTTGCAGGAAGCTTTCCGTACCTCCTCACCGCACATAAATCCGAGACAAGTTGCTTGTAGGAGCTCATAAAGCCAACACGTGGAGAGACTACAAGTAACTTTACCGTAATAACTTCAATTAGGTACGTCTCCCGATACATAATTAGCTAATTTACTGTATGATTTAAATGTATCTAATCTTTAGGCTTCAACATAATGTAAGTCTTTTATATATAATCGCTATATGGAGAAACGGTTGATAGAACAATGTTATCATGTTATTATTTTTGTTCATGTTATGTATTGTATTGTCAGACAAATTACACAGCACCATCTAGCCCCAAAGTAAGCGAAGCTTGTGTTATGGGTACTAGATAACTGATAAACATACGTAAATACATTTTTTTTTTTGTAAATACATACTTATGATACATAGAATGTATCTCTAATATGTGTCTCTAATACTTGAAGACTTGTTACTGGCTTCCAAATTGTTTAACCTTTTTAATGTAATATAATTTAAAAGCTGTTAGTCTTCCAAATGATAAATAAATAAATAAAAAAATATTGTTTGATATAAAAAAATAGAAAATAATAAATCAAGCGATTAAGTAATAATAAATGGGCAACTGTGATATAAAGTCGTGTACGCACGAACGAACACGAACACGAACTTCGAACACGAATATATGGTTTGTACGTTCTTACGTAAAGTTTATGAAATAACATTCAAAGAAATACAAAATTGGATCGCTAGCGATATTTTTGACGAACACAATGTTCGAAGTTCGTTCGCGGTATGCATCGGCATCATCCCCTACTAATCATCCCACCGTTGGAATACAGGTCTCCTGTCATTTAAAAGGGGGGGCAAAGAGGGGGGTAGAGTTTAGATCATACTCCACCACGCTGCTCAACTGCGGCGAAGGCCACTGACTTGGCTTAACAACTGACGTGCCCTCCGAAACACAGAGGAGCTCGAGATAAATAAACCCATCCATAGACAGACTACGGTCGACGTTGCTTAACTTGCGTGATTGATTAGACTGACATGCACAACGACACCTTCGAGCTTCTCTATGCATCTGCAAACAAAGTTGTTGCATATCATGAAACGCAACAAATTTGTACGTACGTGCGTGGACGGCTTTAGGTAAAGTTAGGTTAAATATACCAAATATTTTATATCACCTTTAGTCGCCAAGTTAGTTTATATTAACTTGCGACTTATATACGTCACCCAGTTTTACATTTTTTTTATTTTTTTTTTATTGATAATTATTACAATATACAGACCCGGGGTCCGTACCTTTTATTAACAATGTTCTATTTTTATATTACAATATTCTTACAATTTATAAATTGCACGTCGCTATTATGCTAATAGTTATATCATTGTATATTACTACTTAACCTAAATACTCCTATTGTTTACCTTGCAACCATGACAACCAGGGCAGACCAGTCCCCTCTGGCAGCACCCGTTCACGAGTTGATGCATGGGGCAGCCATCTCCGCATTCAACCATTTTATTGGGAATGCGGCGACCCGCCACACGACACCACCACCAGTTTGAACACTTTCTTTAGTGAGCATGACAACCTGGCCTGTCAGGGCTGCACAGTAAAACCTCTATTTATTTCCCTATGGTCTTTCTCATTCTCTCCCCTCACCCACCAGATACTTACGTTTAAATAACTTAATTTTTGAAATTTATCACTAGCAAATTTTTAAAAAACAAAGAAGTACATTATCATTGAAGCTTTTATTACTTGTTAAAAAAAAAGAAATACAAAGTTTACTCACTACGTTTCGCTCATCAAACTCTTTCATTTGAAACCCATAATCATGGCATGGCATGGCATTTTGCAGTGGCCGCCATATTGGATTAATAATGGCAGCATTTTTGTAATCGGACAATGAGAAGGTCATTTACTTGCAAAATTTAACCACAGAAAACGTTGAAACTAAATTAAATTGTGTAAAAACGTGAAAATGAACTTTAAAAACTTACTCATCCATTTTTTTTTATCTAACAGTTCTATTTTTTTCCCCTTGGATATTTATTATTTATGATTTCATCTTTGAATACCCAATTTCTATTATTATTGATCATAAAATTAAACCGTCTGATTAAACTTTCATAAATCAGTCTTCAGTACACTGAATTCAATTTTACATAACAAAGAAAAAGTTACTCGTGTAATCAATCACAATTTATCGGCTGTTCTAATTTAAAACCTAGTAACGAACATTTTTATATAATTTCCAGAAACGACTAAAAATGGTTTGCCCAGGGACTGAAATATCGGCAATTTTAGTCTCTATACCTAGAAATATCTCTAGAGATAAGCTCGCCTTTGCATAACTATATTATGTATACTGCCTGTACTGTATAATTTATATGCAATAAAGAATAAAGAAATATCGTTAAAAATAACGTTACTTAATGAACCGATATTTTTAACGTTATTTTCCAGTAACGCTGTGACCTAAGCTGCAGAGAGTTGGACCCTGACCATTGGGCTGGTTCACAGACTAAAATTCACACAGCGAGCGATGGAGAAAGCAACGCTTGGGGTTTCTCTAAGGGATCGAATCCGGAACGAAGAAATTCAACGGAGAACCAAAGTGGTCGACATAACTCTCAGAGTTAGCAAGTTGAAGTGGCAGTGGGCTGGCCACATCTGCCGAGTCACCGATGGTAGTTGGGGGAGGAAGGTCTTAGAGTGGAGGCCACGTATCGGGCGGCGAATCGTAGGGCGCCTTCTCTCTAGATGGACCGACAACCTCAAAAAAGTGGATGGTGGCGATGGTAGAAAGCGTATAATAACAGAAACATATAATACACTAGCCGACCCGGTAACGTTGTTCTGCCATCTAAATTATTCCTATAATTATTTTAGTAGAAAAAAATAGATAACCACCTATTCTCGGACCTACTGAATATACATATTAAATTTCATCAAAATCGGTCAAGTTGTTTCGGAGGGGTAATGTAACTAAAACTGTGACACGAGAATTTTATATATTAGCTAATCACTCCATATGAAAAAAAAACCGGACAAGTGCGAGTCGGACTCGCCCACCGAGGGTTCCGTACGTAGAAATAATACGTATAAATAAGAAATAATGCGTCGGAAAAATAAATAAAATATATTTTGCAATGTGCACATCAAGCCCTTTCATATGATACCCCATTTGAACTATAGCTTCGATTTGAAATTTCGACCACCCATAAATAATATTGACCCCCTATTTTCCAAGATTTACAATATATAGTTTTGAGATTTATTCCTATACTTGTAGTCTATAACGATGTTACTTGCCAAATTTCATAGTTGTAGGGACAACGGGAGTTCCCTACCCTATGAGTACCCTATGAGTTTAGATTCCCTTGAAAATGTGTCCAAATATGCGATTTTTGCTGAATAAACGGCCGCTTTTTTTTACGTAACTTAGCAGTTTGATTTTTTTACAACTTCATGGGACCGTAGACCTGAGTATACAGTTCAAATTTCAGCTTGATACCTCCACGCATTCTCGACTTCTAAGTCGACCCTCTAGGGTCTTGACAGACAGAGAGACGGACAAACAGACAGACGGACAGACAGACAGACGGAAAACAAAGTGATCTTATAAGGGTTCCGTTTTTCCTTTTGAGGTACGGAACCCTAAAAAACTATTTAAATACCTAATAATTTTACTCAAATTACGCGCATAATACGTAGTGTCAATACTCTTCAAATTAGATAGAAGTCGGTACTAACTTTTAACTAATTTAATAGAATTTAACTCGAACAAAAACGGAGACGTCATTTTAAGCTTCCCACCCACTCTACTAAGTTCTTTTGATTAAATTTATTACAACTTTTGCCCCAGAGGCTACAAATAACTTCAGTGATCATTGTCACTTTCGTGGTTCCAGCTGTTAAACACTACAAACTAACATACACAGAGTAATTGTGCAATATGTGTATATATGGACGAGCTCGGTGGTCGAATGGCTAGCAATGGCACTTTGACTCCGAGGTCGCGGGTTCGATCCCCGCACAAGACAAATATTTGTGTGCATGAACATGTCTGTTTGTCTTGGTCTGGGTGTTCTCTATATATGTATGAATTTACAAAAAAAAATGTATTTAAGTATTATCACAGTATAAGTAATAGTACTACGTACAGTAAGGCCACTCCCTGCCGCTCTCTCGTGTCGTCCTCACCTCCCCCTGAGACGAATCTGGAACAGTTTGTATGGCGCCACACGCACACATGCTCATTCACGCTCTGCACAGACGTCATCGTTTATGTAGTAGGAAACGACACAACAATTGTATGGAGTGGCCGGCGTTTGGTATTATATCAGTTACCTTAGTATCCACAGCTTTGGTTAGTTTGAGACTAGATGGCAGTGTGTCATTTGTCCAGGAATATTTATTTATTTACTACTTAAATGGTGCAATACGAGTTTACAAATGAGGAAATTTGGCGAAATAAATAATAATAATAAATATTGTCAGACAAATTACACAGCGCCATCTAGCCCCAAAGTAAGCAAAGCTTGTGTTATTGGTACTAGACAACTGATAAACATACGTAAATACTTTTTTTTTTTGTAAATACGTACTTAAGATACATAGAAAACACCCAGACCACGACAAACAAACATGTTGTTCGTTGGTGTCGAAGCCGCGTCATTGACCGCTACGCCACCGAGGTCGTCAGAAGAACCAAAGTTGTAAATATACCTTTCAAAATTAGCAAGCCAAACTGGTAGTCGGCCGGCCAGAGGCCCTGCCACTGAAGCTGAAGCCGATTCCGATTCAATATTTTCCAAATATAGGTTATAGTTAATGACAAACATCTTTCAGGTTAGTCGGTAGAGCTCAAGGGTTTCCTAGGGTTAAGCTAAACACAATTACTACCAATCTATGCTGAAGTGTGATTTTTTCAGTAAGAAGAACCAATGTTAATCGGTTTCAGCTTCGGCGGTAGGGTTCAGCTGAGACCGATACTGTAAACCCCCCCCCCCCCCCCCCCCAGCTACCTAGCTAGCTTCTTCTACACTCTCTTCGTCTTCTTCTCTTCATCATCATCATCACAGCTCTTTATATGTTTTTCTTTGCTTTCCTCACCTCTCACTCACATTAATACATCAATCTATCATACTTTTTTCTTTTTATATACTACGTCGGATGGCAGACAAGCATACGGCCCGCCTGATGCGAAGCGGTTACCGTAGCCATATTAACGCTCGCAACATAAAATATCGCTCGCGCGCCGCCACCCCGCTGCCAACGCAGCATAAATACGCTGTACCCTACCTCTCTTTTGACAAAGCCTCTCTCGCTGGTCGGCAGGATGCACCACGTGCAGGTGAGTTTGGCTTTTGCCACATGAGAAAGTGCTTTGACTCTAAACTTCGTGGTGAGTGACTTACACCCCCCATTCCTAGAAAATTTGTTCCAATGTACTTACTAGGTTTTGAAACGATACTGCCGTAATCATTTAAAGTATCAAGAATCTTTTAAAGTAACACAAAAGGTTTTTTTATGAATAAGACTATAATTTTCGAAGAACGCGAACAAAAAGATTTAAAAAAAGTTGGGTACAGCCTATTCGTGAGATGCCCGACTGGGGAAGTACCTCCACCTCACAGAATACCGCAGCCAAACAACAATTCCTTTGAGGGGTTATTGTGTTACTGCGGTAAAGTGAGGCAACCAGAAAGAAAGGAGTTTGCTGCGTTGGCAGCGGAAGTGGCGGCTCGCTAGCGTACCTTCATATTTTGAGCGTTAATATGTTTACAATAACCGCTTCACATCTGGCGGTAACTTCACAACACTACATATTCTGATAAGTGAAACTCACTAAGCGAAAACATCTTCCAAGAGTGAAATTCACACCATATTTTTATTTTGTTGCATACTGAAACTGAAACTTTAAACCGATACTAAGTGCACTATAACTTCAAGCTAAAACAACTTATAAATATGAGTCTATAAGGTCGAGTTTCAATTAAAAGATGGCACTCGTACGCAAATGAAGAGTGTATATTTTTCTATCTATAACGGGATAGGGGCCCACCACACATTCCCCACCGCTCCTCTCTCCTGTATAGCCAGGATTGGGGTGTAAATGGTTCATCAACATCTTTGAACCAAAGCCAACTTCACCTGCACGCGGTACACCCTGCTCACTGACAAACGAAGCTCTGGCGAAAAAAAACGTAGGGAGCGTAATTGTAAGCCACCCGACTGGGGAGTGTACCTCCACCTCACAGAATACCGCAGCCAAATAACAATATACCCTTGAGGATTGTTGTGTTCCTGCGAGTGAGTGAGATCACCAGAAAGGAAGGAGATGCTGCGTTGGCAGCTGGGGTGGCGGCGCGCAAGCGATGTTTTATGTTGCGAGCATTAATATGGCTACGGTAACCGCTTCACATCAGGCGGGCCGTATGCTTGTCTGCTACCCGACGTAGTAAAAAAAAAAAGGATTAACGGCGGCTACCGCCAAAAAAGGCTATGCACATTGAAGTCCGAAGAGTACGTCAAAACAGTCTACGGCTGCATTGGAACTATGAACGAATTTAATCATAAGAAAATCAGACTAAAATAGTAAGAGTAAGAAGCTTTTGGAATTTGACTTCTCCTCTTAGCAATGTGAGAGGAAGCAGCAACACTGCTGTTCAGCTTCACAAACAGAAGCAAGAGTTCACTCTTGCTTCTGGTTTAAAATCCGTGATTTACACCACGGATTTTAAATATCTACTATCACTATTGGGGACTATATATATATATATATATTTGGGGACACTATATGGGGTATTCACTATCTACTATAAATATATAATATCACTATTGGGGACCTAAAACATTGAGTTGTTACCTAACACATCGATTCCAATAACATTAATTTGCTAAATTATCTGAACGCTTGGTAATTCTCCCTTTTTGCTACCAAATCAGAATAGAATACTGCAACATGCAACGAATTCAACATAATTATGTTGCATATCGACTACAGGATGATATTATAGTCCTATTTTCAATCTATAATAAAATTGTTTATTGGCGAGTTGGGCTCGCGTATGAGGGTACCGTACCTTTTTTTCTGATGAGAAGATTTTCGCAATCTCCGGAATTCTGCTCATATGACAGAAATTCTATTAGAGGCCTCTTACTCAAAATTTACCCTACCTTCTTGACTGTTTGTTGGAAGGAGACATATTATTTTTTAATAATAGATCTTTACCTATGAAATTGCCGTTCTGCAGTACTGGCCATTTCAAATCAAAATAATTTTTGTTTGACTAAGAATTTTAATTTCAAATTTATCAATAATATATTTGCTCCAATTTTTGATTGGGCATGGCAATTTTAAGGCTAACTCTTTTCGTATAAATTAGTGCCGTCGCCCATATGCGAATGTTCTACTGCAAATTATGAATTCGATCAACAGCACATCATGTTCTCTGGGAGTGTGTGTGATCTTTGGCGGCGGGAGCGGGATGACATATTGAATTCATTACAGGTCGCATCCGGGGTAGTATACTATTCAGATTTGGTAACAACAAGGGAGAATTACCAAGCGTTCAGACGATTTTGCAATTCATATTATTGGAATCGATGTGTTAGGCAACAACTCAATGTTTTAGGTCCCCAATAGTGTTAGATATTTAAAATCCGTGGTGCACTGCTGTTCAGCTTCACTCTTGCTTCTGTTTGTGAAGCTGAACAGCAGTGTTGCTGCTTCCTCTCACATTGCTAAGAGGAGAAGTCAAATTCCAAAAGCTTCTTACTCCTACTAATTTATTCCGATTTTCTTATGATTAAATTCGTTGTTAGTTCCAATACAGCCGTAGATAGTCCTCAATAGTGATACTTAAAATCCGTGGTGCACGGCAGTTGATCTTCACTGACTCTTTAGGCTTTTAATGCCTTATTTGCCATGCTGTCTCTCATATTGCTAAGAGGGGAAGTCAAATTCCAAAAGCTTCCTACTCCTACTAATTTGTTCTGATTAAATTCGTTGTAAGTTCCTAGGCAGCCGTAGTTGTACCCTCGGGACTGCAATGGACTTCACTGTTCATTGCCTTTTTTGGCGGTCGCCGCTATTAATCCTGGCTACACAGGAGACACAGTGGTGAGAATGTGTGGTGGGCCCCCGTCCCAAATTTGCTCCAAGCACTAGCTCACTTAGCAGCCGGAAGCGCGTTCGTACTCGTTGCGCCATCGCGCAATTTTGCGTTAACTCAGTGAGCCGGCGCAGTAAGCTGCGCTAGCGCTACTGGGTTAACGCATGAAATTTTACTGAGTTACCCATGTCTATTTGCTTACACTTATTTTACGTTTATTTCGTCATCAACCCTTATTCATCCCAATGCTGGGATAAGGGTCTTCTCTCAAACGAAGGGGTTAAGAGTATACTCCACCAGAGGCCAGTGTTTTCAAGCCGCATAAATACTACTGACTTGGCTTAACCACTGTCGTCTAAATACAACAACCAGGAACAGACAGCTCAACGTACCCTCCGAATCAAGAATCTAGGAGCGCCTATGGGTATTGACTATAATAACTGATACACATAAATCCAAGAAACTAACAGAAAATACAGAGCAGACTAGACGACGGTTTCTTCATATTTTTCATCATAAGTTGAAGACAAAGCAAGTTAAAAAAAACTGTTTTAGATGCAAATGAAGCTCTTGCCATATTTGGTTGCAGCTGATATTGCAGCTTCAGCGCGGTGTGATATCTTTGTATTTTACATATTTATATAGCTTATATTTGTAGATTAAACCTACACCCACCTCCCTTAAACCTACACCCGTGTCACAAGTCTCGGGATCTGCTTGGGGTTTCTCTCTCTGCCACACGATGGACCCGGCACCCGCACGGTGAATCCATGGAAGCTAAGAAGTTCGTCTCAGATGTCATTTAAAAAGTTGATCCATTTCTCTTGATCATGTTGTTGTTTTTCAAAGCGAAAACAATAATAATTTCTTATTATTTGCAAAAAAAAAATATATATTAAGACAGCGGTTCGAATGTAACTTTTGCCCACTGCTTCATCTTGCACCTGCTTTGGGTTGTAAGTGGTTCATCAACATCTTTGAAGCGAAAAGAGAAATAGGGCGTAGCATATTTTGTAAGCTGTCCGACGGGAGAAATACCTCCACCTACAGAATACCGCAGCCAAATAACAATCTCTTGAAGGTTGTTGTGTTCCTGCAAGTGAGTGAGATCACTATTAAGGAAGATGTTGCTGCTTTTTTACCGGAGGTTGGCAGCGCGCGAGCAATATTTCAAGTTGCGAGCGTTTATATGGCTACCGTAACCGCTACACATCAGGAGGGGTTTGTTTACCACGTTAATGCAGGTTACAAACTATATGCGGGATTAATTTAATCCAAAATTCCTAATTCATACTTTCACATCTATAAATACATAAAACAAAGTCGCTTTCCACTGTCTGTCTGTCAATTTTTTTGCTAATTCCTAAACAAAAGGCCAGATTTGGCCGATGTGGTGTTCCCTGAGTAAACACCGCATCAAAATCCGGCCTGTGAACTTCTCTGTCAGTTAGATGTTTAGGTTTGCAAATGTTGCAGCCAACTAGCTAAAATAGCAATTAAATTGAGCAGCTCTTTTACTGAACAACATCGCTCTACCACACGTCTAAACGTTGTTTAGACGACTGTGTACAACGTTCAACAGCCCCCTTACCACCATCTCTTATTGCGATTCAATAACTGAATCGAATCCTTATTCATACCAATGAATAAGCGACTCTGTTTCAAATGGAATTTGAAATGGAATCTATTTCAAATGGAATAGAGTCGCTTATTTATTGGTATGAATAAGCAATCTATTCAGTTATTGAATCGCAATAAAAGATGGTGGTAAGGGGGCAGTACCCAATACTCAATATCTTTATTGCATTTCATATATATTAAATAGTTTTTAAAGGTGTTTTATACAGTATCTAATTATATTAATACGTGAAGCAAAAACTTTGTACTCCTTTTTACGAAAATGACGCGTACTTCGACGATCTTTGAACCAAAGCCAACTTCACCTGCACGCGGTGCACCCTGCTGACTGACAAACGAAGCTCTGGCGAAAAGAGAGGTAGGGAGCGTAATTGTAAGCTACCCGACTGGGGAACGTACCTCCACCTCACAGAATGCCGCAGCCAAATAACGGTTCCCTTGAGGGCTGTTGTGTTCCTGCGAGTGAGTGAGGTCACCAGAAAGGAAGGAGATGCTGCGATGGCAGCGGGGGTGGCGGCGCGCGAGCGATATTTTATATTGCGAGCGTTAATATGGCTACGTATCAGATCAGGCGGACCGTATGCTTGTCTGTTACCCGACGTAGTATAAAAAAAAAAAAAAAAAAACGGAGTATGGAATGTCGCACACTTATAGTTTATATAGAGACGGAGTGCAGAATGCTAATATTTGAAAAATTACGCATAAAAAATGCATACACACACGTGAATATTATATTCTTTTGTTTATTATGGGTCTTTTGGCAGCACCAGCACTGTAGCGTAAGGTCCAATCATATGTCAATTCATAGCATCTTGTCAAATGTCTTGTCTTGTCGTCTTAAAGTTTCACTGTCAAATAATTATTTTTAAGAAAAAATAAAAATCGACTTCAGAAATTTAAGGGTTTTCATCGATTTTTCTGGGATCCCCTCACCAGACCCCCTCACCAGACTTGGTGAATATGGGACCACCTCGCGATCATACCCTTTCAAATAAAAAAAAATAATTTGACCATACGTGCTTATGAAGTTTAAGAGTTTCCCTTGATTTCCCTGGAATCCCATCATCAGATCCTGGCTTGGTGAATATGGGACCACCTTGCCATCATAAGCTTTCAAATAAAAAAATAATTTTGAAAATCGGTTCACAATTCGCGAAGATATCAAATAATATACATACAAAAAAAAATCTGTTGAATTGAGAACCTCCTCCTTTTTTGAAGTCGGTTAAAAATTCAGTACATTTTGACAATCTGGACACGACGCCTACATAGCGACATCTAATGTCAGAAAAAATATCAAACATCCCCATTATGGTCGAATTTCGACACAGGGCGACCACTAATACAGATTAATACATACTGCTGGGCATTGCAAAGATGTGTTTTAGTGATTTATGGCGCACGGTAGGTGGATTTAGGTTTTATGATTTCAATGAAATAAATTTTAATAATTATTATTATTTAAATAGTTGCTTTAGGTCAACTTACCAGAATATTATAAATTTTAAACTAGCTGACCCGGCGAACTTCGTACCGCTATAATTGTCACGTCAACGTCACTCAATTGTTTTGCCTTCCCGGAACCTCTCCACTAACACTTGAACTTTATGGTATGGTATTAAAGTTCAAATTCACTTTTAAGTATTGTTACGAATCGTTTGTATGGGAGATAGAAAACTGTTGTTGTTAGACTTTTTCAGGCATTTTTTTAAATTTTTCTCGGCATAAGAATCATCCTCGTACTTCAAGAAATATTCTAAAAAAAAAATTAGCGAAATCGGTTCAGCTGTTCTCGAGATTTGC
Source organism: Hypsopygia costalis (assembly GCA_937001555.2). NCBI lineage: Eukaryota > Metazoa > Arthropoda > Insecta > Lepidoptera > Pyralidae > Hypsopygia > Hypsopygia costalis. The sequence goes on from OW443334.2 coordinate 1,623,295, forward strand.
GCTTAGCAACACTTTCAGCGATTCATTTTTATATTATATCTATAGATATGGAGACATTCACCTATCCCGCCTAGGATTCGAACCCACAACCTCTCGGTTGCCGGTCGAGTGCTCTTTCCAACTGAGCCACCAGGAAGGTTTATGATTGTGGCAAATTATTGCATCTCATTTAATACTTTATTCATTGACGTTTTATGTAAGTAGATAAAATGTGAGGAGCCCGATGGCGTCGTTGCGCTGGATATGCTTTGGAGGGCACTTTAAGCCGCCCGTCCCGGCTGTTGTCATTAGATTATAGTCGTTAAGCCCAGTCAGTCGCCTAAGGGCGGCTTTAAAACACCGGGGGTGTTAGTGGTTCATCAACATCTTTGAACCAAAGCCAACTTCACCTACATGCGGTACACCCTGCTGACTGACAAACGAAGCTCTGGCGAAAAGAAAGGTAGGGAGCGTAATTGTAAGCTACCCGACTGGGGAATGTACCTCCACCTCACAGAATACCGCAGCCAAATAACAATTCCCTTGAGAATTGTTGTGTTCCTGCGCGTGAGTGACCAGAAAGGAAAGAGATGCTGCGGTGGCAGTAGGGGTGGCGGCGCGCGAGCGATATTTTATGTTGCGACCCTTAATATGGCTACGGTAACCGCTTTACATCAGGCGGGCCGCATGCTTGTCTGCCAACCGACGTAGCATAAAGATAAAAAAAACTGGCCTCCGCCAAGCCTCAGTTGAGCAGCGTGGTAGAGTATGCTCTACACCCCTTCGATTGGGGGGGGGGGAGACCCGTATTCCAGCAGTGGAATGAATAAGGATTGATGACAGTTAGATAATCAAAAATGTCTCTATAACATACCTGTGCGAAACAGAGATGAGTGGATCCAGTTTATAAAAGTTTATATGCTTGAAATCCAATAGCATTTTAAGTTACAGTCTACAAAGTCGCACTAGGGGATTCGTTTTTCACCATTTTACTCTGAAATATTTATAGATAAGGTCTTAGAGAACCAATACTTCACAGCAGGTACATGTTACAACACTTTGGATACCTACTCTTAAACACGACAGTTTTAGTGCGTCTAGACGAAATACTCTATATTTGCCTCTGGGGCTTAATTTGCACTGGAAAGTTTTCATATATTCAACTTTAACCCCAGTACATAGCGTACACATTTGAGTAACACCTAATACAGGATAGTATTACCCGTAAGTCCCGTAACACACATTTAGGAGTCTTGAAAGGTGTCTGGAGCGGGTTGGCATATAAAGTATATAGGAATACAAGCAGCGTTGTTTTGCCCTATAAATTATACAAAAATCGCTACCAAAAATAGGGGTTGATAGTAGAAGGGTGATTTTTTTTATATGGCAACGGTAACATCAACATCAGATAGACCGTAAGCTTGGCTCAATCACACCAGTTCAACACACATTCCTATCACTGCACCGTGTACGCAGCAGCGTAACCAGGGAGTCAGTCGCCTAAGCTGAAGACGATTCAGATCAAATATTTCCATTCCAGAAATAAGTCTTAAGGTAAAATAAGCGCGCACTGCCAGCGCAGCAATTCCTCCCTTCCTAATGACCTGATTCACTCACAGGATGACAACAAGCGATTCTATTCTATCAAAGGAATTGTTTTTTAGCAGCGGTTTTCTGTGAGGTGTAGGTACATCATCAGTCGGAAAGCTTACAAATTATGCCAACCCTATCTTTCTTTCGCCAGACCCTCGTTAATAAGAAAGAAAGATAACATTTATTTGCTTAGAACACAGCACTGTTTGTATCAATAAGTCGAACAAACACAAATAATATATAAGAAACAAATTAAATTAGCAATGTCGCAAAGTGATCTCAACAATAAAATAAAAACCGAAATCTGTAACAGGCTAGGAACCGAAATCTGTAACAGACTCGGCACCGAAATCTGTAACAGACTCGACACCGAAATCTGTAACAGACTCGGCACCGAAATCTGTACAGGTCGCGCTGTATTTTAAGAGCGCTGACCTTGACTGCGCAGAAGAGCATTTTTAATAGTAAGTGCGTATGCGCGAACCTACCCCCACCACTACGTCCAGCGATCATAAAATACTACGCGACCTATAACAGACTCGACACCGAAATCTGTAACAGACTCGGCACCGAAATCTGTAACAGACTCGACACCGATATCCGTAACAGACTCGGCACCGAAATCTGTAACAGACACGGCACCGAAATCTGTAACAGACTCGGCACCGAAATCTGTAACAGATTCGGCACCGAAATCTGTAACAGACTCGGCACCGAAATCTCTACAGGTCGCGCAGTATTTTAAGAGCGCTGACCTTGACTGCGCAGAAGAGCATTTTTAATAGTAAGTGCGTATGCGCGAACCTACCCCCACCACTACGTCCAGCGATCATAAAATACTGCGCGACCTATAACAGTCTCGGCACCGAAATCTGTAACAGACTCGGCACCGAAATCTCTACAGGTCGCGCAGTATTTTAAGAGCGCTGACCTTCACTGCGCAGAAGAGCATTTTTAATAGTAAGTGCGTATGCGCGAACCTACCCCCACCACTACGTCCAGCGATCATAAAATACTGCGCGACCTATAACAGACTCGGCACCGAAATCTGTAACAGACTCGACACCGAAATCTGTAACAGACTCGACACTGAAATCCGTAACAGACTCGGCCATTAGTTAATTAGCAGGGTGCGCGTGCTGATGAGGTTGGGCATGAGAAAGATGATGGTGAGCCGCTCACGCTCACACCCCAAAACACGTGTATACTTGCATCTATAACATACTAAAGTACCCTTTAAGGTATACTCGTATTCATGCGTACGACATCACACTTCCCCGTTCTACCAATCCATAACCGTCTTTATAAAAGAACCTAAACATAAAAGTGTCCTAAAAAGCCACACTTAGATGAGAGTGGATTACTGTAATAACGTTTCCTGCCGTCGAAATCGACTATAATTTGTAGACTGAGAGTGAAATCAATCAAAGTGGCCGACATATTGTGTGTGTTCTGTACAATAACGGTGGTCCCGTGGGACCGCGCGAGTGTTATGATTGATGGGAGTTTCTGTTGCTGGCTGTACAGATTTTTGTGGAGAATTTTATTTGTATTTGAAGTACGGTAAGTGGTGTAGGTACTACCTTTAGATTGCCATTTGTTTGTTCTTTCTAAATTAAAAATATGTTTGCTCTGAAATAATAATAGCATGTCGGAGTTTATCGCGGACAATATATATAAAGATTTTTATATAATAAATAATAATAATAAATATTCCTTGACAATTATTACACATGGCCATCTAGTCCCAAACTAAGCAAACTTGTACTATGGGTACTAGATAGCTGATGTTATACTTAGATACTTTTTTTTGTTGTAAATATACTCGTATACAGATAATACATAGACAAAAAAATACAATAATACATACCAATATAAACAGACATCTTCATGCATACAAATATTTGTCTTGTGCGGGGATCGAAGCCGCGACCTCGGAGTCAAAGTGGCCATTGCTAACCATTCGACCACCGAGTTTTCTATTTTCTGACGTAATTTAGTATGGGTATGCCATATCTATAGTATTTATACCGCATTGCTATCACATGTTTGCTATGCCCGACAGGCATCTATAAAAAGTAGTCATGGATACAGTGTGTCCTGGAATAAACACTGAAAGGGTGTGAAAATACCTCAAAAATTATCGACATTGTTTTTGTGTGTTAAAAAAATAAAATATCTAAACTTTTTAGTCAAAAATAGAAAACATACCTAGTTTTCTATTTTTGACTAAAAGCAAAGTTTAGATAATGACAGTATTTTTTTTATTACAAAAAAATCTTTAAAAAAAATCGATATTTCACAAAGTCCTTAGTGAAAAATAAAAATCTTGTATACTGTCGTGGAGTATATTATACGCCTATGAATTTGGCAGATTTTAGATTCATAACAACGTTATACCCCCTGAACTTCACACAAGCAAAACCGCAGCAATAAATACAGGCTGATAGAAATATAATGATGATTTTAGTTAATCTAAACTGCTTTTAATAACGCCAGATATTTTTAAGAGTTAAAAGGAAATGTCGGCTGCTCATCGATCAACGCGGACATTTGTATATTTTTCTTAGTACATTTTTAGAGTTTATGCTCTCCATTCCTGCGTAAATCATATTTTACTGGCCATCGTATGATGCGATAATAGCATTTATATTAAGTTCGATTTGCAATGGAAAAAAATCGGGAAAATTTAAAACATACTGTGAAGTATTTAGATAGTTAAGTAGATGGTTTTATGTGTAGTTATATTTTTTTTCTTTCTTTTCATATATATCATAATATTCATCTTAAGATTAGTTTATTTTTGGTTAATTTGGTTTGTAGTGTAAATTTATAACCTAATTAAAAATAGCATAAATCGTACTGTTATTATAATGCTCTCTGCCGCTCTCTTGCGTCGACCACACCTCCCCTCTGCGACGAATCGGAAACAATTTGTATGGCGCCGCACGCACACGCGCTCATTCACGCTATGCACAGACGCAATTGTTTATGTAGTAGTAAACGATGTGACATTTGTATGGAGTGGTCGGGTTGTGGTTACACCTAAGTTTCTTTTTTCCATATCCGCTGGCAAAAAAAATTACCCTAACCCTATCTTTCTTTCGCCAGACCCTCGTTAGTAAGAAAGAAAGAAAACATTTATTTGCTTAGAACACAGCACTGTTTGTATCAACAAGTCGAACAAACACAAATAATATATAAGAAAAAAATTAAAATAATAAATAAATGACGCGGCTTCGACACCAACGCTCGTGGGTTCGATTCCCACACAGGACAAACATTTGTGTGCATGAACATGTCTGTTTGTCTTAGTCTGGGTGTTTTCTATGTATCATAAGTATGTATTTACAAAAAAAACGTATTTACGTATGTTTATCAGTTGTCTAGTACCCATAACACAAGCTTCGCTTACTTTGGGGCTAGATGGCACTGTGTAATTTGTTTGACAATATTTATTTATTTATCATGTAAGTCAATTATAATGCCATCATCATATCAATTGACTTACATATACGTAGATATATACGTATTAACGTAGATGTCAATCGATTCTTTATTATACCCGGGTAACATAGGCTACATTTTAACCGACTTCAGCAATAGGGAAATTCGATTTTTACCATTTCGTTTTTTTACTGTAGTCCGGTTAGAGTTTCTAATTATTTTTTCTTGAAATTAAATTATCTTTAATTGCGGAATACAGTTACATAAGTTGTCACTCGGGCATACAAAGTCAGGTACAGTGTATTCAGCCCGCAAGCAGGCGTGCAAAATATTTATTTCAAATTATTAGAATGAATACTCGTAGGAACTGCATAAATATGTTATACGTATATACCATTTAAATTTCATGAATTCTGGGATACTGTAAAAGCTCCCAATCCAACTAAATTTAAAAACATTGGGATTCTTGGAGTTGAAATCTCCAGCGACATCCAAATTCGTTGTCACCTGGAGGGGAAGGTCAAGCTGGCGTCGAAGAAACTAGGTGTGCTCAACAGGGCGAAGCAGTACTTCAATCCGCGGCAAAGACTTATGCTTTACAAAGCTCAAGTACGGCCGCATATGGAGTACTGTTGCCATCTATGGGCGGGAGCGCATAGATACCAGCTTGCACCTTGTGACTCGATTCAAAGGCGTACTGTGAGGATTGTCGACGAGCCCAAACTAACAGACGGTTTAGAACCTTTAAGTCTGAGAAGAGATTTTGCGTCCCTTTGTGTGTTCTACCGTCTGTACAATGGGGTGTGTTCAGAGGAGTTGTTTGACATGATGCCAACGGCCTCCTTCTACTAATCTTCTACAGTCGCACCGCTCGCCATCGACAGGGAATTCATCCTCACACATTGGAGCCTAAGTGGTCACGTACTGTGCGGTTCCAGAGAAGTTTTCTCCCGCGTACTGTCAAGCTGTGGAATGAACTGCCGGTCGAGGTTTTCTCAGGGGACTATAGCATGGGGTTCTTCAAAAATGGCGTGAAGAGGTTTTTAAAGGGTCAGCAACGCGCGTGTGATGCCCCCGATGTTACAGGCGTTCATAGTTCTTTATATTTAATTTGTATGACGTTCCTAAGTGCTTCATAAAGTCCAAGGAATAAAGATATTTTGATTTGATTTGATAGGCTACGGTAACTGCTTTCCATTAGGCGGGCCGTATGCTTGTTTGCCTCTTTAAAAATCATTCATTAAAATAAAAAAAATCCAATCAGTGAGTTGTATTTTGAAACAATTTTCTTGTAAGCTCTTAATGTTATCAGATAAATGATTATATAATGTCATACACATATTAAAAACCGTTTTTCTCGAAAATGTACTTATGGCAAGAAGGTTGTTATATTATGTTCATATTATTTTTTATTGTTTGTCTAGGGAACATTTCCTTTCGACTTTTCTAAAACTTATTTTTTTACACTTCATCTATTACATATTGTAGGTCAGAATCAGAATCATAATCAGAATTATTTATTCACTGGATATGGGTGAAATTACATGTTATACACTTTCATAGCATAGTGGCCTTACATATCTTGCCGATTGTTCGGCGTGTGAATATTATGGTTTATTTTACAATTTTGTTACACATATTTATATCTCAATAATTACAGAATTTTAAAATCAAATAACTGAAAATATAACAAATGTCAGAATGGCAGTTCAATATAATATAATAATCAAAAATATAATCAAGAGGTCAATTCAATTAATGGCATTATACTATATCGATATCTAAATTTATAAGTTCAAATGACAACATGTCAAACAATAAATAAAAATACACAAACACTAGAAAACATAAAAAGTCAAAGAAGAATATATATATATATATATATATATCTATTTTTCCTTATATCCATAAATAATTAATTAATAAGTACTAAGTAGACCGGCTAGTCAAATTAATTAAAGTTGTAATTTAATCCACATAGTTAACATATTTATTTAGTGTCGCTACATTGATTTTATAACCAAACGCAATTTCCGCGCCGCGCTGAATTTGTGTTTGTTAGAGCTAATCTCAAGTACCTACTACCGCAGGGATTTCCATCCGTTTTAACCACAGACCTAGAACCTCGCTAATCTGTGGTTTTCACTACAAAGAGGGATTATCCGGTAAGGTTTTTGAAGTACAAATTCTTTACTCACGCTTGACTCGGGGAGTAAGCTGGTGAATGCGTGACGAGAGCGTTACGGAAACGGCGAACGGAAGTTGAAAGGGAGATATAAGTTAATAGAGATAAAGAAGTTTTAGGGTACCCAAAGGTACCCAAAGGGTAAAAAGGAACCCTATTATTAAGGCTCCGCTGTCCGTCGGTCCGTCCGTCCGTCCGTCTGTCACCAGGCTGTATCTCATGAACCGTGATAGGTAGATAGTTGAAATTTTCACAGATGATGTATTTCTGTTGCCGCTTTAACAACAAATACTAAAAAAACAGAATAAAATAAATATTTAAGGGGGCTCCCATAAAACAAACGTGATATTTTGCTCGTTTTTGCTCGCAATTGATAACGGCAATAGGTAAACTTGGCTTTAAATACTCACATAATATTTAGTTATATATTCACTTTAAAAATAAATAACTAAATAAAAATAAACAAATATTTAAGGAGGGGCTAACTTACAACAATCGTGATTTTTTTGCCATTTTTATAGATAATTGGTACGGAACCCTTCGTGCGCGAGTCCGACTCGCACTTGGCCGTTTTTTTATATATTATGTCGGGTAACACACGCTGTTACCGTAGACCTGTAAACGTTCGCAACATGATAGATCGCTCGCGTGCAGCCACCTCCGCTGCCAATGCAGCAACTTCTACCATCCTGGTGATCTCACTCACGTACAGGAACGCAACGAGCTCAAGGGAATTGTTATTTTAATTATGTAATAGTCCCAGGGGTCCTACCGGCTAAACTGAACCCGATTCCCTTCGGATTTTTTGATTGCGAAATTCAAACTTTAACTTAGATTAATGGTACTTGTGTTTAGTGTAGCTGGACCTCTACCGACTAAGCTGAAGATCATCATCATCAGGTCATTTTAGTCTCCACTACAGGAGCACGACCCTCTCTCGTCCGTCCCAGACAGAAGGAGGATTTGGCCTACACTCCCCACGCTGGCCAGACGGGTTGGGGAGGCTGAAGATGTTTGTCAATAACTTAAACTTAAGACCTATTTTTTTAATATAATAAATAGGCCTTAAGTTTAAAAATAAATAATACTGGACTATTCACACGGCGCCATCTAGTCCCAAATTAAGCGCAAACTTGTACTATGGATACTAGACAACTGATAAATGTAACTTATAAGTTATAAATGTTATAATACATAGAAAACACCCAGACCAAGACAAATATACATGTTCATGCACACAAATGTTTGTCTTGTGCGGGGATCGATTCCGCTACCTCGGAATCAAAGTAGCCGTTGCAAGCCATTCGACCACCGAGCTCGTCGATCAAAATATTAGATGGTAAACGACTTCGGCATCGGCTGTAGGGCCCATTATGTTCTGTGGACGTAAATGTCGGGCGGCAGACAAGCACACGGCCCGCCTGATGTGAAGCGGTTACCGTAATCGTAATAACGCTCGCAACATAATATATCACTTGCGCGCCGCCAGCGCCGCTGCCAACGCAACATCTCCTTCTTTTCTGGTGACCTCACTCACTCGCAGGAACACAACAGCCCTCAAAGGAACTGTTATTTGGCTGCGGTATTCTGTGAGGTGGAGGTACATTCCCCAGTCGGGTAGCTTACAATTACGCTCCCTACCTCTCTTTTCGCCAGAGCTTTGTTTGTCAGTCAGCAGGGTGTACCACGTGCAGGTGAAGTTGGCTTTGGTTCAAAGATGTTGATAAACCACTAACACCTCAAAAATCTTGTTCTCCTTCTCCATTTCTTCTTAGAACCTGTTAGAACTTGTGCTGATTTGAAATCTCATCATAATGAAATAAATAAATAATAAATATTGTCAGACAAATTACACAGCGCCACCTAGCCCCAAAGTAAGCGAAGCTTGTGTTATGGGTACTAGACAACTGATAAACATACGTAATTACATTTTTTTTTGTAAATACTTATGATACATAGAAAACACCCAGACCAAGACAAACAGACATGTTCATGCACACAAATGTTTGTCCCGTGTGGGAATCGAACCCACGAGCGTTGGTGTCGAAGCCGCCTCATTGACCGCTACGCCACCGAGCTCGTTACAATTGGATTCAGTTGTTATCCTCACAAACCAAATAGTTTGCCATTTCATTTTTTCCGCCGGACCCTACAGTTGCAGAAGTCGCTGCCGGCACACGTGCGGCTATCTTCCTTTAATTCTAGGTCATGCGGACGAAACGTGAAGAAATACTTATGGTAAAGTCGTCAAAGGGTAGACCGTCAACGCAACGTTAATCGCACCGATGGCGGTTTTCACATTTGGTCTTCACTTGCACATTGCATCGGGCAATTCTCGTAATTAAAATGTAGTCAAAATTCAGTTCCGATCCAGTCTCGATCTCACAAATGTCAAATTTGGTATTCTCGTATCAGATTATGTAACTTCAAAGTTTAATTTAAGTGGGATTATATCGAAATATGACTGAGAATTAAACAAACTAAGAATGTTACAGTGCCAACTAAAAGAATTGATAATAATTATGTAATGAAATCAAGTATATAATTTTAGTCAATTCACAATTCAATCTCGATTCGGTCAACTTTCAATCTGCGATCGTAGAAAAATTACGAGAATTGGCCCTCTGGTGAAGACATTTTGGCATCACCTGATGAATGGCCACAATATCTTCACCTGATGGATCATATTAAAAAAAAACTAAATTATAAAATTTTGCGTATAAAATTCATAAATGTATCCATAATTTTTGGATGTAAGTGGTTCAGTGGCAGACTAAGGTGCCCCTAGACAATATTGTGTTTCCGAACCTACTAAAGTGGTTTTCACTTCCAAAATAAAATTTAAAAACCTAACTTTCGGGCCCCAAAAATTACAAGCCTACGGTGCCTAGGCCTTAGTCCCCCCCTGAAGTAGTTCACCACCATTATGGAGCTAAAGCCAACCTCACCTGCACATGGTGCACCCTGCTGATTTACCTATGACTAATAAATATGCAATTTTTTATTACTAAATCCAAATGTTTTGTAGACACGCAAATACCCTCTGTTTAGCTTGACAATGCCTTAAGGCGAAACCGGTAGGTAAAAATAAATTTAATTAAATGGAACAGTACAAGTGCTTTAAATAATAAATTGTTAATAAAGTTCCACCAAGTGCCAACAATCAACAACATCAACAATATCAAGTGCATAATTTGGATTATGTTTGTAAGCAAATTTTAAGCAAATTGGGTAATTAGGCATTTTTTGAAATTAAGTTCGTTCCATGAGCAATCTGTCAAAAAAACGCTGGTCTCGTACACCTTCATCTCTAAAAACATATTGCTAGAGAATATCCAGCAAGCTTATGCATAAAACACGCAACACATTCGCAAAAAGCACTTACATTGTATTGCAGATGTCAAGACGTTGCCATTACCCCCGCAGGGGCTCACGCCATGAAGAAACCCACCAATAAAACAAAAAAATATATATTTTCCCTTTACAACACTCACTTATTAAAAAAAAAATACAATAAAAACTCTATGACACGTAGTTCAATTTTCAAAAAAAGAAACACTAAGAAAAGTTGTTATTAAAAAAAAGAAAGTAGTGCCGAGTCCGTAAAGAATTAATCGATTTAAATATTCATTCAACGATTTCGTTCGTCTACGAGTGAACTGCGAAAACTTCGCGCGCGAATCGAGAGAGCGCGGCTGCACAGTTCGGGTTCTCTATCACGACTGAGTTCGTCTCATCCGACTCCAAGACTGGGAGTGTTGTATCGAAAATTGGTCTGATAAGCTCCAGGCAAAATCATAGCATTTCGGAGTTGACGACAAATATTTGACGGAGTTCGTAATGAAATATTGTTTACCGGGCAGGAAAACGCGCGGAATGATCCGAAAACGGAACGTGACCTCGAATGGAAGGAGTTTATATCACAGATCGATTAAAAGTATGGCTTTTTGATACAAACTGTTCGTCATATTATAAGATTTTTTTATACTACGTTGGGTGACAGTCAAGAATACGGACCCCCTGATGTAAAGAAAATTTCATGTTGCGAGTTAGCAACATGAAATTTTCCCGTCTGATCTAAAATGTATATCATAGCCATATTAACGCTCCCAACATGAAATGCTAACTGCCAACGCAGCAATTCCTTCCTTTCTGGTAACTTCACTCACTCGCAGGAACATAACAACCCTCAAAGGAATTGTTATTTCGCTGCGGTATTCTGTGAAGTGGAGGTACGTCTCCAGTCAGCATACAAATGAACGGCTAGGCATGGCTAATTTGACTCTGAGATCGCGGGTTCGATTCTTGTACAAGACAAACATTTGTATACATCGACTTATCTGACTTGGTCTGGCTGTTTTCTATGTATTATATGTACATAAGACGCTCGATGGATTCGTTGCGCGTGTCAATCTAATCGAACATGCAAGTTGAGCGACGTCGACCGCAGTAATCGTGGTGACGTTGGTGACGTCACGGACGTGCCTTCACGCGCATAAGCTGTGTCATTTTTTTCGTAATAAAAAATTTGTAGTCTGATAAAACATAACACTTTAAGTATTATCGTTAAATTAATAGTTAAAACTTGGTCTGTGAGTGTGGTGAGCCTAATATTGTGGTGCCTATTTAGTGGGATATCAGTGAAACAACTACTGGATTGTTACAAATAATTTTAATTGAGGTCACATACATATTTACAATATATTGACATACCTTCCTTTTATGTATAAATAAGTGCCGGTAAATAGCATTACTACATAGATACGAACCCATTCATTCTAACAGTAGCGCCATCTCTCGACATGTCAGGACAACAAAAGAACCCTAAAAGGTTAGCCTAGGTTAGCCTAGGTTTTTTGCATTCGATAATAATAAGTACGGGGTGTACGTAGTCGGTCCACTATCTTGGCGCTAAAATCCACCTGCACATGGTGCACCCTGCTGATTTACGAGACTCTGGCGAAAGAGAGGTAGGGCATAGCGTAATTTTAAACTGCCCTACCCTACCTGTTCCGTACTTAAAAAGTGCCAACTCTATCTCTACCACTACCGAAATAAAAAAATCCCCTGAATTACTTTTACCTCTCTCGCAGAAACCCAACAATTAAGGGAATTGTTGTATTCTACGAGTTGGAAGGAATTTCATAGACGGGCAGTATATAATATATATCTTATGGTCAATGTAATAAATTAGTTATTATTCATACTGATCGATACTTGGTCAATGTAATAAATCATGTTTTGGTTAGATTTGAGATGATTTTTGGTTAGGTTAGGGTTTTCTTGTGTCCCGTCATTGGAAATAGCAGCTCCGCTTGGCGGAGCTCCGTCTACTTTGATGATGAATGATGCGGTGCCAAGTACCTAAGCTTATATAAATAAATTATCTATAATATAAAAATAAATCGCTGAATGTGTTGCTAAGCGCAAATCTCGAGAACAGCTGAACCGATGTCGCTAATTCTTTTTTTAGAACTATCCTTGTACTATGTATTTATTAATTTATAGTACGAGGATAGTTCTTCCGCAGAGAAAACTTTTAAAAATTCCGAAGAAAATAAAACACAACTTTTTACCCGTGCGAAACCGGGGCGGGCAGCTAGCTATTAATAATTGACAATTTATTACATTGGCCAGCCATTATAATAATTACCAATTTATTACATTGACTGTAACATATATATAAGCCTCTCTTTTGGCAGAGCCTCGTTTGTCAGTCAGCAGGGTCCCCCACGTGCAGGTGACAATGGCCGTGCCTCAAAGATATACTTACACCCCACATTTGACGATCCTGCAATAATAATGAAGCAGAATTTGCTCTTTCAAATTGGACACTGTTATGCAGAACCGAGAAACTATGCCAAATTGAGTGAGTGATATAGGTACATAGCGAGAAACCGCAAGTCGAGTTTCATATATTCGCAACAGATTTTAGCCATTTGATGACATATGCTTCACAAAACTTAATATTTTTATTCTTATTTAAACTGGTTAGCAATGGCCACTTTGACTCCGAGGTCGCGGGTTCGATCCCCGCACATGACAAACATTTGTGTGCATGAACATGTCTGTTTGTCTTGGTTTGGGTATTTTCTATGTATTATAAGTATGTATTTACAAAAAAAAATGTATTTAAGTACATTTATCAGTTGTCTAGTACGCATAACACAAGCTTTGCGCTTAAATTGGGACTAATAGATGGCGATGTGTAAATTGTCTAGAAATATTTATTATTTATTATTATTTATTAAAACTTAATATTTTTATTCCTATTTAAAATTAAAATAGCTTTAACTTGAAAGTAACTAAGTCTCGGTTGGATTTATTCTGGATAACAAGGTGCAATTGATAATGTTTAATGTACGGTTCATTTAGTTTTACCACAGTACAAGACGAGCTCGGTGGTCTAATGGTTAGCAATGGCCACTTTGACTCCGAGGTCGCGGGTTCGATCCCCGCACATGACAAACATTTGTGTGCATGAACATGTCTGTTTGTCTTGGTTTGGGTATTTTCTATGTATTATAAAAGAAGCTTTTCTTCTCAGGTTCTCAAGAAGCCCCGTCGCCGGAACTGGCACTTAAATTCGCTTTCACATTCAAGATAGTGTGATGAAAGTGAATCTAAGCTCTGCGGATTTAGAGTAGTAATGATTTATACATATTCTTATATTTAATTTGTATGACGTTTCTAAGTGCTTTATAAAGTCCAAGGAATAAAGATATTTTGAATTTTGAAAAAAAATTTTGAATTTTATAAGTATGTATTTACAAAAAAAAATGTATTTAAGTACATTTATCAGTTGTCTAGTACCCATAGTACAAGCTTTACGCTTAGTTTGGGACTAGATGGCGCTGTGTAAAATTGTCAGAAATATTTATTTATTTATTTATTATTACAGTATAAGTAATAGTACTAACGGTTTTACTAAAGAGCTAAGCTATGGGTTGTCGCCTTAAAAGATTGAGCACTGCTGACATAGGTCGTTGGACGTTAGCTGTATTTAACACGCCAGCGAACCCGCCAACTCAGCTAGAAGTGTGATAAAAGCCCTCTAGAGTAATTTGTGGTTCCGTTTACTAACCATAACTGTCAGAACCCGATGTTTATAGAAATCGTCAAACACACGGTGAACAATAATGGCGTCCGAAGCTTGATAGTGATTCCTGACAGACGCCCTCTGAGAGGCGGTAAACCATATTCTATGTTGTCCCTTTCCATTATTTCGCTTCCTGAGATAATGGATTGGATTCACGGATTCAATATTGAAGAGGAAAGTATAACATGAGATATTAATACATTGTGAACAATGTTATTGTTTTAAAAAACCGGTCAATTGCGAGTCGGACTCGCGCAACTTATTCACGAATTTTTTTTTGTTAAATAATTAGGTACAAATTTACGGTTTTCCGGATTTTTTCCTTTACTTGTGCAACATGACATTGCTTCTTGCCAAATTTCATGATTCTAGGTCAACGGGGGGTACCGTATAGGGTTTGATTCCTTTTGCCAATGTCAAAATATACGATATCAATGGAACATAAACGGCCATATCTTTTAGTTGCGTCGATTTAGAAGCTTGAATCTTTTCACTGCTTTAAGAGATTGCAGACCTGAGTATGTGATATTAGTTTCAACTTGATACCTTCACGCGTTCCTGAGAAAACGGGTCTTGACAGACGGACGGACGGACGAAGTGATAAGGGTTCCGTTTTTTTTCCTTTGGAGAAACGGAACCCTAAAAGGAACAAATAGTTCACTTACTATGTTTTATTCATGAAGCCTTTTTATTTGATATCCGTATCATAGGAGTCAAATCTAAAAAAGATATTTGATATCCGTATCATAGGAAATCATGAATCGCTATTTTGTGGCATTTGCCACACTCTCGTGACATTGTCAAACAGATAATGTCACGAGGGTCAGACGAGTGTACCAATTTTCAGC
Source organism: Hypsopygia costalis (assembly GCA_937001555.2). Taxonomy (NCBI): domain Eukaryota; kingdom Metazoa; phylum Arthropoda; class Insecta; order Lepidoptera; family Pyralidae; genus Hypsopygia; species Hypsopygia costalis. The sequence goes on from OW443334.2 coordinate 1,638,446, forward strand.
TCAATAGGACACTGGAAGATTTGATTACAGATATCGCGGTAAAACTAAATAAAAGCTCGTACAAAACCGGCCAAGTGTTGGTTGGAGCAGCGTATCGAAAGTTCCGTGCCAATACAACATTTAAAAAAAACCGGCCAAGTGACTCGCTCACGAAGGGTTCCGTACTATCTATACTTAGGTCGTGAGCGATATGTACCATTTCAACATCATTGTTTTTGGTTTTTCAACCTTATCTCTGCGTCGTAAATTCAATAGCGAACGGCGTGTTTCGGTACGAGCGCCATCTAGCCTCTGGTAATGTACTACACAATTCTACTCGTCTCGCAATACATTTTATAAGTTCGTCGGCTATTACTAAGTAACTTGTAAAATCTACTTAGCCGTGATAGTATTCCTATTAAATTCACTATATGGACTACTTCCATGATGTTTTACTATATCGAAAAATGGTCTTCCCACACTCCCTATGTTTCTAAAAGACCTATCCAACGACACCCCACGCCATGGGGTAGGTGCAGAAAAAAAATCATCCCCATTTTACGTGTAGGGGAGGCACCCCAAAAATAAATATTTTGCAAAATTTTATTCTACCACTTTGTCAGCATAGTTAATATTGTGTCTACATGCCAAACTACAGCTTTCTAGTATCAAGCGTCTCTGAACTAGGCCGCGGACGGACGGACGGACGGACGGACAGACGGACATGGCGAAACTATAAGGGTTCCTTGTTTACTACGGAACCCTAAAAATGACCATATATAAAATGACAATAAAATAAATATTTCTGGACTAATTACATACTGCCATCTAGTCCCAAACTAAGCAAAGCTTGTACTATGAGTACTAGATAACTGATATAATACTTGAATACATTTTTCTTTAGTAAATACATACATTATTTACGACGAGCTCGGTGGTCGAATGGTTAGCATAATGGCCACTTTGACTGACTGACGGGTTCGATTCCCGCACAAGACAAACATTTGTGTGCATGAACATGTCTCTTTATCTTGGTCTGGGTATGTTCTATGTATTATAATACTTGGCTTAGCGACTGACATCTAACGACAACAGCCGGGACCGACGGCTTAACGTGCCATCTGAAGCACGGAGAAGCTCGAGATAAATGAACCCATCCATGGACAGACTACGGTCGACGTTGCTTAACTTGCGTGATCGATTAGACTGACACTCCACTTACCGTTGCGCGCCTACTTAAATTGAATTTGTTATTAAATTTACAAATAACATTCCAAGCATGTTTCAGGATAACCCGTGCAATGAAGACACTAATGGCTGCCATATGCGTCGCTTACTGAATAATAAAAGTTACAGTTAGTGCCTTTTTGAGTTAAAAGTTAGAACCCTAGTTAATGTAACCATTTTTATGGTAAAGTGTACTTAGACAATATGCCTAGACTTAGATATAAGAGTATTTAAGTAAGCTTTCTAAAGACATTCTTTATACATAAGAAATGTATGTATATTTGTAAATGAACATCTCGATTTACTTCACACCTCGGCCACTCCATACAAATGCCGCGACGTTCACTATTACATAAACAATGACTGTACAGAGCGACAATAAGCGTGTGTGCGGGCGGCGCCATACGAACTGCCCCCTTACCACCAACTCTTATTCATTAACTGAATATAATGCTTATACCAATGAATAAGCGACTCTATTTTATTCATTGGTATAAAAAGCATTATATTCTTAATGGAAAGGCCTATATCCAACAGTGGGTTGATGCAGGCTGATGATGATGATGCGGTGCTAAGGCCGGAAAACCTCCTCGTGTGCTCGGGACTGTTGTTGACCCGTCTTTGTTGCTGGATACGTCCGGTGAGAACGATGTGTTAGCAACAGCTTGAGCCTGGTGCACCCTGGGCAACAACGGTCAGTAACTTCTCTTCGCGGAGATCTTGCTGACCGTTGGCCAATGTTCTGGCAGTGGAGGAAGGAGGAGGAGGTGGCTGCGCCTCCCGTCCCTCTGAGCTGGCAGAGGTCACGGTGAGGCGCACAGTGGAGGAGCGCTCCCCAGTGTAGGTAGCGAGGGGTACACTGCGGTGCGATTTGTCGAGGAAGAAAACCTCGTTAAAAAATTACAGAGACGGGGGGAGGTGAAACCGAGGCCGGGAATGTCTTATGACGCCCGGAGAGCCGGTTTCATCATACCCAAACAGACGAGGAAGAAAACCTCGTTAAAAATAACCCTTGGTGTCGGCGTGCCGTATGTCTCCCGGTGCGCCACTCATCGAGTAGGGGGAGAAACTCGGGTTCCCCAGGAGGAGGGTCACGGACAACCGCCGGCGGGGTCGCGGAGGTAATGCTTTCGCAGTTCCCGTGTCCCCGCCTATCGGCGGAGGGAAGGAGATCGTGTAATTCGAAGCAGTGTGGTATTCTTAACGGATTTCCCCACGTAAAAAAAAAAAAAAAGGCTGATGATGATGATGAAAATCAAACTTCACCTTAGATTACTGGTAATAGGCTTGTATCCCATTTTTTTTTCGATTTGTTATTTAAAGACGTCACAATAATATAAATAAAGGTGAAATAATTACTTCGATTGCATAAAAACTTCTCGAGATATGATAACTTGAAGATCACAATTTTGGACTATCCCGAAAACGCTCCATACAAAAGGCCACCACGTTATGACGTCACACCGCGCTTTTTTATATGCATTAAATCAGAAATTTGTACGACAGCTATGTTAAATATTGCGTTTATGTAGCCAGTGCCGTAACAAAAGTTATTGTATTTTTTATTGTTTCTACAATGGTAATATTTATTTTTTATAATTTCATACCTTTAAAATGGACTTTCCCACCAAACTTTGACCGAACATAAAACACGTCGGACATAAGTTATTAAAATTTTAAGATCGCAGATCATTCTAGTTTTAAGTATTTTACGTTACTGATAGAGAGTTTTTATAATTTTGTAACATGGGCAACAAGCCTATTGTATATAGCTAAGCTGGTAGTAACTATGGAGGTCTGCCGACTAAACTGGTGATATTTATCAATAACTTAAACCTAAGATCTACGAGTATATTTCGAATCAAAATATTCGGTAATCGGCTTCAGCTTTGGCGGTAGGGCCCCAGGGTCTTCATTCTAACTCTGACGTGACCGAAACACAAACATGCTTAGGTATAAAATTATGTAAATAAAATTATTGATTGGCTGTCTGACAAGTTACGTTATTGCCAACTTGCTTGTTTGAAGGTTTATGATCGTTAATCTATAGAGTTTCACAGTAAGGGCCTCTTCATAATCATGCTTGATATTATTATGAAACTTTGTTTTTTGATAGTTAATTGATTCAGGTGTTATTTTGCGACAGTCAAATTTACAGGCAATTTAATCTATACTCCTTTACGTACTTTCACCACCAATTAGTCCATACAAACTACTGTCAACCGGCACCTACCCACTACCGTTAGTAAGTTATGAGAAAAGTTTAGGTTAGGTATATAATTCACTAAGATATCAAAAAAACATGATGACTGCGAGCTTTTAAGATGAGCCGCGTATCTTATCTTATCTTGCAATTGGTCAAGTGCTGCAGCACCGGTGGCACGTCGACCCTTTTTGATCTTTTGTGCACTCTCTATTCTTTAGTAACACTACCCAACTCAATGTTTTAGGTCCCCAATAGATACTTAAAATCTATGGTGCACGGCATTTGAGCTTCACTTGACTAGCCATCTCTTTAGGCTTTTACCGCCTTATTTGCCACATTACTGTCTCTTACATTGCTAAGAGGTGAAGCCAAATTCCAAAAGCTTCCTACTCTAACTAAATTCTTCTGATTAAATTCGTTATAAGTTCGAAGGTAGGTGTAGTTTTACCGCCGGGACTGCAATGAACTTGATTGGTCATTGCCTTTTTTGGTGGTCGCCGCTGTTAATCCTGGCTACACAGGAGACACAGTGCTGGGAATGGAAGACGAGCTCGGTGGCGTAGCGGTCAATGACGCGGCTTCGACACCAACGCTCCTGGGTTCGATTCCCACACAGGACAAACATTTGTGTGCATGAACATGTCTGTTTGTCTTGGTCTGGGTGTTTTCTATGTATCATAAGTATGTTTTACAAAAAAAAAATGTATTTACGTATGTTTATTAGTAGTCTAGTACCCATAACACAAGCTTCGCTTACTTTGGGGCTAGATGACGCTGTGTAATTTGTCTGACAATATTTATTTATTTAATGTGTGGTAGGTCCCCGTCGGGATAAAAAAAAAACATCGATGCGCCTGTTTCCGTCTAAAAACCGATAAGGTCAACAATAAGAGTGTACTTGCCTTAAGAATGATTGATTTACAAAGGAATTATTAAATTATACGGTAAGCTATACCGATTACTATCAGGGACCTATCGTAATATATTACTCAGTGTAATTTAGTTCAAATATATAAATGTAAATCCAAAGACCTGTAAATCAAACTTTATGACAGCACTAACTGCGCAAGCAGTTTCGTTCCCGTGGATTGTTTGATCGAATGCCACTCAAAGGTCGAGTAAAAGTTTCATATTGAATCTGTCCAGTAGTTCTGCGGATACAGTTGTAGTGTTTGTAGCCTAAATATTGAACAGGGGTTTACAATCTTTTTCATCCCGCGGCGCAGTGATGACTATTTTGTCACGGCGCCCTACCCTAGCTAGCTATTAGTAAAGATACAGTCGATAGAAATAGATACCTACAATAATGGTAGTTAGGTTAGGTAGAAAATTGAATTTATTTGTTATAAAATAATGGAAACAGTAACATCAAGAAGATACCTATGTTCTTTACCGATGCGAGCGCTCAAAAAAGGTACCCACGGACATGCACGAGGGCGTCGCGGCGCACACTTTGGGAACCCCTGAGCTATATGATATGTCACTAGCTAGTGACTCGCCACAGCATCGCCTATATGGAATAATATGAATGTTTTGTACATGGGTATACATTATATATACATATCGTAAACCTTTTCAAAGACATTTTTTTAAAATGATATTGTGGCTCCTCAAGATCTTTAGAGCCAAAGCCAATCTCGCTTGCACGTGGTGCACCTTGCCGACTAGCGAAAGAGGCACTGGCATAAGAGAGACTCTACCTCTCTTATGCCAGTGACAGCGAATTTGTAAGCTGCCCTAATGGGTAAGTAGCTTCACCACACAGAATACCGCAGCCAAATAACAATTCCCTTGAGGGTTGTTGTGTTGCTGCGAGTGAGTGACGTTACCAGAAAGGAAGGAATTGCTGCGTTGGCAGTTAGCATTTCATGTTCGGAGCGTTAATATGGCTATGATATCCATTTTAGATCAGACGGGCCATATTCTTTTTTAATTTATGTTTTTATTTTTTTATGTGAGAGGGGGGCAAACGAGCATGTGGGTCACCTGGTGGAAAGCAATCACCACCGCCCATGGAGACCAGCGACACCAAGGGGTCGCCGATCCGTTGCCAGCCTTTTAAGGAAAATGAAAACTCTGTTCTTGAAGGCACCCATGTCGTAGTTGTTCGGAAATACCGCTGAGGGAAGTTGATTCTACAGTTTCACTGTTCGTGGTATAAAATAATAAAATGTCTTAGGAAACGTGTAGCAGATCGCCAATTATCAAGATGGTATGGATGGAATATAATATATAATTTTTTATATAGAAATATTGAAACACTAATAATACTACACAACATTTATTCGACATTACTACTTTAAAAAAAAGTAAAAGTTACCAGATGGCGCCAAAAAGTAAAAGTTACTGTATACGCTAATGTCTATGTAAATTTGTAGTACTTCTGACATTCCCTTTGCCTGTACCCTCTATATTACCTATGTTATTACTATTGTTTTGTATTGTAGTTTTATGTATGGGATGCCAAATAAAATGCTTTGCTTCCTATCTTTCAATTCGTCATCATCATCAGGTCATTTTAGTCTCCACTACAGGAGCACGACCCTCTCTCGTCCGTCCCAGACAGAAGGAGGATTTGGTCTACACTCCCTACGCTGGCCAGACTGGTTGATCGATGTTTGGTAATGTATTTCCCTTAGTCGCCTTGTACGACATCCACGGGAAGAGACGGAGTGATTCTATTCTAGTCTACCGGAAGCCACACGGCCACCACCTTTCAATTGCATTAAGAAAATATTCCATGTAAATTTTCAACCCTGCTACCATTTCATTACATGTACTTATATAGAATACATGTCAGACCTGTGAAGAGGACAAATTAATTTCAAGCCTTGTACGCACTAGAATAAATTCGTCTCGAGACATACTACTTTAGCTCCACTGAGCCCGGGTCGCTTTACGGAGCGGATCTTGTCATCCACGATATAAGAGCAACAGTCGTGGGTGATAATTTCAAGCTCCCAAAGGCCTACTTCTAATGCTTCTTTACACCTTTCGAGCTTGCAGATAACAGTTATATAGAAAAAAAAACCGGCCAAGTGCGAGTCGGACTCGCCCACCGAGGATTCCGTACGTGAGATCATTATAAATTTGTCATTTTTCATTATAAATAAGAAATAATGCGTCGGAAAAAATAAATAAAATATATTGTGCAATGTGCACATCAAGCCCTTTCATATGATACCCCATTTGAACTAGTAGCTTCAATTTGAAATTTCGACCCCTATAAAAAATATAGACCCCCTACTTTTTAAGATTTAATTACAAATGTATAGTTTTGAGATTTATTCTTGTACTTGTAGTCTGTAATGGTGTTACTTGCCAAATTTCATAGTTCTAGGTCAATGGGAAGTACCCTATAGGTTTTGATTCCCTTGAGAATGTGTCGATATATGCATTTTGTGCGCAATAAACGGCCGTAACTTTTTTTTACGTAAACTTAGCAGTTTTATTTTTTCACAACCTCAAGGGACCGTAGACCTGAGTATACAGTTCAAATTTCAGCTTGATACCTCCACGCATTTTCGACATAGAGGGTCTTGACAGACAGACAGACAGTCAGACAGACGGACGGACAACAAAGTGATCTTATAAGGGTTCCGTTTTTCCTTTTTTGGGTACGGATACCTAAAAATGGGGTGTGGCTGTCTCATAGACACGGCCGTGTATTATGCGTGAATACGTTATATGCATTAAAATTATCTCAAAATGGCAACGCTTCACCCTCCCCTGCACGCGATGTACTATAGTCCTTACTTAGCGTAATAAATTCTTTGATCCGTCATCTATCCAGTGGTGTGATTGAATTTTGGATGAAGATGATAGATTTGTAGTTGCAATACCAAACTGTATCCACCGATTTTGTTATCATTCGTTTTTAGGGTTCCGTACCGCAATAGAAAAAAACGGAACCCTTATAAGATCACTTTGTTGTCCGTCTGTCTGTCTGTCATCTGTCTGTCAAGACCCTCTATGTCGAGAATGCGTGGAGGTACCAAGTTAGAATTTGAACTGTATACTCAGGTCTACGGTCCCATGAAGTTGTAAAAAAATCAAACTGTTAAGTTTACGTAAAAAAAGTTACGGCAGTTTATTCAGCAAAAAACGCATATTTCGACACATTCTCAAGGGAATCAAAACCTATAGGGTACTTCCCGTTGACCTAGAACTATGAAATTTGGCAAGTAATATCGATAGAGACTACAAGTACAGGAATAAAACCATACATTTGTAAATAGATCTTAAAAAATAGGGGGTCTATATTTTTTATAGAGTGTCGAAATTTCAAATTGAAGCTACTAGTTCAAATGGGGTATCATATGAAAGGGCTTGATGTACACATTGCAAAATGTATTTTATTTATATTTTTCGACGCATTATTTCTTATTTATAATGACAAATACCAAATTTAATAATGATCCTACGTACGGAACCCTCGGTGGGCGAGTCCGACTCGCAATTGTCCGGTTTATTATTTTTAATTGCCTGCCTATGGAAGCAATTTTGAAGATGTATTTACATCAAAAAAAAATATTATGACTAGACAAAAAGTAAAGATTTTTTTTTTCAAATTGTAAAGAAACAAGTAGTGCGGCCTGCTTGATGCCTGCCAGAAAAGGATCCGTCTCAGCATAATGTTGCAGTTTCAAACAGATCCTTCAAAAGCTGCAATGTCGCTGACATCAAAAAAGGTTCTTTTTTAGGGTTCCGTGCCCTAAAGGGTAAAAAGGAACTAAGGCTCCGCTGTCCGTCCGTCCGTCCGTCTGTCACCAGGCTGTATCTCATGAACCGTGATAGTTAGACAGTTGAAATTTTCACAGATGATGTATTTCAGTTGCCGCTATAACAACAAATACTTAAAAACAGAATAAAATAAATATTTAAGGGGGCTCCCATACAACAAACATGTTTTTTTTGCCGTTTGTATAGATAATGATACGGAACCCTTCGTGCGCGAGTCCTACTCGCACTTGGCCGGTTTTATTTTATACCACTAAGGTGACAAACAAGCATACCGTCCACCTAATAGAAAGTAGTTACCGCAGCCTACGGACGCCAGTAACACTAGAGGCATCACATGCGCGTTGCCGATGGTGAGGGGTATGTTTTGGAAGTGTGGAGCCACAGCAAATGGGGTTGTCTTAGCAGTGAACGCGAAAACGTGGTGTAATTTTTAAGTATATTACTCTATTTTGATAAATGTTTTCTCTCTTGCTGTCGTATAGTATTTACAACATCAATAATCATAATGTAACAATAATTTTACGTAAACCGATAACCATGGTAATTAATCAAACAACAACAAACAAAACAATTACAAACAGTAGATATATCACAAAGTTTGATTTAGGTCGGCCATTAGGCTATAATTAATTCGTTATCAAATGATTTAGTGATTTCAATTTCATTATTTGTATTTGAATTGTTTAAGCTGTGTAGGTACTCAAAAGAGTAATATTTAAAAAAATGGATTGTAGATGAAGGTGTAAGCTGCCGCCCGCCATCTTTAAGACTACATTCAATTCACAAACGAGGAACAAAAAAAAACCCGCAAGTACTCTGTTTTGCTACATTAATCAAAAACTATTAAACGGATTGAGATATAAAGATATACTTAAAATTGTAAATAAATAAAACATCAATGCTGTTTATTTATCCGCCAACTTCTTTCAAACCACGAGACGAATTTTGATACGGTTTTTGTTTATATGAGAGGGGGGGGCAAACGAGCATGTGGGTCACCTGATGCAAAGCAATCACCACCGCCCATGGAGATCAGCAACACCAAGGGGTCGCCGATCCATCCTCCCAGCGTATAGTTCTTCCATTCTTTCTTTTTGGTGACTTCACTCAGTCGCAGGAACACAACAATCCTCAAGGGAATTGTTATTTGGCTGCGGTATTCTGTGAGGTGGAGGTACTACCCCAATAGGGTAGCTTACAAATACGCTACCCTACCTCCAGAGCCAGAACCTTTTTTGCTAGTTACCAGGGTGCGCCACGTGCAGACGAGTACAGCTCTGAAGATCGTAGTGAGCAATTACACCCCACTTAAGCTACCTCAGTCGTATCATTAACAAGTGGAACGCCTTGCCGGCGTATGAGTTTCCTCCTACCTACAACATGAGATCCTTCAAACGAAGCGTGACGTAGTAAAAATAATTAAAAAAAATATTTATCCAAGTCCTTTTAATACTGTCTCTCACATTGCTAAGAGGGGAAGTCAAATTCCAAAAGCTTCTTACACCTACTAATTTCTTCTGTTTAAATTTGTTGTTCTAAGTTATACAACAGAATAATATACTCTAGTTATACCCCCGGGCAGGGACTTTAACGGTAACCGAATGGAGTGTTATGAACAGTGTTTTTCATTTCTGTTTTTAAAGTGAAACAGAAAGAAAGTGTTACACTTTGAATCTGTTTTCCGAAATACCGGTTTATAAGTGTTAATAACTGTTACAGTCAATAAGGTTTACATTGGCATAACTATACCGATTGCAACAGCTCACGCGGCGCGTACCAGTATGGTGCGTAGGTACACATGTCTAGAAAAATGTAGAAACAGTTTTCTAACAGATTGGTAACAGAAACGTTATATCTGTTACACTTTATAAGTGTTACTAGCGAAACAGGTTCAAAACACGCCAATAAGTGTTACAGGAATAATTCTGTAACAGATTGAATATGTTACCGTTATGAATGTGTATCCTTTATGAAGGTGTTTTTGAGTCCCTGCCCCGGGACTGTAACGGACTTCATTTCTGTTCTGTTCATTTCCTTTTTGGTGGTCGCCATTCTCTCTCTGCTACACAGTCTCTGCCAGACAGTAGTTGGCGACACAGTAGTGGGAATGAGTAGTCAAACCCGCCCCCTTTCCGTCCCGTTTATTATCCAAGTCCTCAAGTCATGTCACATGTACTGACTCACAAGTTCATTAAACGCTTTATTTGTCACAATTGCGGCAATACTTAGATTTCCTCCAATTAATTAAATGCGACCGAAGCCTGGATAGCTTCACCGTTAGGCCTCCGCCTTCGTTTTAGACGATTTATGTGCAATAAAATCTAATTACAGCTAATAAGAGTGCCGCCATAAATCCTAATTTGCGAGAGGATAATGTAGATTAAAAAAGTGAGGTTTTTTTTTATTTATACTCATTATGCAATTCTTATTGAATAAATTTAAAAATAAAATATTAAACTGCATAGATTCAATTGAATCGAAGATAATAGAAACAACTTGTAGCGTGAAGCTATTTTTTATTCAATTACGTGTTTTATTACGAAATTGTAATGCCTGGCAATATTATCATACTCCATTGCGCCGATAGCATTTTTTTTTTAATGCGCATAGTTATTAATATCAGGGGCCCTAAGCTGAAGCAGCTGAAGCCAACATTGATGAACACTGATTACCAACAGTTTTTTTGATTGCGGAAATCAAATTTCAGCTTAGATTATATTGTGCTCAATAAAGTTTTAAATCGGCATCAACTCATAATCATCCCACTGTTGGGATATGGGTCTCCCCTCAATCGAAGGGATTTAGAGTATACTCCACCACGCTACTCAACTGCGGCTTGGCGGAGGCCAGTGTTTTCAAGCCGCCCTAAGGCCACTGACTTGGCTTAACGACTGCCATCTAATGATAACAGCCGGGACCGACGGCTTAACGTGCCCTCCGAAGCACGGAGGAGGACAAGATAAATAAACCCATCCATAGACTGGCTGCGGTCGACGTTGCTTAACTTGCGTGTTCGATTAGACTGACACGCGCAACGACGCCATCGAGCTCCTCAAAGTTTTAAATAAGTAATTGATTGCTGTCGGTTCACACTTCCGGCGACAGCCTTTCCCTGCTAATTTAGTCGCCAAGACAAGAGCTATCAAAGATAATCGCTGACCCCCCTTGGCAATCAGAAGACGAAAAAAAAAATACATTGAAAACATTTTTTATCGCATGATGTTTATGGTTCATAGCTTCTATAGCTTTTATATCTAAAACGAGATTCAATGTCACGTATAACGTGAGTAGAAGGGCGTATTATTAAACATTCTTATTAAAATTCATGCAGTACACGCTACGAACTTTATGGACGGGCGCAGACGGGCGGTTGGAACGCTGTACAGAAAATTTATTGCTATCAGTACTGTGAACTACCGATTGTTGAGGGCTATTTGATATTTAAATACTGTGGTGGTAATCAAACAAATGACTTGCTTAACTGTAGTTACAATATCATTCCTGTCGCTGACAATGTAAAAACTTCTTTATGCCCTTTGAAGACATGTTTAACATTAATACAATAAGCCCTCTAAGCAGCTTGTGGGGAGCTGAGTGACGACACTACGGGTACCGAATCTCAAGAGAGTCTGTCAGGGCTTTCATCTCCACCGTGTCTTCGTCATTCGGAGTGGAAACCCAAGAAGGCCCGCAGGACTAGCTCTGGCTTGCCTTCATTGGCGGTCCAGAAAGGAGTGGTAGCTATTATGCTCCAGTGTTGGAAGTGTTAAAGGACACAATACCGCGAGTAACTTGGGAGAAAGTGCAATACACCTCACGAGTTCTCGACACCTCTTAGTCACTCACACCGGTGTTGCCCCCGGCCAATTTCTTGGCATTTCGGGGGCCCATCTAGTAAGTGGCGAGCTACCGCCAGCCGCAAATAACGATCGAAAACGGTAGCTATGGCAGGCGTCCTTCTTTTGTGATAGCCCAGAATCTAGTCCACCCAGATCTCATCTCAATTGCGCATTTATTTTCCTTCACACTTTGCAATAGTCCAATTTCAATGCCGCCCGAGACCAGCTCATGGGTATATTGTTCCATTGATATGTTGAAAAATAATAAAAATTTATAAATGTGTCATTCATTATAGTCGCCCGTGTATTAAGAATCTCTTTTCCGGTAAAGTAAATTTTCTTTCTACCCTAGAGTGGAAAGAGAGGTACCTGAGAATTCATTACGTCGCATTTGCAATTTATTAACCGACTTTTCAAAAAGATTTTTTTTTAAATTATACTTATGAGGCATATACGGCATGTCTTTAGACTTGGACGAACTCGGTGGTCTAATGGTTAGCAATGGCCACTTTGACTCCGAGGTCGCGGGTTCGATCCCCGCACATGACAAACATTTGTGTGCATGAACATGTCTGTTTGTCTTGGTCTGGGTATTTTCTATGTATTATAAGTATGTATTTTAGTGTCCGACCGAAACTGGTTTTTGCGACCGAAACCGAAACCGAAACCGAATTTCGGCAACGGTCTCAGTTTCGGCCGAAACCGAAACCGAAACTTTTACGAAACAATTATCTAACTGTAGGTACTTTTCTTATAATTACGTTACGTTACGTTATAATTGCTACTTGGTTATAATTTTTTTTATACGACGTCGGGCGGCAGACAAGCTTACGTCCCACCTGATGTGAAGCGGTTACCGTAGCCATATTAACGCTCGCAACATAAAATATTGCTGGCGCGCCGCCACCCCCGCTGCCGTCGCAGCATCTCCTTCCTTTCTGGTGACCTCACTCACTCGCAGGAACAAAACAACCCTCAAGGAAATTGTTATTTGGCTGCGATATTCTGTGACGTGGAGGTACATTCCCCATTCGGGTAGCTTACAATTACGCTCCCTAACTCTCTTTTCGCCAGAGCTTCGTTTGTCAGTCAGCAGGATGCACCGCGTGCAGGTGAAGGTGGCTTTGGTTCAAAGATTTTGACGAAGCACTTACACCCCAAAGAAAATAAAATTGAACGTTGAAACTAAATCTTATTATTTATTTATTAAAATGCACTATAGTACGTATACGTAGGTTACACTAAAAGTTTTGCGTAACTTAAAAAAAAACAACATGTTATAACCAAAATATTATGTTTATTGCTTTTCAAAATACTCTCCTTTACATTTTTTCATGCGATCGAACCATTTTTTAAAACAGGAGGACCACAGATCTGAAGGCATGTTTTCTACGTGCTGATTGAACGCTATCACTGCCTCTTCGGAGTTGGTAAAAGTGAAACCTCTCATCAAATCTTTGATTTTGGGGAAAATACAGAAATCACAGGGTGCTAGGTCGGGGCTATGTGCAGGTTGGATGACGAGTTGTACTTTTTCGGAAGCTAAAAATGACTTTGTTTTGTTGGCCGTGTGTGAAAAAGCGTTGTCATGATGTAGGAGAACGCGGCTTTTTGGTCGTCTTTCGCGAACTTTTTCTAACACCCTGGGTAAACAAATGGTAGAGTACCACTCGGCATTAACACTCTTTTGATCTTCAAGTGGAATTGTGCAGATGGGACCCGTAGCTGAGAAAAAAAAACGCGATAATTTTTTTACCAACGTTTCTCGCCTGCCTCACTTTTGTTGGCCTGTTCTCATTTTCAAACACCCATTCACAAGATTGCTGTTTTTTTTCGGGTTCAACACAATACATCCACGTTTCGTCTCCTGTGACAATGTCATAAACAGCATTAGAATGTCCGTGGTCTTACTTCAGTAGCATCTGTGAGCACCATTCCACGCGAGCCCGCTTCTGCTCCGCTGTCAGTTCATGAGGGATCCAACGAAAACAAAGTTTCCGAACTTTTAATTCTTCGTGTAAAATTTTCTGAATTTGGCTCATACCAATCCCCAATAGTCCTCGAATTGTCTCATAGGTAATCCGCGGGTTTTCTTCAATTAGCCGCTTAACAGTAGCCATATTATTTTCGTTGACGGCAGTTGAAGGCCACCCTTCACGAAATTCGTCATGTAAAGAAACCCGACCTCTCTCAAATTCAGCAAACCATCGCCTCACGGTGCTTCAACAAGGTGCTTCTCTCCCAAAAGCATTTTGAAGACGAGCGGCACAGGCTTGCGGAGAGAGAGAACTTTTAAAATCATAAAAAATCATCGCTCTAAAATCTTTTCGACTTAATTCCATTTTCGTTGCGTGCGTAGAACTTTGATGTGTGATAAAAACAATTGACAAATGATTTCCCGTCAATTTTTTTTTTATTACTAAGAAGGTTGCAAGTCGTTTCAAAAAATATAACATTCGAAATTAATATAGTTCCGATTAGCTAGAAGTGCAAAACTTTTAGTGTGCCCCATGTAGTAAGTACCAAGTACCTAACTATTGTTTGTTTACGTACAGCATTAGCGAATGATTTTTTTATACTACGTCAGCTGGCAGACAAGCATACGGCCCGCCTTATGTGAAGCGGTTACAGTAGCCATATTAACGCTCGCAAAATTTTTATGTTATCGCTCGCGCGCCGCTACCCCCGCTGCCAACGCAGCATCTCCTTCCTTTCTGGTGACCTCACTCACTCGCAGAAACACAACAACCCTCAAGGGAATCGTTATTTGGCTGCGGTATTCTGTGAGGTGGAGGTACATTCCCCAGTCGGGTAGCTTACAATTACACTCCCTACCTCTCTTTTCGCCAGAGCTTCGTTTGTTAGTCAGCAGGGTGTACCGTGTGCAGGTGAAGTTGGCTTTGGTTCAAAGATGTTGATGAACCATTTACACGCCAAAAAATGAGTGAATGAGTTAAATTAACCACAAAATATTCAGATAGTTATGTTAAACTTGATTCTACTATAATCTATGCATTAGTTTCTTATACTAAATTATTTTTCGATGTTTACTACCTACTCTTATACAATATCACAATGATAAAACTTACCCAATTCAAAACAAATCACATGAAAACTCACAAACAACAAACAAAACGAAATGCAAACATAAACCATTCACGACCTGATTAGGCACGTAGACGCGGCAAAATGTCTTCGTCGCTTGAATGGAATTTACCGAGCCGAACATGGCCGAGCAGAGCGCGGGAACTCCCGAATGCAGTTTCGGTTTCGGTCGCAGTTTCGGCAGGTTTGCCGCCGAAACCGAAACTAAACCGAAACTCGCTTTTTTTGCCGAAACTCGACCGAAACCGAAACCGAAACCGAACATTCGGTCGGACACTAATGTATTTACAAAAAAAAAATGTATTTAAGAAATTTATCAGTTGTTTAGTACCCATAGTACAAGCTTTACGCTTAGTTTCGGACTAGATGGCGCTGTGTAAAATTGTCCAGAAACATTTATTTATTTACTTCAAACGCATTCCATTCAAATGTTTTTTTAGTTGTTCTATGAAGAGGTGTAAGTAGCTCACTACGTTCTTTAGAGCCAAAACCAACCTCATCCGTATGTGGTGCACCCTGCCGATTAGCGAAACAGGCCCTG
The DNA here is from genome assembly GCA_937001555.2 of Hypsopygia costalis. Taxonomy (NCBI): domain Eukaryota; kingdom Metazoa; phylum Arthropoda; class Insecta; order Lepidoptera; family Pyralidae; genus Hypsopygia; species Hypsopygia costalis. Next base: position 1,654,086 of record OW443334.2, read on the forward strand.
GCACACAAGAGGTAGGGCACAGCGTATTTGTAAGCTGCCCAGCCCCCTTACCACCATCTCTTATTGCGATTCAATAACTGGATAGAATGCTTATTCATACCAATGAATAAGCGATTCTATTTCAAATGGAATTATTCATTGGTATGAATAAGCATTATATCCAGTTATTGAATCGCAATAAGAGATGGTGGTATGGGGGCAGCGCGGGAAGTGCCTCTGCTTCATAGAACACCGTAGCCAAATAACAATTCCCATGAGGGGTGGTGCGTTCATACTACGTGGAGTTGCATACAAGCATATGGCCCGCCTCATGTAAAGCAGTTACCGCAGCCATACAAAAGCTCGCAACATGGAATACCGACACCCCCCCACTGCCAACGCAGCATATCATTTCTTTCTGGTGACCTCACTCACTCACAATATAGAGACATATATATGTATATATCCATACTTTCATATTAATATTATAAATGTGAAAGTGTGTTTGTTTGTTTGTCGTTCTTTCTCGTCGAAAGTAACAAACGGATTGACATGATTTTTTTTTGGAGATAGTTTAAGGCCTGGAGAGTGACACAGGCTACTCTTTATCCCGGAAAAACATCTTATTCCCACGGGAAAAAAATAAATTTATAATAATTTGTCCTTCTGTCACGTCAAAAGGAACTTAAGTACGGACATGTTTTTTTAATGGGGATAGTTTACGGTCTGGACAGTGACATAGGCTAATTTTTATCCTGGAAAAGCGTCTTAATCCCATGGGAAAAATAAACTATGTAATCATTTGTGCTTCTATCACGTCGAAAGCAACCTAAGTACCGAAATGATTATTACACGCAGCCGATCATCATTAAAATTTGTACATATTGGAACTACTTTTTATCCCACGAAGTAAAAAATATATATACAAATCAATAGCAGCTCCCCTGGACCACGCGGGCGAAGCCACGGGTAACAGCTAGTATACCGACTCACCATAAAGAACGGAGATGCTGCGTTGGCAGTGGGGGGTGTCGGCGGGCAAGCGATATACCATGTTGCGAGCTTTTGAATGACTGCGGTAACTGCTTTACATGAGGCGGGCCATATGCCTGTATGCTACTCCACGTAGTATACACTCACAGGAATACACCACCCGTCAATATATATATATTATATTTTTTAATACACAGCTCATAATAATTCAAACACAAATAATGAAAATGAAATCACTAAATCATTTGATAACGAATCAATCAGAGCCTAATGGCCGACATAAATCAAACTTTGCGATGTATGACGGCGAAGTGCCAATACCTCCTATGTAACATTTCCCGAGAAATTGCCTTTCTTTATGCCATTTACTTTAAAATCAATTTCTATTTTATATTTCAAATATATTTATACTTAATTGATACTTTAGCTTTCCATATTTGTATATTCACCATCCAAATGAATTTATTATGTTTAAAGTTTTCAGGAGACAACGTTTTTTTTTTACTTTCTGTGAAATTTTGTCTGTGTTAGTTAGAAGATATTGGCACTTCGCCGTCCAATTCTACTGTTTGTAATTTGTTAGTCGATAAATTAACATAGTTATCGGTTTACGCAAATATATATTTAAGTTTTCTGTAAGACTTTCATAATATAAATTATATTATGAAAGTCTTACAGATGATTTTCTCGTGTTAACATTTACAATGACTGGCAAATGGGTTATAGTATACCTATTAGAAAAATAAAATTATTATTAGAAAATTTAAGAAAACTAAATCACCATATTAACTTTTCTAATATAACTTCATGTCGTTTGACAGAACTGTCAGTCATTTGACAGCGCGCGCGAAACCAATTCGAATTAAATATTCATAGTTAGGAAGATTGTGGTAACGTCCCTCGGGTCAGAGTAATAAATAAATATTGTCAGACAAATTACACAGCGCCATCTAGCCCCAAAGTAAACGAAGCTTGTGTTATGGGTTCTAGACAACTGATAAACATACGTAAATACATTTTTTTTTATATACATACTTATGATACATAGAAAAGGCCCAGACTAAGACAAACAGACATGTTCATGCACACAAATGTTTGTCATATGTGGGAATCGAACCCACGAGCGTTGGTGTCGAAGCGGCGTCATTGACCGCTACGCCACCGAGCTCGTCTAATAAATATTCCTGGACAAATTACTCACGGCCATTTAGTCCCAAACTAAGAAAAGCTTGTACTATGGTATTATGGTATATGGTTGTACATATTTTACTAGATAACTGATATTATACTTTTTTTTTTTTTGTAAATACATATACACAAAACACCCAGCCCAAGACAGACAGACATATTCATGGATACAAATATTTGTCTTGTGTGGAGTTCGAACCCGCGACCTCGGAGTCAAAGTGGCCATGGTTAACCATTCGACCACCGAGCTTGTCAAAGGAGTGGTTTCTTAATGATGCCCACGGCGGCTTCTTTCTACGGTCGACATAGGCTGGGAATTCATGCTTACACTAATGTGTTTCTAATGAAGCCTTTTAGGGTTCCGTACCCAAAGGTTAAAAAGGAACCCTATTACTAAGGCTCCGCTGTCCGTCCGTCCGTCCGTCTGTCACCAGGCTGTATCTCATGAACCGTGATAGTTTGACTGTTGACATTTTCACAGATGATGTATTTCTGTTGCCGCTATAACAACAAATACTAAAAAATAGAATAAAATAAATATTTAAGGGGGCTCCCATACAACAAACTGTTTTTGTTTTTGCTCGCAATTGATAACGGCAACAGGTAGACGTTTGAAATACTCACATAATATCACTTTAAAAATAAATAATTAAATAAAAATAAAACAAATATTTAAGGGGGGCTCCCATACAACAAACGTGATTTTTATTGCCGTTTTTATAGATAATAGTACGGGACCCTTCGTGCGCGAGTCCGACTCGCACTTGGCCGGTTTTTTATACTACGTCGAGTAGCAGACAAGCATACAGCCCGTCTGATGTGAAGCGGTTACCGTAGCCATATTAACGCTCGAAACATCGCTCGCGCGCCGCCACCCCCGCTGCCAACTCAGCATCTCCTTCCTTTATGGTGACCTCACTCACTCTGTTACTGTTTGTTATTGAAAATCAATAGAAGTTAATAAAAATTGTCAATATATCGATTTTTTTGTCGTAAACTTGAGACAGATAATATGAGATAAAGCAATCACCACCCCCCATAGCGATTAGCAACACCAAAGGGTCGCCGATCCATCCTCCCAGCCCATCCTCCCATCCTCAAAGATCTATACTCCTTCCATTCTTTCTTTCTGGTGAATCACTCGCTCGCAGGAACACAACAATCCTCAAGGGAATTGTTATTTGGCTGCGGTATTCTGTGAAGTGGAGGTACTTCCCCAGTCAAGCAGCTTATAATTATGCTCCCTACCTCTCTTTTCACCAGAGCTTCGTTTGTCACTCAGCAGGGTGTACCGCGTGCAGGTGAAGTTGGCTTTGGCTCAATGATGTTCAAAGATGAACCACTTGCACCCCAGATTGTCACGTACTGTACGATTCCAGAGAACTCACCGCAGAGAGCTCTCACCAGGCCACCATCATTGGTTTAGTCACCTCGAAAGACTGCATGAAGATCGGAACTTCAAGAAAGAGCAGTAGAACGAGGCATGTGGGAGCTCGAAGCGACCACTAGCGATGGAGTCATGTAAGCCATACTTTCAAAGATTGGGTATCCTTGCGGTACGAGTGTTTACTTGTTAGTGCTTTTAACCAACTTTAAGAAAAACCGACCAAGTGCGAGTCGGACTCTCGCACTAAGGGTTCCGTACCATTATCTATAAATACGGTAAAAAAATCACGTTTGTTGTATGGGAGCCCCCTTATTTTATTTTGTTTTTTAGTATTTGTTGTTATAGCGGCTACAGAAATACAACATCTGTAAAAATTTCAACCGTCTAGCTATCGCGGTTCATGAGATACAACCTGGTGACAGACGGACGGACGGACGGACGGACAGCGGAACCTTAGTAATAGGGTTCCTTTTTACCCTTTGGGTACGGAACCCTAAAAAGCAGCTTCCCCAACAGCTTGAAACCGAAGATAGAAGGATAGAACGAGAATATACTAGAAGGAAATGTTTTAAATCTAGATACAATATATTTTTATTTTTGTTAAACATGTGTAGTGCACGAATACAGAATTATACAGTTTATTTTGTTCTACATGTTTGGCTGGTTGAGCATAAAAAATCAGAGTAGATAGCAAATGTCATTTCAAACAAAATTAGTCTCAATTCAATACAAAATGATGTCAGATAATTAATAATACAAAATTATGATATAATATAATCTAATACGCTGTCCAGATTAAACGTAGTCAAGCACTCTTCGCAATATCAGGCAGTATTTTTTTTTTTTAATTTATTACCAGTAGATTTCAGAGAAAATCTCAGCATCTCATCTTTTAAGAGTATTGAGAAAATCATTACTAGAAAAGAATGTGTACAAAATTGAGGGCTAATTTAATAACTAAAATATATTATTAAAAGGAGTCCCTTTAGGCAAGGTTCCGAAGATACTGGCAGCGTTCCCCCTTTGAATAGCTAGACTAATTCTTTGTCCGAGGTAGCTGCCAGCTCTTCGGTCTCCTGTGATGTCGACTAACCTTTTTGCTATTTCCTTAAAAAGCCTTATAGCGCTAGGACCCCACGGACCAAGGGTCTCGACACCGAATGGGACAAAATCATATTCGGAGCCTAGACCTCTATATTTGTATGATTTAACTTTTTCAGCCGCTTCACAAGCCGCACCAGCTCTGTAGTTGGTTCCATGTAGATGGGAAGGGGCCAGCGTGTCTGAACAGGTTGCATCCCATACCAGCACCCGGCCCATCTTCCATGGAATCAAACTCATACCATCCGGTCTCTTGCCATCATCTCTTGCAATACCAGTCGGCTCAAGTAGACTTGGCACGTTGACGGTGGCAAGGGACCGGCGTATGATTATTGAGTATTGAGGGCTTCTTCAGTCTCATATAGATAAATGAAGTTATTGCATGTATTATCAATTTTGTCGCCTTGTATTTAAAATTAAATTATGTAATATAAGTTTTAATTATGTTTTCACGTATGCATAGGAATTATTGTAATTCCTATACATACATTATCATTATTGTTTGTATATAGTTCATGAATAAATAAATATGAATATGAACCTATAAATCACCCCGTTCCCGTCGCGGATGTCTAGTCTTTTAAAACTGTATCCCCAGAATTGATTCTAATGAAATCTTTTTCAAACGGACCTTTAATAGGCATTCGTTGAAACAAGCCACGTGAACAAAGTCGTTGGTATGTCTAGTATTATCACAAAGTTTGATTTACATGTGTTTGGGTTTAGATTTGTACATTGGAACTAAATTATAACTGAGTGATTTATTAAGGTAGGAACCCTGGTAGTTATCGGCAAGGCTTATCGTATCGGGATGTAATTGGCTCACCACGATCTTTAGAACCAAAGCCAACCTCACCTGCACGCGGTACACCTTGCCGACTAACAAGATAGAGTCTGGCGAAAGAGAGGTAGAGTATAGTCTATTTATAAGGGTAGTACCTCCACCTCACAGAATACCGCAGCCAATTAACTAATAGCAATTCCTATGAGGGTTGATGTGTTCCTACGAGTTACTGAGGTTGCCAGAAAGGAAGGAGTGCGTGCGGGAGTGGCGGTTTGCGAGCGATATTTCATGTTTCGAGCGTTAATATGTATTACGGTAACCTCCTTGCTTCATGCGGGCCGCATGCTTGTCTGCCACATTACGTAGTATAAAAAAATTGTAAAATTTAATAATCCCTTTGTAAATACAGCCTTATTGATTGCCTTAAGGTACAGGTACAGACTATTGATGACCTTCTCGGTTTTTAGACTAAAAAATGCACATCGACGTTCAAGAATTTTAAATGCTCATGGTTAATATGCGGGTCGCTAGTATATAGGGGTTATATCAATAACCCTGATATACTAGCGGTCCGCCCCGGTTTCACATGAGTCTTTATTGGATTACACAACGCACAATTTGACGGGGAATTAAAAAAAAATACAGGCAAAAAGTTTGTTTGTTTGTAATGTCTTTAACACGTTCAACGCCAATGATGAAATGCATATCTATCTGAACAGGCCATGTCGGACAATGGTGACCGACACTAATACGTCTCGTTCGGGCCGTGGGGGTCAATGTTGTCCGATGGTCTGAACAAATTCCAAACTTCTCCTTTGAGCCACCGTGTCGGTCAGCATTGTCCGACATGACCTGTTCAGAAAGATATGCATTTTATCCTTGGCGTTGAACGTGTTAATCATCAGCCTGTATCTACCCACTGCTGGATATGTCTTCCCCAATACTTTCCACTAAATACGATCCTCCGCCTCCCGCATCCCACCGCTTCCAGCCGCTTTCTTAAGGCAATTTGATCTACACCACTGATAACTACTGGAGATTATATGAAGCTAGTGGACTGTATTAATGAAGGAAATACTTCGTTTTGTACAGAAACGAGCTTATCTCCGAGAAATCCAGCTAAGCTGCAAGTATATTTTTTTTTAGTTCTTACAAGATTCTCCCGAGTGAAGCTAGAACATGTATGTGCACCCATTATAAGTTACAACTAACATTAAGGGTAAACCAAGTTTGAAAACTAAAAGTTAACTGGGATAATGTTAATATTATCTGACAAGAACTTGATACATCACTTATAAGTTAGCCATCTCTCTCAACTTACTAACTTTAGCCATTTTTCATGAAGTTACCATATCTTTAAAACGTGTTCAATAATATTATGGGTAGTCGAAAACTGTGATATGTTATATATAAAACTTTAAAAATACTAGCTATGCTCCGCGGTTTCACCGTCGTTTTTGGTCACAGAAGCATAAGTGAAGCCTGTGAAGAGGTGATCTTACTGCAAGCAGCAACTCCTCGTTCTTAGGGTTCCGTACCCAAGGGCTAAAAAGAAACCCTATTACTAAGTCTCCGCTGTCCGTCCTTCCGTCTGTCACCACGCTGTATCTCATGAAACGTGATAGTTAGAGAGTTGAAATTTTCACAGATGATGTATTTCTGTTGCCGCTATAACAACAAATACTAAAAAACAGAATAAAATAAATATTTAAGGGGCTTCCATGCAACAAACGTGATTTTTTTGCTCGTTTTGCTCGCAATTTATAACGGCAATAGGTAGATACTTGAAATACTTACATAATATTTAGTTATGTATTCACTTTAAAAATAAATAATTAAATAAAAATAAAACAAATATTTAAGGGGAGCTCCCATACAACAAACGTGATTTTTTTTTGCCGGTTTTATAGATATTGGTACGGAATAACTTCTAGGTTAGTAGACGCCGGTTTATTTCTAAGTTGCAGGCCAATACTTCCTTTCTTTCTTTTTGGTGACCTCGCTCACTTACAGGCACCTAACAACCCCTAGGGAAATCGTTATTTGACTGCGGTATTCAGTGGGGTACTTCCGCTGTCAAATAAGTTATAAATACAATATCTACCTCGAGCCTCGTATGACCATACGTAGGGTGCACCACGTACATGTGATGTTGACTGTTATGTATACAAAAATAGCCATCTGAGATCGTCTGAAGTCTTCCTTAAGACAAACCTTAATCTCTTAAAATGTTTTCTTTTTTCTTGCGGCCCTTCGAGAGTATTACAGAAAAGATAGGGAATCAACTAAACGAGCTGGCTACATAGTGTAAATAAACTAGCTATCTGATCCTAGCGAGTTAATAGCTGCATCGTTGCTTGTGTAATCCGGCAAACGATAGTTGCCGATTGTTGTTGTGTTGTACGTAATCGGTTTACTGACTACAATTGGATTTAGGGTTATCGCAGACTGGCGACAATATTACAATAACAAAAATAAATTAGAAACTCACTGAATATTGAAATATGTTTTATACGAAAAGTTCACCTCTCCGTCTAGGTGGGATTCGAACCCACGTCCTCTCGATTACCTGTCGAGTGATCTTTCCAACTGAGCTACCAGGAAGGTTTGTGTGTGAGCTACCATGTTGTTTGTGATGGTGGCGAATTTTTAACCGACTCCAAAAAAGGAGGCTGTATTTTTTTTAATGTTTGTTACTTCATTACTCCGTCATTTATAAACCGATTTGAAAAAAACTTTTTTTATTTGAAAGAGTATACTTCCAGATTGATCCCATATTTTTTTCATCATCATCATCATCAGCCTGTACTACCCACTGTTAGGTATAAGCCTTTCCCAATGCCTTCCACTAAATACGATCCTCCGCCTTCCCCATCCACCCTCTTTCTTAAGGTCATCGGACCACGTTGTCCTACGCGCGGCTTTCCTACCCCATCTGCCATCACTTACTCGACAGATGGGACCGGCCCATTGCCACTTCACCTTGCAAACTCTTGAAGGCTATGTCGACAACTTTAGTTCTCCGTCTAATTTCTTCGTTCCGGATTCGATCCCTCAGAGAAACCCCGAGCATTAACCTGTGGACCAGTCCGATGGTCAGTGTCCAAGTTTCTGCACCATATGCCATTGCAGGGAGGACTTTAGTCTTCAAACGTTGGGATATTTTTCATAGTGTATAGTAATATTTGGAGTCGGTTTTTTTTTGTTAAAATTATTGCATTTAATATTTGCTGCTTCACAGCTGCGACTTCACTGTCGCAATGTGGCGCCATCTATCTATTAAATACTACACTTATAACATATTTTATTGAATAAACCTGGTTTGAAAATCCAAAATGAATTTGCGTCACCTAAACTGTAGGCATGTCCATTGTCCGTAGTATTATTAATTATACTCTTACAGTAATTTATATTCATTTCCCATTCCATAATAGTCTTAGTATCCAATTTAGTGTACAGCTTGTAAAAAAAGAGCTTGTCTTATAGCTAATATTGACAATGGCATACTACTGTAATCCCCCATCAGATAATTGCATTTAATCGTTAGACTTCGTTCGCCCTAAGCCTTGTCTGATAGGATAACAGGATTCGAGACATCAATGTCAAATGACGTTTGCATGTTCGATCCGGGGTGCTGAAGTCGATTCCCATGGATTTTTTTCATAGCAATAATCAAACTTGACCTTGGATTAGTGGTAATTGTGTTTGTATTTACTGGTAGAAAGTCTCTCTACCAAGTAAACTTTTTTTTTTATGGGAGAGGGGGGCAAACGAGCACGACAGACGAGCTCGGTGGTCGAATGGTTAGCAATGGCCACTTTGACTCTGAGGTCGCGGGTTCAAAGACAAACATTTGTGTGCATGAACATGTCTGTTTGTCTTTGTCTGGGTGTTTTCTATGTGTTATAAGTATGTATTTACAAAAAATAAATGTGATAAATGTACTTAACATTTATCAGTTGTCTAGTACCCATAACACAAGCTTTGCGTTTAATTTGAGACTAGATGCTGCTGTGTAAATTGTCCAGAAATATTTATATTTATATGTGGGTCACCTGGTGGAAAGCAATCACCACCGCCCATGGAGATCAGCGACACCAAGGGGTCGCCGATCCGTTGCCAGCCTTTTAAGGGAAATGAAAACTCTGTTCTTGAAGGCACCCATGTCGTAGTTGAAGATGTTTGCCAATAACTAAAACGTAAGACTTATTTTTCGAATCAAAATATTCGATGGTAATCGGCTTCAGCTTCGGCGGTAGGTCTAGCCTGGTTTACAAGACAAAACTACATCTGAAGGCCAATTCTCGTAATTTTGCTACGAACACAGATTGAAAGTTGACCGAAACGAGATTGAATTGTGAATTGACTAAAATTATTTGATTTCATTAATTAATTATTTCGTTAATTGATTCAGGTGTTATTTTGCGGAAGTCAAATTCACAGGCAATTTGATCTACACTATTTTGCGTGCTTCCGCCACCAATTAGTTCATGCAAATTACTGCCGGCCGGCACCCACCCACTACCGTTAGGAGTTGCATGCGACTGCCGTGCTTTGGTCGTCTCTGCTCCAGCTGCTGTGTTCGTCTCGGCGAATCTCCAACATGTGAAACAGAAGATACATACAACCTACAAATCTTGATTTGTAGGTTGTTGTTCTAACCATCAACATCTACAGATCGCCTGAGCGCTTAAATTTAATTTTTAAGTTAATATTTGTGTTACGAGAATACCAAATGTGAGATCGAGACTGGATCGAAACTGACTTTTGACTATACTTTAATTACGAGAATTGCCCCTCTGTTTTGAAGTAAAACTCCTTTACGGACGCTGGACTTGAGCGTGACGAGAGCGTCACGATAAGTGAGAGTACGGAAGTGAGTGAGAGGGAGATATAAGTAGAAGTTTTACTTAGTCGTGTGGTCTAAGGGTTCGTTCAAACAAACCGGCTCGGAGAGCAGAGCAGATTTTGAATGCGTTTAAAATAGAGCTTTGTATCATTGGCATAAGGTATACTTTAAAATCCACATCGGCTCTCGTGCATTCTCATATAACAAAAGACGTGAATTTGAAAAATAAACCTTATACCAATGATCCAAAACTTTATTTTAAACGCCACCAAAAATCTGCTCTCCTCTCCGAGCCGGTCTGTGCCAACGGACCCTAATGCAGTGTTCCGCAAAGTGTGTGCCACGGCCACGGCACAATGGTGTGCCGTGGGCATTAGTTGGTGTGCTTCGGTAAAATAAGGTTATCTCATAAAACTAAATAGACAGGAGGAAGAAAAATACTTCCACAAATAAAAACTGGTTTTTCATTTATGGTGTACCGTACCGCCAAAAATTTTTTTAGATGTTGTTTGTTCGTTTTCCTAGATGTTGTAATGATAAACACAAAAAGTTTGCGGTTTTCGAAGCATCGAACACATGCTCATTCAGAATTGTTCAAATCAGTTCATTCAAAATTGTTCAATTCAGCAAGAAGTGTTGACTACAGCACATGCTCTTAGCATTCGCTCGGCGAGCTAATTCCGTTTATTCACCCTAAATAGCTACTCTAAGGTGGATCGATGGACACCCGTTTCCGAGTATCTTCTGGCTGGTATTTTCCTTTTAGCTAATACAGCGATGGTAAGCAATTGAAATTTTACTAAATAATTTTAACAAAAAAGAACCTACTCTACATTTATGTATGTAGATACAGGCTGATGATGATGATGATGATAAAAACATATGGACCAATCTCTTACAACTAAAATAAGTTTTTTTTTCAAATCCGTTTATAAATGACTGATGGACATGAATGAATGATAGATACAGGCTGTTTGATGATGATGAAAAAATTATAGGACCACTCTGGAAGTACACTCTTTCAAATAAAAAAAGTTTTTTTCAAATCGGTTTATTAATCACGGAGTCAAGTAACAAACATTAAGAAAAAAATCAGCCGAATTGAGAACCTCCTCCTTTTTTGGAGTCGGTTAAAAAAACAGGAACAAAAAATAATATTAGATGACAAATTATTTTAAAACAATTTTTCTCTTCGCGTAGAATTTCATATAAAGATCGGACACCAGCTCAGCGCGTTTACCGAAGCGAATACTCAAAGCATTTGCTCGGAACAAATTTCAAGGCTCGTTCAAAGCAAACTTTTGACAAGTTTTTTTTATAATAACAACTTGTAAAAGCTTGTTTCAAAAACGCATTGCGAGCCTGTAGAATATGAAATTAAAAGTCTCACTGTGCCAATTTTTTTTTGTATATTATTGTCTATGAGAAATTTATAAAAATAAATCAGCAATCTTTTATGTAGAGCATTGTTTTTCTATTGGTAACTAATAATATAAAGATTGTTTTATCCCTGTTTTAAATTTATTAAAGGCCTTTACACAAGTGATTATTATTGAGTAGCCAAGCCAGCTACACGCACCAACTGTTTGTGCAATGTGTTTGCGTTAATAATGAAGTTTAAGCAAACGAACGTGTATGAAAATTCGAGATAGTTGTAGCCAAAGTTGGTGCTTATTTGTGTTTCGTATCAAAATATTGTCACAAAAATTTTTGATGCAATATGGAATAATGTATTTTGATTTCCTTGATTTTGCTACGTCGGTTGGCAGACCAGCATTCCGTCCGCCTGATGTGATAATGACACAGCCGAAACCGTAAAGGGAAAGGTGTCAGGTGTGCATATAACGCGACAGGTGGTTTTGTGGCTCTAAACGAGGTAGAGACAGCGCGGACTGGAAGGCTGGTGTTTGAGACTCCTCAGGAAGACCCAATTGTAGTCACCGCCAAGTGTACGAAAGTAATGCTAGATGACAGATTCCTAAGCAAAGGCGGAAGCTCTATCATCAGAGACTGGCATCGGCAGAGCCTTGGAATACTGGGAGGTACCAGAAATAACTTGTGTTGTTACAACCACGACTGAATCCACTCGTGAACTGAAAGAGAAGATAACAAAACGCATCAGTATAAAAACAAGAGCTAAAGCACGTACAATGGCCTCAGTACTTGCAAATGGGATCCCAGCGACATACACCTATGAAAGACTTATGATCGACGAAGCGCTGATGAACCATTTCGGGGCCATAGTGATGGCAGTGCGAATTACCGGTGCCAAGAAGGTCCTGCTCTTTGGCGATATAAATCAACTGCCATTCATCGACAGATCCAACCTATTCCGACTTAAATACCATCGCCCAAATCCAGCGGCGAACATCAGCCGTGAAATGCTGTGCACAAAAAGGAATCCACTAGTCGTTGCGTATGCCCTCAGACAAGTATACAGTGGCATATACTCGACCAACACTCGGACACGGTCCCCGAAGCTGATGAGGTACAGAGGGTCGCAAATACCCACAAGCACAGCCAACACCTTGTACCTGGTACACATTCAGGCCGAGAAAGAGCTACTGATCGGTCAAGGTTACGGTAATGGCGAAGGGTCTCGTACTTTGACCATTCAGAAGCGCAGGGACTGACATACGAGTCAGTGGTAATCATCAGGACACCGATAAAAAACCTTCAACTGCATAGTAGCGTCCCCATGCAGTGGTAGTAGTTTCGCGACATACCTGTTACGCTGCAGTCTGTGTATATTACACAGACTGCAGCGAGCTATTCGACGCAACTGCTACCACGGAAGCAATCCGTGACTACAATGTAATTATTGCTTTTGCATCATGATAAAATTTTATTGCAAGAGATATTGTATATAGTGTAAGCACTCTGTTCAATTCACAGGGGTGTCACCAGTAAAGAAATCAAAATCACACGTTATTTAAATATCCTTATTTTATTGTTGTGTCCACTAATCATGATTGAGAAACAATTTCCTATCAAAACGGCAGTATATTATCATAAATCAGCTTTTACTTACATCAGCACAAGTATCACAATCTCACTCAACTAATCAGCGTTTCACACGTGTTACCGGCTTGAAGTCTCGAACAAGAATGGCCGACCGCATGGCGTTGGCACCGTCCCCACTTTAGCAACTTACAAGGTGTAGTCAAATTCAGTACTTTTTAAAAAGGAGAATAAAGTCGTCTTGCAATATTAAGTCAAGTTAAGTACTTTAAAAAGAAAGAACGTGGCAATAAAATAGATTACCGAATATAAGCTAACAATAGTTTTATCACCATATTAAAATTTTATATATATATACACGTAAAGGATATGCAAAAGCCTTGTCCACGACAGGGGTGTGCGCTATGTACGAAGTAAGCCGATCTGCGCACACTCAGCGGCACTTTACACCGCTGAGTGTGCGCATATTGCGATTGGCTTCTTTATATTAAAAAAAAAATGGTTGAGTGCGGCGATAGCTGCCACATGCATCAACTCGTGAAATGATGCTGCCAGAGGGGACTGGTCTGCCGCGGCTGTCATGGTTGCAAGGTAAACAATAGGAGGATTTAGGTTAAGTAGTAATAGTCAACAATATAATTATTTGCATAAAAGCGACGTGCAATTAATAAATTGTAAGACAAAAATAGAAGATTCTTAATAAAAGGTATGGACCCCGGGGTCTGTAGATTGTAATTGTAACCATTAAGAGCCCTATTACATTTGCACGCTGGATAGCTCTCGCGCAGTACTAAACCCGCGAAAACCGCCGGCGCATCGTTTTTTTGTAGTAAATTTGAAGTTATATTTATCGTTTTAATTGAAATAAGATGCTACAAAGTTTATTCATCATGAAGTAACAATTATTCTCGTATAAATTTTGCTCAATAATATTATCGTTTATTCGAGAAATTAACAGTTTACTTAAAGCGATTTCCGAAGTTTTTTTGGTTAAAAGAATGTTTTTTTTTTCTATACTAAATTAATGATATTTCAAAATTCCGAGGCCGCTATGTACTATACGACTATATAACAAATAACATTCTATTTTTTTTATTTCATTTGTTTGGAACAGTAGTTCAATCCAGGAGCTCAAAATAGTGAATGCGCGCATTTTATGAAAATCTTTCTCTGCAATTTTGGGTTTATTTAAAAAGTTAAGCAAAATTTACAAAAAGCGAGGCCGCTATGTACTATGCCAATAGCTATTCTGTACTATTCAATAAGTCCACATTTTTCATTTTCAATTTTGGCGTTCTTGATCTCGGAAACAAAAATACATTAACAATTTTTGTTTCCGAGATCAAGAACGCCGAAATTGGCCATTTTACGCAAAAATCACAGTCAAAATGTAATATGGCTCTTAAAAAAATATCTCTGTGCCAAATTTTTTTTTGTATATTATTGTATCTATGAGAAATGTATAAAAATAAATCAGCACTCTTTTATGTAAGAATAAAGAGCATTTTTTTCTATTGACAACTAATAAAATAAAGATTGCTTTATCCCTGTTTTAAGTTTATTAAAGGCCCTTACACAAGTGATTATTATTAAGTAGCCAGCTACACGCACCAACTGTTTGTGCAGCGTGTTTGCATAATGAAATTTAAGCAAACGAACGTGTATGAAATTTCGAGATAGTTGTTTGAAAGTTGGTGCTTATTTGTGTTTCGTATCAAAATATTGTCACAAACTTTTGATACTATATGGAATAATGTATTTGGATTTCCTTAATTTTACTACGTCGGTTGGCAGACCAGCATACGGTCCGCCTGATGTGAAGTAGTTATCGTAACGCCGTAGCCCTATTAACGCTACCTATTAGCGCAACAAGAAATATGGCTCACGCGCCACTACCCCCTCTGCCAACGCAACAACTGCTTCCTTTCTAGTGACCTCATTCACTCGCAGGAACACAACAACCCTCAAGGGAATTGTTATTTGGCTGGGATATTCTTTGAGGTGGAGGTACTTCCCCAGTCGGGCAGCTTACAAATGCGCTGCACCCTTCCTCTCTTTTGCTTAAATCAGAGCCTCTTTCGCTAGTCGGCAGGATGCAACACGTGCATGCGAGGATGTCTGTAACTCCAAAGATCGTGGCGCACCACTTACACCCCATTAATGTTTACGCCACTAAAAAAACAGTTGAAAGAGATTCTGCTAGTATTAAACTGTGATGTAAATTACCATCTATCTAAAGAACCATCTATAAAGTCAACCTGGGCTGCACGTGTTGCACCACGCCGACTTGCTGAAATTGCTACGACAAGCATCGCAATGTCAGTCTAGCCCTCAGTCACAGCATAGTAATACAACCAGTAGTTTGACTTCATACTAGCGCCCAAATCGGCGCACGCACACAGCCAAGCGTCATTTACACGTACGCTCAGCCCCCTTACCACCATCTCTTATTGCGATTCAATAATTGAGTAGATTGCTTATTCATACCAAGGAATAAGGGACTCTATTTCAAATGGAATAGAGTCGCTTATACATTGGTATGAATAAGCAATCTACTCAATTATTGAATCGCAATAAGAGATGGTGGTACGGGGGCAGGAAGTTTTAGTGCGCCGCGCACCAAAACATCCTGATTTGGGCGCTAGTATGAAGTCAAACTACTGGTTGTATTACTATGCTGTGCCTCAGTCATTGTATCGAGCATCCAAAAGCATTCGTTTCACAAGCATTCACAAGCATTCGAACATTCAAAGATGTGCGGCGTACGCCCAATCGCTGATTTGAGCAACTTGATTGTTGTTTTTATACTGTATTTTTTATGTATTAAATGTATTTGACATGAATTTAATTCATGTAGTTTTTTTTTTATTTTTTATTTTTATTTATCATCTTAAAATTAATTACAAGTTCAATGAAACAGCATTTATAAAAACCACAAAGGTTTGTCGACAATGCCGGTAGCAATCTGCATCGATATTTACTACTAAATCCTACTAGGAACTGGGTAAGCACAATATTACGCACAACATGTATAATACATTATATTTACACCCATGTATCATACATATACCTACACATTACATACATACATACATACACACACATACATATGCACATACATACATATACATACATACATATATACACACATATGCACATACATACATACACATACGAACACATAGTCATATATATCACACACATATTTAATTACAACATATATTTAATTCTATTTTTATTATACTAATACGTGTTATAGTGAATGTTATTTATATTAATCATAATATTTAATATAAGATGGTAAATTATTATTTCCTTTCCTTCTCCTAAATTATTCCCTTTGCGAGAGCTAAGAACTTTGGAGAAAGAAACACTTCAATTTAGATTTGATATTTCTTGGAGTCATAGTTGTTTTGAGAGATGTCGGTAGATCGTTTATTAATCGAGGAACTAAGTATTGTGTAGTGCGCTCACCATAAGCGTTGTTCGCTCGTGTCGTGCACAAACGTTCTCGTGCAATGGCTCGTGTGTATATGGGATGTTCAATTTTGGTTTGTAAATCAGTGTTAAAAAAATTTTCTTTCAGCAAATTGTATTTGAATTGTATGTGCACGGGTATTAAGTTACATATTTCAACAATCCCATTTCGTTGTTTTTAAACTGTGTTTTAAGTCTAGGGTTTATAATTTGCTTTAATATTTTTAGTTGCAATTTGTAAATTCTATTTAAGTGAGTACAGTAGGTGTGACCATAGCTACTGAGACCGTATTGCACATGTGATTCGGCTAAGGCGTTGTACAGCATCAATTTGACCTTATATGGTATGCGGTTTTTTACTATATTAATAATCGCCAAGAACTGTCGAAGTTTATTACACACATGATCAATGTGAAAACTCCAGCTTAGTGTACTATCCATGGTCAGTCCTAAATATGTGTATGTGTTTACGAGCTCGATAGCAGGACAGTAACAACTTCCAGAGCATGTGGCGTGTAAGCAGTTATGGTCATGAGCTAGAATTTTATTCGGTGGTGGTTGTTTTAAGTACGGTGATTTAATATGCATAAGTTTAGTTTTTTTAACGTTTATAACTAAGCCAGCATCATGACAATATTTAGCCAAATTGTTAAAATCCTCCTGCAATAGCACAGATGCCTCCCGTAGGTCTTTTTTGCTAATAACTAAACACGTATCGTCGGCAAACTGATAGCACGTGCAGTGTTTGATATAACTGTACATGTTATTAACATACGACAGGAAGTGTAAAGGACCTAAGACCGATCCCTGAGCCATGCCATGAGAAGCTGTCACAATGCCACTACAAACAGTGTTTACTTTTACACTAGATGTACGGTTGTTAAGATAGTCTTTACACCAACCTAAAAGCTGTCCTCGTACACCACAATCATCAAGTCTTTTAATTAATTTGCTGTGTTCTAAAGTATCGAATGCGCGCGAGAAGTCAATGATGAGTGCCAGGACACCGTTTTTTTCATTCAAATATCCATTGAATTCATAAGTCAATATAGTCATAATAGTCATAGTTACAAATGACACTTAACATCGCATAAATTTATTTTGACGATTATTAAATTTAATTATGCATTTCAATAGCACCGATATTAAAAATTACGTAATTATGAATTGGTTATGTTTGGATTCAAATTATCTGAAATAAAATATTTTTATTTGTTTATTAGTGCGGTACGAAGCTAGCTTCCCAAAAGAATAAATAAAGAAATATTGACATCCAAATTACACAGTGCCATCTAGCCCCAAAGTAAGCAAAGCTTGTGTTATGGGTACTAGACAACTGATAAACATACGTAAATACATTTTTTTTTGTAAATACATACTTATGTATCAAAATAGAATACAAAAAAGTAGCTGAATTTCCCATACTAAAAGTATTTTTAAATGGGACGGGGGCCCACCACACATTCCCTCACTGTAGCCAAGATTAACAGCGGCGTAAGTCCAGTATATTGCAGTCAAGTATAACTACGGCTGACTTGGAACTCACAACGAATGTAATCAGTTGAAGTAGGAAGCTTTGGAATTTGGCTTCCCCCCTTGGCAATTGAGAGACAGCAATATGACAAATAAGACATTAAAAAGCCTTGAAAGAGATGGCTAGTCAAGTGAAGCTGAACTGCCTTACACCACGGATGATTAAATATACACTCAGTCAGGGGTGTAAGTGGTTCATCAAGATCTTTGAACCAAAGCCAACTTCACCTGCACGTGGTGCACCCTGCTGACTGACAAACGAAGCTCTGGCGAAAAGAGAGGTAGGGGGCGTAATTGTAAGCTACCCGACTGGGGAATGTACCTCCACCTCACAGAATACCGCAGCTAAATAACGGTCCCCTTGAGGGTTGTTGTGTTCCTGCGAGTAAGTGAGGTCACCAGAAAGAAAGGAAGGAGATGCTGCGTGGGCAGCGGGGGTGGCGGCGCGCGAGCAATATTTTATGTTGCAAGCTTTAATATGGCTACGGTAACCGCTTCACATCAGGCGGGCCGTATGCTTGTCTGCCACCCGACGTAGTTTAAAAAAATATATATTAATTGCCACTTCAAATCCGGGAAACAGACGGTTTTTGTATTAAGTTTAGACAGATAAAGAGGGAATGCTGATGAGCAATGACCGGAAAACTTCCGGTATATGAAACAGCTGCGAGATTTTCAGCGTCCGCTGAAAAATATTGAGTAACTTTCGATAACTTTCAAAGTAATTTGCATATCGAAATAGATGTCGCAGGCTGAAAGGAAGTGCTTCCACTCATCAATGTAACTTCGAAATTGTATTTTTTTTTTTATAATTTGTTAGCTTATCCCAAAGTAAAAGTAGGAATAGAGATTCTGTATTTAAATTATTAATCTTTATATATATAATTCTACTGTACGCGTGTATGTCACTGAATTCCTCCTAAACGGCTGGACAGATTTGAATGAATTTTTTTGTATGCATTTAGGTGGCGCCCTGGATGGTTTAGATTTACAAATCAGCCCGGCAAATGGCGCTGCAGTATGTATTGTATGCTGAGAAGATTGAGCCATAGCAAAACGTGGGCGGGCCGCTAGTACATTATAAATCATTATATTGTCTTTCTAATTGTTTTTCGTGACACGCGTGAACCAGGATCGACTACAAATAGCTACGGTAACCGCTTCACTATAGGCGGTCCGTATGCCTGTTTGCCACCCGCAGTATAAAAAAATGTGAAATACAAAAAATTTTGCGTTTCCTGCACATTCTTTAACACCACAGACAGAGACAGGTATTGACAAATTGATAGTTGCCATCGCATTCACACTCATTACCGTCTTTACCATAAGGGCACACGGGTCTGTGCCAAGGGCCTCCCATCTTCAGGGGGCCTCACAGAACCGACAATATCTCTCATACATTTATTCTTTTAAAAAAATATTACACTTTTTTCATAAGAATGAGTAATTTGAGAATTAGGAGCAAAGAAAGTGATATCCTTAAAAAAATTATCATCATGATGATCGGTTGAGTAGTTTTGGCATAAAAGCGTAACAAACAAACTCACATTCACATTTTTACTATTAATAGATATTATTAATATATATATATATTCACATTTATAATATATTAACAGTAGGGATGACCCACAATAAATGATCGGAGTAGAAAAATGTTAGAATAATTCGCTTTCTTTATTTTTAAAAAGGCCCCAAATGCTTATGTGCCCAATGACCCCACCATAGTTTAAGACGGCCTTGTTCACACTAGAAAAAGATCAACTTACGCTATCATCGTGTAAAGAAATGAGAAAGCTTGATACGATTTTTTGTTTCGTGCCACGGGATGATTGTTTGTATGGAAAGCACAATAATATGTTCTCGTGTTTGCCATGCTGCTGGCAGGTATCTGTACAAAACGTAGTCTTAAAACGTTCCCATATTTTTATTCTTTTTGCTATTTTTTACCTGCGAGAAAATATACAGATTAAAATTTAAAGAGGTCACGAAACCTACCTAGGTACTCTCTATAAATTTTAATCTGTATTTTTTTTATTATTAATAATCTGTACCACTTACTATATCGTCGTCGTGAACCCTTATCCATCCCACTGCTGGGATATGGGCCTCCCCTCAACGAAGGGGTTAAAAACATACTCCACCACGCTGCTCAACTGCGGCTTGGCAGAGGCCAGTGTTTTCAAGCCGCCTAAAGGCCACTGACATGGCTTGACGACTGTCATCTAATGATAACAGCGGAAACCGACGGTTTAACGTGCCCTTCGAAACACGGAAGAGCTCCAAATAAACCCATCCATAGTCAGGCTACGATCGTCAATGCTTAACTTGCGTGTTCGCTTAGACTGACACGCGCAACAACGCTAACGAGCTCCTCGCTCTACTTACTATATAATAATAAGTAATTCATATAATAACATGTTATAGCAAAACATAAGAAATCGATGAAAATCTGTTAAATATAACTCTTTTAGTGTTTACATTTGGCAAGCAAATAACGACATTGTAATTGATTTGTTACACAAACTATTCGCAACTTCTAAGATGAACTTTGATGGGGGTGTGTGCGTAAAAAGTTGGCAGAATGCCGCGTCTCCTGTGCCTCCCGTCAGTATCCCATTGGATATAACATAGACACCATGTCTGCATCCATACATTATACAACTATCCTGGCTTATTTCGGAGTAAGTCATTATTTTAAATATTTATATATTTTTTTACTTTATCTGTGGCATTAAAATGTCTGGCTAGCAACAAAACTTTTTAGTTCATTTTTTTCACGTTCCTTATTTGATTTTTCGAACGCATGCGTAGAATGCTGTTTTTCCCGCGGTGATGTCATCCCATCTCCATAAATGTTTACACTGCCAGTTAAAGTAGGTCAGTGGTTGTTTGACGTATAGTTTCGAGTGGGTGCTTTTTGTATTTTGTCGCTTGTGTACCGAGTTCTATCCGCGTGGTGATACGCGTTTATTTTTCATTCGATACTTCGATTCGATATTCAATTCGACATTCGTTGTCTGTGCCTTTGTTATTTTTAACGATATATATATTATTTTAATATTTATTTATTTTTATAGCAATGTTGTGGACAGTGTCGGAGATAAAATATTTTTTGAAAAGGAGATTCACCACAGGCAGTACTCTTAGATTATTTACTATGGTCACTTTTATTCTTCAGCTTTCCAACTTAATCATTCAGTTACAGATCTAAGCTAAAAAGAGTTCACACTTTTTAGCATTGAACAGAGCATTTAGACTGCTAATTCGCTGCATATATGTTTATGTAGTACTTAAACTGTGGTATGGTCTAACATAATCTAAAATCAAACGCATTTTATTTCTTAAATATTGCTGAACTCAGGAAAGCAATACCTACTCTCAAAACTTTCTAGAACGTATCTAGTGATGATATTGAACTAAGTGAAGGTTATTTAGTGATGACACAACAATTTCATTATCTGTTCTTTTATCCATACACTAATGAGCAATCTCCTTTTTGACAATATTAGGATCAAGGGCGTAGCCAAGGTGGAGCAGGAGGGGCAGCTGCCCCCCCCCCCCCCCCCCCCAATAGAGATTCTATTTATTTATAAGTTTTATTTATTGTAAAGTCTCTCGTGAAGCTTTATTCGTTGGGCTCCGTACAGTTATTACTACAATCGCTGTAGATGTAAGTGAAAAGCTTCATGAGCTCTTGACTTTACTTACAATTCATACTTTTCTGATTCTCCATATCAACTTGCCCCTCCCTGGGCCATCGGCTGGCGACGCCCTTGATTAGGACATATGTAATATGACTATTTCTTTCGGTTTGTTATATAAGGATGCCCCAGTAATATGACCAAAGTGAAAGAATTACTTCAATAGCATAAAAACTTATGCCTTTCCCGTTGCCTTCTCGACAACGCTTCATACAAAAGGTTACTAAATGATGATGTCACGATTTCGTATTTTGCTTAACAACCGTATTAAATAATTCAATTCAAAGTTATAATATATTTTTTTCAATGGTAATGTATTTTTTTAAATAATTTGCCCAACTGGGTTCATAACAATATCTATTTTTGTAATGTCTCTCAGTCTATTAAAAAAACATTGTAACATGATGAAAAGCAATAAAGTACTGAATGTAGTACATTTATTTAAAAGTTTAAATAACTTTATTTTGCGTAAATATGTGGATTAGCTTTTTTACAATATCGGTTTCCCCAAAACGACTTCAATTTGTTTCTTTTTCTCCGAAATTTCTACCCAATGTGCACAATTTATGCAAAGGTCGCAATTGAATCGAAATTGGAGATACAGTAACAACTTTCCCTTGTTTACCTTATGGTAATCGCTTCATTTTAAGGCTCTCTTATAGTGTGACCCGCGCGGCGAGTATCAACGTCAGCTCTGAGGGGCAATTCTCGTAATAAAAATATAGTCAAAATTCAGTTTCGATCCAGTCTCGATCTCATAAATGTCACATTTGGTATTCTCGTAACGCAATATGTAACTTCAAAATTAAATTTAAGCGGGATTGTATCGAAATATGAGTGAAAATTAAACAAACTAATAATGTTACTTTGCCAACAACAAGAATTGATAATAAATAATTAATGAAATCAAGTATGTAATTTTAGTCAATTCACAATTCAATCTCGATTCGGTCAACTTTCAATCTGCGTTCGTAGAAAAATTACGAGAATTGGCCTTCAGGAAGCGAATATCACTCTTTTTTTGAAGCGATTGATTTTTATTCTTAATAACTACCAAAAACAGATTTAGCCAGCAGCACTAAAATACATTAACGCTTAATACAATTATATACAAATAAATAAAATTGGAGTTTCTGTTTGTAATGTCAAAATAACAACTTTTTAAAAAAGCGTATGAAAGTATATCTGCATCAATAAATAAACAAATATTCCTTGACACAGCGCCATCTAGTCCCAAACTAAGCAAAGCTACTACTAAATGGTACTAGATAACTGATATTATATATGTACATAAATACATTTTTTTTTTTTCAATCAACTCATATTCATTTCACTTGTAGGATACGGATCTTCTCTCAACCGAAAGGGCTTTAGACGGTACTCCACCGCGCTACATAACTGCGGGTAGGCGAAATAATAAAAAAAAACTTTCTCTTTTATTTAATAATATACTTGTTTATTCATTGTTTGTTGGCCCTGTGGTTTCCGGCAGACTAGAATAGAATCACTCCGTCTCTTCCCGTGGATGTCGACTAAAGGACAAAACAAGGCGACTAAAGGAAATACGTTACAAAACATCGATCAGGCCTTTCCAACCCTTCTGGCCAGCATGGGGAGTATAGGTCAAATCCGTCTTCTGTCTGGGACGGACGAGAGAAGGTCGTGCTCCTGTAGTGGAGACTAAAATGACCTGATGATGGATTCATTGTTATTTCAAACGTTGATTTTGTGCCAATTTTCCGAAATTTATATATTAAAATATTTAAAAACGAAAACATCAGACGCGCAGCATGCGCCACCATAGCGATTTTTTTTTTCTAAATCCCTAATTGATATCGGAAAACCAAGGTCACTGTACATTACTACTTTTTGATGTTCTACACGAATCCGAAGTCAGAACAGTATATTATTCTGTGGTCAGAATTTCGAAATTTTGAGTTTCACGGCAACGGACAGACAGACCGGACGATTTTATAAGCTCAATAAATTTCGCTGAAAAATAGCAGATTTCGTTGTGAAAGAATGGACTGCTATGCCTTTTTTTTGTCTGTTTGTTCCGGCGAATATCCGAAATGGTTCGACCAATTTTTACAGAACTAGCCGATAGCTGATAATATGATAAAAAGTTAACGTCTAGTTATTTGAAAAAATAAACATAATTAATTTTGTTGCAGCTATATTTACTCTTCATGTTAATATTCTTCATAATACTATGCATTATCTGCGCGATAGTCCTACTCTGGTACCAGAGGAAACACGGCCCAGAGGCCA
Organism: Hypsopygia costalis; assembly: GCA_937001555.2. NCBI lineage: Eukaryota > Metazoa > Arthropoda > Insecta > Lepidoptera > Pyralidae > Hypsopygia > Hypsopygia costalis. The sequence goes on from OW443334.2 coordinate 1,678,310, forward strand.
GCTCCTGCACCGAGCCGAGAGAAGACACGCCCATGAGAAGACCTTGCCAGAACGATTTTTGAACAAACGACTGTGATTATAAAGTGCATTTTTCTATAACGATAATTAGGCTGATATTGATAAAAATTCTATTTACACGATTCTAGATTCCGGTGATATTTTCAACAAATTCTCGTATGATATTAAAATAGATTTTAAAAAAAGGTTCCACAAAGTTATGTTTACTGAGGAATGTATAGTTTTAAAATTACAACATTTAAAACTTGAAAATGGAATTTAATACTGTTCCATGTTTGAAATTTGATATTTAAAAATATTAATAACTTGGTTGTTACCTCAACAGTTGCCGTCAACATAAAATATAGTAAACCATTAAGAATTTTCAAATTTCAAAATTTTTTAAACGCATCATGAATGCTTTTAAAATTACGACATCTACAACTTGAAAATGGAATTTAATACTGTTCCATGTTTGAAATTTGATATTTTAAATTACCAACAACTTGGTCAACCTCATCCTCAAATATTGCCGTCAACACAAAATACAGCATGAATGCTTTTGAAATTACAACATTTACAATTTAAAAATGGAATAATGGTGTTACATAATTGAAATTCGACATTTAAAACTACAACTTCGCAGTTATCTCGACTATTGCCGTCGACATAAAATAAAGTATACTTACCATCAAGCTTTATAAAGTAGCAAAACTTTTAGAATCAATGACAGTTTTCTATAAAAAAGCACAAACAGTTATAAGGGTAACTTTCCAACTTTTTCAATTTTACGGCGATAAGAGCATTCCCAGCTCGTTTCGTATTTTTTTTCCTAGAGAAATAAATGCTTTTAAACAAATTTTAAAGGTAGGTTTTATTTTTTATTTGATTTAACTTAGGATAAGAAGAAATTTATGAAAAGGGACCTTGTACATTTTTTTATTTATGTGAGAAGGGGGCAAAGGAGCATGTGGGTCACCTGGTGGAAAGCGCCCATAGAGATCAGCAACACCAAAGTGTCGCCGATCCGTTGCCAGCATTTTATGGGAAATAAAGACCCTGGTCTTGAAGGCTCCCATGTCGTAATTATTCCGAAATACTACTGAAATTAATTGCCTTTATAGAATGATGTCAACCACCATCCTGGTTGTATATTGTACTGAGTTATAAAAATAAATAATTTATTTATATTATGTCAAATTGTGGCAAATATTCTTAAATTTAAATTATAAGCAATGAAAGACGCCTACAGACTATTTAATTTATGTAAAGCACGGAAGGAGCATGTGTAGCATGCTTCTACACATACTGTAAAAAAAATTACATGCCGTTCACATGGCAAGAGCCGTATTTTAAAATGCATGTATATAAGTGTGATATATTTCTTAAGGAACTCAAAAGTGCCAGTTAATGCCAAATAAAGTGCCATTTTAAAATAGTTAATAAAATAATTTGAAGTCTGAAATGCAGTACGATTCCAATGTAAAATATGTAATGTTAAATTAATTAATTATCATGTCACACGTGATATTTCAACTCATCCGTACAACAGAGTCCGATGTGATCAAAGAACTAAAACGTATTAAGCTAGCTAGACTAGACAAGGAATATGGATTCTTCAGACATTCGTTTTTAAATTATCTCATCTTATCTCGATTATCTTCCGATATTTAGAATCGAGTAACGTTCAATCTGCCATTAGCTCCCCATAAAAACATACGAATGTGAACTACTACAATACAGATCGGACTTTATTCTACGGATGAGTCAATGAGTCGGGAAAGCTAGTTTTGATCTCAAACGGAGGCCTTAAGGCCAATAATCTCGTAATTGTTTTACCTTGTTTATTACGATCGCGGAATGGAAGTTGACCGAATCGAGATTGAATTGACTAAATATTATATGACTAGATTTCATTCATTAATTTAATTCCTTCCGGACAATTCTTATGTTGGCAAAATATCATTTTGTTTGTTTGTTTAATTTTCGGTCACATTTCGATATAATCCCACTTAAATTAGACATAAGTTGATTCCTGTTGTGACTGGACCGGAACTGAATTTTGACTACACTTTAATTAATTACGAGAATTGCCCCTCTTCATTAATGCGCGTGTCCAAACTAATCCCCCCCCCCCCCCTCCCTATCTCAATCGAGACGAATACAAGAGGGTGGACGCGTCTGGACTTTCTATACATAAAAGTTACTCTATGCTCCGAAAACTCGCTATGATGAAGGTCTTCGTTTGGCATCGAAAGTAGTCGGCATTTTCGACAAAATAAATTTAGGTTAGTTTAATTTTATTTATTTATAATAATGTCATGTGATTTTTAATTATATTATGATGTCATGTTAACTAAAGAGAACTTAAAGTGCCAGCTAGTGCCAAAAAAGTGCCACTTAAAAATAAGTTAAATAAGATATTACTATGTATATATTTAATCATTATAATCTTATTAGTAAGACCAATAAATATATGTACAGGTAAAAGTATGTACTAATTTAAAAAAATCCTTAACATTACACGTAAGTTCAAAATTTTAGTTTTTTTTTACCCATGTAAGTTCAAAGTTTCATTTTTTTTAACACTTTTTTTTAACAGTTGTCTGAAAGTTGGCAGTTACAGTAGCCTACGGATGCTCGTAACACCAGGTATATCTCGTGTTTTGCCGACTCGAATCTTTTTATATAATGAAATTTTAACAGAGTTATGTCTGTACCTAAGAGATATTACAAACAAAATAATATGAGGGCTCTTTAAAATAGCAATAAAAGTCAGAACAATTGTACCATCCGTCTATTGAGGCGTGATGAGGTTGAAATGTCTATATATCGGATATATGTGTCGTTTTTACCGGTTTTCGAAACGCCAATCCATCACGCTTAAATCGTTGGACCGTTTTAGATGAAATTTGGTTGAGAGATACCTTGAGTCCTGGGAAAGGACATACCTAAGATAGTTTTTATCCCAGAAATTACCTATTATTGTTATTTATTGTACCCGTGGGGCGAAAACGCGACCATCATCTCCTATTGGGGTGCGATGGCGTTGAAATGTCTAAAATGTGTTGAAAAAGTCTGAAAATCGTCATAGGTATTGTTTTTTAGGGTTTCGTACCCAAAGGGTAAAAAAGAACCCTATTACTAAGGCTCCGCTGTCCGTCCGTCCGTCCGTCTGTCACCAGTTTGTATATCATGAACCGTGATATTTAAACAGTTGAAATTTTCACAGATGATGTATTTCTGTTGCCGCTCTAACAACAAATACTAAAAAACAGAATAAAATAAATATTTATGGGGGCTCCCATACAACAAACGTGATCTTTTTGTTCTTTTTTGCTCACAATTGATAACGGCAATAGGTAAACGCTTGAAATACTCACAGTCATACTATTTAGTTATATATTCATTTCAAAAATAAATAATTAAATAAAAATAAAACAAATATTTAAGGGGGGCTCCCATACAATAAATGTGTTTTTATAGATAATGGTACGGAACCCTTCGTGCACGAGTCCGACTCACACTTGGCCGGTTGGTATATCGGGTCGCTGATTACGAAAAAAAACAACTATTTAATAATCCAACATAGCCGACGTGACAACTCTGTAGGGGTGTAATGGGGTTGAAATGTCATAATATCAATATGGGTGTCGATTCTATGGTTTTATGGGACGTTAGTTCTGACAATGGCATCGATTTGAAAATATAACGTAGTGGACACGAATTACTTAAAAAGATTTTTCAAATTTTACCTCTAAGAGAGTAAAACGGAGGTCCAAAGTTTGTATGGGAAAATGAGATTAGTTGGATTTTATGGGAAAACGAGATTAGTTGGACTTATCTTATCCTAAATTTTACACGAGTACTTCTATTGATTAATGAGTAAACATGTGTTTGCCCCGAATGTCACGCGAGCGAAGCCGCGGGCGAAAGCTAGTAAATAAATAAATGTTTATAGTTGTTAGTAATGCTTAACCTATGTTAGTAGTATACTAGATTGAAGTTCACGCATTTCTCACGTGAATTCCGATCCAATATCTCACCATTGGGCAGTCTACCCTGTCCGCAAGCACATTTAGAATGCCATGAAACTGGTTCGGACTCGTAGCAGCAGTGAAGCGACCCTTTTTCTTATGACGGCGTGAAAGCCATCGGTGCCCACTGCTGCAAACATGCCTGAGGCACTACAACGTACCCTATACCTAACGGCTAATGCGCCCCGTGTGCCAACCTTCCGGTTATATCACGGGTTGCGAGTCTCTCGTCCGGTAAACCAACCAGACGAGAGGACCTTTACCTGCACCGCTTTTGCGCTCAGTAAACCAACCGAGCACGCAAGCGTAGCAGTAGCAGACACTACAGTACTTCGGCAGCCCCAACAGCATTCTAAATATATCTCGCGCGCCCATCGCCCATACCCTCTAGACCGATCTCCTCAAGGCCTGGGCCGCGCATCTCAAGGGAACGGCCGGAAGCGGCTGGTTGTGGAAAGCGGAAGATAGGATATGGTGGAAGGCATTATGGACGGCCTATATCCAGCAGTGTATAGATACAGGCTGATAATGATGATAACGATACCTAGTATATATATCATCATCATCATCATCATCATCAGCCTGTATCTACCCACTGCTGGATATAAGCCTTCCCCAATGCTTTCCACCAGATACGATCCTCCGCCTTCCGCATCCAGCCGCTCCCAGCCGCTTTCTTAAGGTCATCGGACCATCTAGTAGGAGGGCGTCCAACACTTCGTCGTCCTATGCGCGGCCTCCACTCTAATAACTTCCTCCCCCATCTGCCATCACTTACTCGGCAGATGTGACCGGCCCATTGCCACTTCAGCTTGCAAACTCTGAAGGCTATGTCGACCACTTTAGTTCTCCGTCGAATTACTTCATTTCGGATTCGATCCCGCAGAGAAACCCCGAGCATAGCCCTCTCCATCGCTCGCTGCGCGACCTTTAGCCTGTGGACCAGTCCGATGGTCAGTGTCCAAGTCTCTGCACCATATGTCATTGCAGGGAGGACGCACTGGTTGAAGACTTTAGTCTTCAAGCATTGGGGTATCTGTGCGGCGAAGATGTGCCGAAGCTTTCCAAAAGCTGCCCAGCCCAGTCGAATGCGTCTATCGATCTCTTTGTTGAAATTACCCCGGCCAAGCTGTATGGAATGTCCGAGGTAGACATAGTCTTTAACTACTTCTATAGCTGCATTCTCTACGATAACCGGGCTAGGGATGACAAAATCGTTGTACATGACTTTCGTCTTGTCGAAATTCATCCCCAGCCCCACACGTCGAGATGCAGCATTGAGATCGACCAACATACGACCGAGATCCTCCAGCGATTCAGCCATTATGACCACGTCGTCGGCAAACCGAAGGTGTGAGATGTACTCGCCATTCACGCTGACGCCCCGTTTTTTCCAGTCCAGCGTCTTAAATACGTCTTCCAGAGCAGCGGTGAATAGTTTCGGGGAAATGACATCTCCTTGACGTACTCCCCGCTGCAGCTGGATAGGCTTAGACTGCTGGTCCTGGACTTGGACTGTCATTGTCGCAGCGCTATACAACCATCTCAGCACCTCGATATAGCGGTGGTCAACTTGGCACCGCTGTAAGGATTCCAGAACAGACCAAGTTTCGATGGAGTCGAAGGCTTTTTCGTAATCCACAAAAGCCACACAGAACGGCAAATTGTACTCTGTGGTTTTCTGCACAATCTGCCGCAATGTATATATGTGGTCCACGGTACTATAGTCTTTACGAAACCCAGCCTGTTCCGGTGGCTGGTAGTCATCAAGCCTTCGGGCGAGACGATTCGTGATAACCCTTGAAAACAGCTTGTACACGTGGGTCAGGAGTGAGATCGGTCTATAATTCTTCAATAAGGTTTTGTCACCTTTTTTGAAGAACAAGACGACCAAACTCCTGGTCCACGCGACTGGTATATATATAGTTTTTTTTTAATCTACGATAGGTGGCAGACAAACATACGGCCCACCTGATGTAAAGGTGTTACATAAAATATAGCTCGCGCCGCCACCCCCGCTGCCAACGTCTTTCCTCTCTCAAGCATCTCCTTCCTTTCTTTCTGGTGACCTCACTCACTCGCAGGAACACAACAACCCTCAAGCGAATTGTTATTTGGCTACGGTATTCTGTGAGGTGGAGGTACATTCCCCAGTCGGGTAGCTTACAATTACGCTCCCTACCCCTCTTTTCGCCAGAGCTTCGTTTGTCAGTCAGCAGGGTGCACCACGTGCAGGTGAAGTTGGCATTGGTTCAAAGATCTTGATGAACCACTTACACTCCTGAATTAGACATAATAAACAAACGTACCACATTCTGCCAACCCGCAGATGAGCAGCTTGGTGAAGTATACTCAAAATCCCTTCGATTGAGGGGAGACCCGCATCCCAGCAGTGGGATGAGTAAGGGTTGACTACGACTAAAAGAATCACAGTCGATTGTAGTTTTATTGATATAATTAATATTACGACATACTAGCTACTGCCCGCGTCTCGCCCCGCATAAACAATATAAAATAATAAATAAACCGCCATGATAAGCACTTGACATATAAACTTTACAGTGACTTAATTCCTTACTTAACTTTATTCAAATTCATTTTATTGTAATTTATTTTCTTGAATAAATCTTCTGAAGTAAGTCGCAGACATTAATCGAGTCAAATAGACTACTTAGTGTGCATAGACTGAATACTTTGGTAACGATAATGAAAGTGGATATAATTACAACTAACAATCAAAAACAATATTAAGTATTATTGGGCTTAGGAGTATTACATATATTTTTAGGCTAGAGTAGTAAAAAAATCGGATTTAGTACAACAACAAGATATCGCATGTAGAGCAGCACAGATATGATTGAAAGTAATTCATTAATATAATTACCAGCCTGGACTGATGTTTTAGTATCAACTATTCATTAAACTATTGAACATGGCAAACAGCGAATTAACGCGTTAATAAATATATTTTTTTTATTATGATTTATGAGCTTAAAGCTACTTGTGCAATGAAAGATTCTTGTCCAGGACTTACAAGTTACGAATAATAGCCTAATATCCCACTGCTAATTACAATGATAAATATTAAATTATACTTAAAAAATTTCAAGTTATGCCTGATGGATAAAACAGTCAACGACTCGTATCTTACAGTATGCAAAGATCTGACTCGTATCTTGCAGTATGCAATGTGGGATAATGTTCTGTAGTAAAAGTATAGCTTGTATAGTCCGATTAGTTAATTGAACCAGAAATCAAAAGACTTCAAAACCAGCGCGTAACCAGTCGGAGGAACTCTATTTAACATCACGATGCGACCATTAGGAGTCGAGAAGATTGAGTGAAAACACAATTCTCAGCTAATCTTTTTTTTTTTTTATACCACTAGAGTGGCAAACAAGCTTACGGCCCGCCTGATGGAAAGCAGCTACCGCAGCCTATGAACGCCTGTAACACCAGGGGCATCACACGCGCGTTGCCGACCCTGTAAAAACCTCTTCACGCCTTTTTTGAAGAACCCCATTCATTTCACACCATTCATTTGTCGATAATTTGTTTATACGGGACTATTGTAAATGCGGGACTTGGCGCGATTGATTTTATAATATTCCCGATATTTCGGCGACGTTGATATTTCGCCCCATGGTCACGGAATGAGAACAGGGATGTAAAAGTTTAAAATTATATAATTTATTTACTTGCCATACATAATAATATTAAAAAATATATATTTATTTACATAAATAAATATATATATTTTTATTTATTTATTATATATTTTATTGCAACATTTACAGCTATTTTTACAGGTCAAACCTAATACAATAGTGTAATAATCTCTTTCACCGTCTGTATTCTAAGTGATCTTCGTCAACGAGTTATACTGAAATGCAAATTCGGCCGAAATTATAGGCACATAAGTATTTACAGAGTCATTTAGCTTGGAAGTTGCGCAATTAATTTGATTTACGCAATTACGTAGAGATAAGTAGGTCAGCTGTCATCGTCACGGCACTTAAAGAGTTGCTAAAACATCTGCTTAACTCTAACGGGTCACTAAGTTAATCGTCAAGTTGTTTTTCGGGAATTATACTTGAAAAGATATACTAAGTATTAAGTTACTTATCTTAATGAATCAAGACAATGTTTCTCAAAGTGAGCGACAGCACTATCTTAAGGGCGCAGGGATGTCACGAAAGTAATATTTGGCTGGCTGATACTACATGTAACGAACTTCATTTTGTTAGTTATAAAACTTAACAATTCGTGAAAGCCGTTACATGAATTGGTAACTTTTATAACTGAAAAGAAATGGTAAAATAACCCCTTTTTAAAATAAGAGATTTGTATTTTATCCCTCTAAACTTTCTATATAGATTAGTCTACGTCAGTGGCGTAACTACAGGGTGGCACAGCGGGCAAAATGCAATGGGCCCCCGGACCAAGGGGGCCGCAGGCTCGAGAGCTTAGAACAAAAATAGTATATTTTTTTAAGTTAGGCTATAAATACAAAATTTTAATAGGTAGGTACATACATTTTTCTTGAAAATAAAATTATAAATTATTAAACAAAAATGTACAAAATACGTCTCTAATGCTGGTTACTTAGATGATTTATTGGAGGGCCCCATCCTATGAGGCCTCATCTGATGAATTGGCCACGGACCCCTGATACTATAGTTACTGGTCTACGTAAACACTTCAAAATGCCAATTACATTGTTTTTTTTTTTTTTGCAGGAGTTCGCATGAAATAACAGCCCCCTTACCACCATATCTTATTGCGATTCAATAATTGAGTAGATTGCTTATTCATACCAATGAATAAGCGACTCTATTCCATTTGAAATAGAGTCGCTTATTCATTGGTATGAATAAGCAATCTATTCAGTTATTGAGTCGCAATAAGAGATGGTGGTTAGGGGGCAGGTATAATCGGCATAGAATATTCAGCGAAATTTATTGAGCTTATAAAATCGTCCGGTCGTTCTGTCTGTCCGTTGCTATGAAACTCAAAATTTAGAAATTCTGACTTCGGATTCGTGTAGAGTATCAAAAAGTAGTAATGTAAAGTGACCTTGGGTTTCCGATATCAATTCGGGATTAAGAAAAAAAAAATCGCTACGGTGGCGCATGCTGCACGTCCGATGTTTTATTCATCAATGCGTTACCTTAAGGTGAATGACAGAATCGTCATCATTATCATCATGATCATTATCTTTCTGTCCAGTATTGAACACATGCCTCCACTGATTCTACAGAGGTCTGCTGTTAATCTCTAATCCACAGTTTCCCGGTCACTGCAGCTATATTTTTGTTTTTTTTGTGAGAGGGGGGCAAACGAGCATCTGGGTCACCTGATGGAAAGCAATCACCACCGCCCATGGAGATCAGCAACACCAAGGGGTCGCCAATCCGTTACCAGCCTATACTCCTTCCTTTCTTTCTTTCTGGTGACCTCACTTACTCTCAAGAACACAACAACCCTCAAGGGAGTTGTTATTTGGCTGCGGTATTCTGTGAGGTGTAGGTGCTTCCCCAATCGGTAACTTATAACTACGCATTGCTATGCTTTCTTTCGCTAGTTGGCCCAGTCGAGCAGCTTAATAAAATACGCTATACGTCCTACCTCTCTTTTCGCCAGAGCCTCATTTGTCAGTCAGCAGGGTGCACCACGTGCATATGAGGTTGGCTTTGGTTCAAAGATTTTAATGAACCACTTACACCCCTAAAACATATACTCGTAATTAGACCAGCATGCCAGCGTCCAAAGAGGTGCTCCTTTGTGCCCCCAGGTGCACCTATCCATAACTGACCGGATACAGAATGGTCAAAAAATATTTTTAACGTGTTGTTTACATTATAGTTTTCCTTGTAATGCTAAAATTAGCCCAATGAGTTCAATTTATTTGTATAAATATCTTGCCATAGACTTCATCAAAGAATTACGGACTATCGTGCGATGAGTTATTAGTTTCCGAGAATTACTTATTTGGTAGACTGAAAAGAAATACACAGATGAAAACGATCAAACGCGCGATGACTATAGGCACATATAAATATTATGATTAATTACAATGTATTAAGAACTGATATTTAATTTAATTAATCGTGTGCTTTCCGGCAGACTAGAATAGAATCACTACGTCTCTTCCCGTTGATGTCGTACAAGGCGACTAAGAGAAATACATTATCAAATATCAATCAGGCCTCCCCAACCCGTCTGGCCAGCGTGGGGAGTGTAGGCCAAATCCTCCTGTCTCTGACGGACGAGAGCGGGTCGTGCTCCTGTAGTGGAGACTAAAATGACCCGATGATGATGATTTAATCTAATAAAGTACTACTAGTAAATACTAGGCCGGATTCTACACCCACGGGATAGCCCACGGGGCCGAAATCGAGGTGGAGTGCAGCCAGATTCTCTGAGTGTATGTTTTCCATTGATTTCAATGGAAAATGTGTTTGATGATCATTCCTCAAGGACATGATCGATCAATTATTTTTTGACATAATCCTCAAGCATGTCGCGGTGTTTAATTGAGAGAAGTTTCATCAAAATCTGTTCAGTGGTTTTGGAGCCTATTCAGTTCCAAGAGTGGCTTTTCGGCGTATATAGGCATTCCGCCCGCGCCACTCAATTAAGTGGCGACCTTTCAACAATAATAAGCCCGCAGGTAACTGTTAACCAGCAGTTAAGGTTCGCAGCTTGTGGCGAACTGTGTTGAGTAACGATACCACGAGAATCTTCAGAGAGTCGACCAAGGCTTCCGGGTCCGGCATGTCTGCTTCGGTCGGAGTAGAAACTCAAGAAGTGCCGCAGAACTCTCAACATTATCTTGATTTCTTGGCCGTCCAGAGAGAAGTCGTTAGAGCTGTATGCTCCAGGGGTGGAAGAGTTCAAGGCCATAATGCCGCGAGTAACTTCAGAGAAAGCACTGCACACCTCTCTACACCCCTGAGTCAGTCACATCGTTACTACCCCTGCCGATATATATATATATATATTTTCAAGTAACATAATATTAAAACACGAGACTCGTATATAATGCGTGTGAACAGACTTGTAAATTGTCCCATCAGTGGGGCTATCTCTACCTCACAGCGCACTTAGTGAAATAGGAAGCATTTTAGTAAGTGCTCTACCTCACCATGCCGACGCCATGACGACGTCGCCGACCACGTATCCAAACAGTCTATATTGAAATGTCTAAATTGTTTACGTTGCCACACCGTTGCCAAGTGAGTTAGCCGCCATACATATCAATATAAACGGGAACAATATTTTCTGTAACCTAAGTTTAGATTTATGACTAATCTGGAATACCATAATTATAATCTATTCCCATGAAATATATTACTCATTATATTAATCAAAATGGTATTTAAGTATGACTTTATTCATCATCATTAGGTCCATTTTAGTCTCCACTACAGGAGCACGACCCTCTCTCGTCCGTCCTAGACGGAAGGAGGATTTGGCCTACACTCCCCATTCTGGCCAAACGGGTTGGGGAGGCGTGATCGATGTTTTATAATGTATTTCCCTTAGTCGCCTTGTACGACATCCACGGGAAGAAACGGAGTGATTCTATTCTAGTCTGCCGGAAATGGACTTTATTGTACATTGCCTTTTTTGGTGGTCACCGCTGGTAATCCTGGCTACACAGGAGACACAGTGGTGGGAATGTGTGGTTGGTCCTCGTACCGTTTATCATAAACTTGATTCAATTTTGGCGGCATGTCTTTTTGGAAACCCAGTACAATTATTTGATGATTGATATCCAAGTATTTTTTTAGTAATTTTTAGTTTAGCGTTTATATACTACTTGATGATTTATCTTAAGTGACAGATCTTACTATTTCAGGAACAAATACTATTTATTAGTTTCTTGAAAATACATTTATAAGGTAATTCATTAAGTCATACCCAATATCCACAGTACAACGGTTGACACTTAGCCGGCGACGTTGCCATGGCGTCCCAGTGAAGCAGAGGCTTAACTACCGCCGAATTGATCCAGGCATCGTCCGTACTCTTAATATTGAAACTTCCTTCCACCAGTAGGTATTATGTACAAGATTTTGTTTATCTTAAGGATAGTTTTGGCATGTAATAGGGATTGTTAGAAATGGTTTTGGGATATATTTGGTGTGGTTTAAACATTGGTTAGGGATACGTACAAGTTAAGTTTGAGAATTGAGACTAACGTTGCCTGATGTATTTGTTGCAGGATTTGATAAAAAAGCGAGATATACGAGGAAAGTTGGTACATAAACAGTATAGTTTTTTTATGGAATTATATGTGTTTTGGGAGCAGTGTGTACCTATACAAAGAAAAATCCTTGCCATAATTATGTACCTATTTAACTTTAAAAGTATATTTTCATCAAATTAAATTAGGGCGCATTGTCCCTGAACTTCTGTCTATAGAAACACAGGTACAAAATATGACCATGGGAAAACTAGTAAGACAAACCAGTCTCACCATAACCAAGAAGCAATCACGAGCATCCAAAACAATGTTTTGATACATTGTACGGAAAATAAACAATACTTATATGGAACGATATCGGCGACAGTATCTGTTAAGGCGTGGACAAAGCAAACTGCTTTAAATTAACATAAATTAAAAGGCTAGTCGGCATTACTATCACCATCTTCAATACTAAACGCATTGACGAAGCGATAACGAACAATAAAAAGTAAAAAGTCAGCAATCGTAATTTCAGTATATCCTCTCCGTTATGAACTACGGTTCAAAGACGGGTATTCGGTTAGTCCAAAGGCCTTGACCATTGGGTTAGTCCAAAGGCCGAAGCTGAGCTGGTAGATAGTAAAGTAGCGAGTCGTTAAGAGAGAGCGTGTCCTAGGAGTTTTTATATAGGAATCGAGAATGAAGTCATTTGACGGGCAACCAAAGTTGCCGGCATTATTCAGCAAGCCGAAATAGCTATTGGCCAACGGAAAGTATCGAATCAGTGATGGCGTATGGGGAAAGAAGGTTTTAGATCCACACTCTAGAGGCCGAATGTAGTTCGACAAAGTGTTGGACTCAAAAATTCCCAATTCTAGATAGACTCAAAATGCGGCTCAAAGTGACTAGATACGCAAGGCAAGGCATTTGGTGGAAAGCATTGGCGAAGGTCAATAACCAGAAGTGCGGTGATACATGGCCATGATGATGATGATGAAACAGTGTTAAATGCAGCAAAATAGAATGTAATATTTGATTTTTAAGTTGGAAACGCTACGCGGGTCGAATATTTCTTTTTCTCCCAAAATCTATATTTTTGTCATTTGGAAACACAGATATGAAAACAAACTGAAAGGGCAGTATCGAATGGAGGTTTAACCCTCTTCTCATCTGTATAAACGAGTTCGTCAAATGTTTTCTTATATCTGAAGGGCCAGAAACGTCGTATCATGCCGACAGGAAGATCTCTTGGAATAGTGATGTGAACAAAGGGGAAATTCTTATAATTAAAATTCAGTTCCAATATCTCAAAATTGTCACAATTATAAAAATCTATTTCCAATGTCCAAAAATTCTCGACCCCAGAAATATCGCAGTTCTTATGTATATATTTAATAATGAAAGACAGAATGAATGAAAGAAAGATTTGGGGTGTAAGTGTTTCATCAACATCTATGAACCAAAGCCAACTTCACCTGCACGCGGTGCACCCTGCTGACTGACAAACGAAGCTCTGGCGAAAAGAGAGTTAGGGAGCGTAATTGTAAGCTACCCGACTGGGGAATGTACCTCCACCTCACAGAATACCGCAGCAAAATAACAATTCCCTTGAGGGTTGTTGTGTTCCTGCGAATGAGTGAGGTCACCAGAAATAAAGGAGATGCTGCGTTGGCAGCGGGGGTGGCGGCGCGCGAGTGATATTTTATGTTGCGAGCGTTAATATGGCTACGGTAACCGCTTCACATCAGGCGGGCCATATGCTTGTCTGCCACCCGACGTAGTATATAAAAAAAAAAAAGAAAAAAAAAAAAAAAAAACATCTTTGAACCAAAGCCAACTTCACCTGCACGCGGTGCACCCTGCTAACTAACAAACAAAGCTCTGGCGAAAAGAGAAGTAGGAAGCGTAAATAACAATTCTTTTGAGGGTTTTTATGTTCCTCCGAGTGAGTAAGATCACCAGAAAGGAAGAAGACGCTGCATTGGCAGCGGGTGTGGCGGCGGGCGAGCGATATTTTATATTGCGTGCGTTAATATGGCTACGGTAACCGCTTGACATCAGGCGGGCCGTATGCTTGTTTGCCATCCGATGTAGTATAAAAAAGTCCGAAAATTAAACAAATTATGTATTGTATTCTGCTAGCAATATAAATTAATATTCATTACTCATGTAGTACTTATACTACATGTATCACTTGATTGTGAACTGCCTTTCTAAGATCGTAAAATAATTAAGAGAAGTGGACTTCAAGTCGTCAAAATAAGTGTCAATTTATATGTGTATTACTTCAAACCTTTCTCCTTCGAACACCATCTCACTGTGTGGAATCATCTGTGGAATGTTCTTCCGTTTACCATCTCTTGCTTCCTTCATATCATTGTCTGATTTATAATCCTCCCAAATTACTGTCTTTTCCTCAATATTGCTCTTTCTTTAATAACAATTCCATTCAGGGTTGTTGTGTTTCTGCAAGTGAGTGAGGTAACCAGAAAGAGAAAGAAAGCCGACTAGTTTCGGTCTCAAAAGGAGACCTTCATCAGGGCGAATGTCCAGACACGTCAACCCTATCTCTCGCGCCGGACACTCTTTCCGGCGCGAGAGCGCGAATAGTCGGCTTTCCCGACAAAAAGACGTGAGTGACCCGTTTAATTTATTTCAATTTTAGTATAATGTCTCACATGAGTTTTAATAATATTAAGGGAAAGAAAGAAAGAAAGGAGTATAGGCTTGCAACGGATCGGCAACCGACTGGTCTCCATGGACGGTGGTGATTGCATTCTATCAGGTGACCCACATGCTTGTTAGCTGGCCCTCTCTCATATAAAACAAAACTATTTTCTTGAAGCTTGTCTTGCGTGACTACAAGAGCTAATAGCCTCCAAGGTTACCATCATCTAGAAGGAGTGCGTCAAATACTTCGTCGTCCCACGCGCATCCTCTCCCGTCTGCCATCATTGACTCAGCAGATATGGCAGAATCTAAAATTGGCCTGGGCATCCGTTCGATCTCTGGAGTTGCTCTCCCTGCGTTCCTGTCCTCTGTACATAGCAATCAAAATTTTATAACTAAAATTCTGGCAAAGTTCCCCACCATCACTGAAACCTCATTTATGAACGAGGCCAGGGACGCATGGAAAATAGCGTGCCCAAACACCGATTTCTCAAAAACACCATCTTCGCAGCGGCTTTGGGACGGACCGATCTGTGAGCAAATACGGAATCAACTTTTCAATACGTGTTTGAACTCTGCAGATCGTGCCCGTCTCTTAGCTGTTAGCGAGTGGGAATCTGGTTTGTGGCTACAGGCACTCCCTTCGTCTAATACCGGTACCATAATAGACTCCTCAAATTTTAGAATAGCAACTTTCCTTCGCTTGGGTGCGCCATGCTGTGCTCCACACCGCTGTCATTGTGGCGTTGTTGTCGACCTGCTCGGACACCATGGTCTCTCCTGCACGAAAAGCGCAGGTAGGTTTTCTCGCCATGCCAGTCTTAATGACATAATCCGCCGGGCTTTTGCCACCGCTAACTGTGCGGCCATTCTCGAACCAAATGGTCTTGTGCGGGATGATGGCAAAAGACCGGAAGGTATGACTTTTGTACCTTGGAGGATGGGGCGGCCCTTAGTTTGGGACGCAACTTGTGCTGATACACTTGCACCGTCTCATCTTCTCAGGACCCAAAATAGGGTTGGCGCGGCGGCTGAATCTGCTGAATGCCTCAAAAGGCGCAAATATTGTAGCCTCGATAGCGGTTACATATTTGAGCCATTTGGGGGGGAAACGTCGGGGCCATGGGGGCCGAGTGCCAAAAAAAATTTTAAAGAACTTTCGTCGCGTCTGGTCGAAACATCTCGTGACCAAAATGCTGGCTTCTACTTTGCACAAAGAATTAGTGTTGCGATCCAACGAGGCAACGGGGCCAGCATATTGGGAACTTTGCCTACGGGCAGCGGTTTATTCGATTACTTTTGTTGAAATACGTTATAAAACATCGATCAGGCCTCCCCAAGCCGTCTGGCCAGCGTGGGGAGTGTAGGCCAAACCCTCCTTCTGTCTGAGACGGACGAGACAGGGTCGTGCTCCTGTAGTGGAGACTAAAATGACCTGATGATGATGATCATGATCGTCTGGCCAGCGTGGGGAGTGTAGGCCAAAACCTCCTTCTGTCTGAGACGGACGAGACAGGGTCGTGCTCCTGTAGTGGAGACTAAAATGACCTGATGATGATGATCATGATATAAAAGCAAAACTATTTATTAAATTTATCGATAAGGTAATTTTACCATCACTAGGCACACTGCGACCGTCGGATCTGAAAGGCAAATCGACGGCCTATAGGCACATCCAGCCGTCGCCGGCCGGAAATTGAACGAATATATACAATCATTCTGTTATTGTCTCCGAATTTCTGATTAAAAAGAATGAAATAGAATGAAAAAAAGGAAATATACCCTATTTCATTCAAGGTTAATCGATAAGGAGAATTGTGTGTGTGTGATCAATATACAACTCCTGGAATAAGTAAATAAAAAAAAAACGTGTGCGTCTCGGGACGCGAATCTAAGATGAACTATTTTTTTTTTTTTTTTTTTATACTACGTCGGGCGGCAGACAAGCATACGGCCCGCCTGATGTGAAGCGGTTACCATAGCCATATTAACGCTCGCAACATAAAAAATCGCTCGCGCGCCGCCACCCCCGCTGCCATCGCAGCATCTCCTTCCTTTCTGGTGACCTCACTCACTCGCAGGAACACAACAGCCCTCAAGGGATACAAGGGATATTTAATATTGAAATTGTTTAACTGGAGAAAAGCTTAGGTTATTACTTAAATTTTTATGTATATTAATATGATAATGTAACGAAAGATTATTTATTAATAAAAAAAAATATCTATTATAAAATACATTTTATTTTTAGTTACAATTCTTGAATATGTACATTAGAATTTTGTGTATGTACATTATTAGAATAATTATTTAATCCTTTAAAAGTAACAATTGGCTTAAGATACCTCTACTGAGCAACTAAATTTTTACATTATATGTCATCTAAAAATCTTGCAAAGACTGCATCAAGTACAGTTCCATGACTTGTTGTAGCTTCTTAGAATTAGCACAACATAAAGTACCATTACTTTTTGTTCGTATGTATTTGAATAATAAATATTATCCTTTTTTGTTTTGATTGAATTGTAAATGGGGATTTTAATATAAAGCGTGCCCGGCGTTGCCCGGGCAGTTTCAATTAAAATAAATACTTATATAGAAATTCCCCGTATAAGTAATAAAATAAGTATAGATAGATACAGTATAGTATAGTATATATATATATATATAGGTATGTACTCACTACTCGTGGTTTGGTTCGTCGCGCCGCTGAGCCTCGCCGCGCCGCCCGGGCATTGTTAACGCGTGGAATTATAATTAATTTACGATATCTTCTAAACTATAAACGCAAATTACATAGTTTAAAGGGCAAATTTAATCTACATTTGATGCTAGTACTTAATAAATAACCCATTTTCTAACCGATTAAGTCATTACTTTAGGAAATAGTTCGTAAGTTAAAGTTTTTTTTAATACAAATTCAATATATTAAAACGGCCACTGTGTGTTATCTATTGAAGATAAGTATATGCTCTCGCGGATTTTTTGTAGTACTCGTTATTTCTAACAATTCTTCTGAACATAATTTTCATATATCTCTAACGGTTTAGACTACATAAGCCAAGAAAACTCAAACAGAGGTATTTTTTCGCTGACTTGCTTGACTAAAATCATCACTGCTCAACCCCTACGTTATTCATTATAATGAAATATAGCCTATAACCATTCTGAAGAACCAAGCTATCGATTGGTGAAGGTTTCATTAAAATCGGCCTACCGCTGCCTACGTTAGAGAAAGGGAAGCCAGACAGACTGGGCGCCGTTACTTTCGTTAGGGTGACATAACCAGTGATCGGCGTAGCGTTAACCCCATTTGGGGTCAATGGACTTGAATGTTGATGTTAATATGGATAAGACTACGGGATTTTGGGATTACGTTTAGTCTAGTTTAGTAGTAAATTATATTTTTCCAGTTGTCGCTGTATCGTTGAGTGTAGTTAGTCCAATAACCAAGCACTTTACCCTCCCATAAGAAGTCATCACTTCAAAAATATTCCCGGACAAATTACACAGTGCCATCTAGTCTCAAATTGAGCAAAGCTTTATTATGCGTACTAGATAACTGATAACAATACATTTTCTTTATTACTTACATAGTATCATACATACAAACCACCCAGTGCAATTCAAACATACATGTTCATACCAGGCTTGCCAGGTGTTCGGTATTCTACCGAACCGTTCGGTATTTTACCACTGTGTTCGGTGTTCGGTATAACAAAAATACCGAAGTATGGGAGGTTCGGTATTTTTTTTTTTCTAATAAATTTTTCTCCTTAGTAAACGATTCAACTGTCAGATTTTACGTAATCGACAATCGATGTTCCCGCTTCGTGCACGCGCTCATTGTTTTCGAGCGATTTCGCGAATTGGTTGCTAAGCATGCATGACATGTCGCGAAATGCATGAGGTAATTAAAGCAAATCAGACATTGCTGGAAGTGTGCATTAGTGGGAAAAAATATAATTTTTATGAGTTAGGTTATAAGTTATAGT
Organism: Hypsopygia costalis; assembly: GCA_937001555.2. Lineage (NCBI taxonomy): Eukaryota > Metazoa > Arthropoda > Insecta > Lepidoptera > Pyralidae > Hypsopygia > Hypsopygia costalis. Next base: position 1,697,203 of record OW443334.2, read on the forward strand.
TGTTGTTGTATCTTTATTGTACAAAACCAGTTGCACTACACGGAATGATATAAGTGTTTCGTGTTGCGTGCGTTAATTAATATGATAATATGGCTACGGTAACTGCTTCACATCAGTCGGGCAGTATGCTTGTCTGTCACCCGACGTAGTATTAAAAAAACGGGTGTGCTATAGAGTCTATAGAGGTAGACAGATATAAGTAGTAGTTTTACTTCAGTGTGGTCTATAGATACTACTTATATCTGTCTACCTCTCAAGTTCCGTTCGCCTCGCCCGCTCACACTTTTCGTAACGCTCTCGTCACGCATTCACCAGCTTACTCTCCAAGTCAAGCGTGCGTAAAGAAGTTTTACTTCAAATACATGATGGTGTTAGTTTACCGTAGCGTAATTTCTTTCTTGTTTGAATATGGTGGAAGTATCAATTTGTCTAAAACAACACATGACCTTTAAAGTTAAATGCATAATATATCACCTCGAGGATAAAATTAAAGCTAAGAACAGAACACAAGCAATAAACACAAAAGGGCGTTTCCACGAAAGCGGAAAAGAACCATACGAACAAAGAGATTCAACATATATCTATATCTTTTCACATGAGACTCAAGATATGTTTCTTCTCGAGATATCTTTCAAATCCAAGTATCTCCCTGCTAAGACAATCATTCTTATGCGTCAGATAAATATATTGTAATAGTGAAACAACACATTTATTTGTCTCCAAACATGTCAATACGTCTAAATGCCTAAAAAACTGGGCATTTATCAAAATTGCCCGGCATTTTTCCCATCTCTAGCTGTGAGACACGTCTCGACATCCAATGAAATCGAAATAATGTCTATAATGAAAAAGAGTTCTTGTGACTATGTGTAGATACGTTAACTCGAAACGAAGGTACTTACGAGTATGTAGTAATGTGTATGACTATGAAACGTGATTTAACATTTAATACCTCACTTGCTTGCGACCACGCGAGAATCCCGGTACCTCGCGGGAAATTTCATAAATCATTTCCTAGAGGATACCTACGTCATCAATGATGCCAAATGTCAACCCGATCCGTCCAGTGGTTTCAGGCGTGCGTTGATATGTCAGTCAGTAACGGCTGCCTTTTTTCCCCGACTACGGCGAAGCAAAAAGGAGGGTTATGATTTTGACCTGTATGTATGTACTAGCTTTCGCCCGCGGCTTCGCTCGCGTGAAATTCGGGGCACACACGTGTTTACTCATTTATCTATAGAAGTACTCGTGTAATGTTTAAGATAAAATAGTCCAACTAATCTCGTTTCCCCATACAATTTTGGACCTCCGTTTCACCTTCTTAGAGATAAAATTTGAAAAATCCTTTTAAGTAATTTCATGTCCACTATGTTATATTTTCAAATCGATGCCATTTTCGTAATTGACGTCTTAGAATACCATAGAATCAACATCCATATTGATATTATGACATTTAAACCCCTCGCATCCCCACAGGGGTGATTTTATGTCACGTCGGCTATGTTGGATTACAAAATAGTTGTTGTTTTCGTAATCAGCGACCCGATAAGCCATAAATACAATACTCATGACGATTTTCAGACTTTTTCTCAGCATTTTAGACATTTCAACCCTATCGCACCCCAATAGGAAATGATGGTCACGTTAGCCACGTTGGATTTTAAAATCGTTGTTGTTTTCGTAATCAGCGACCCGATAAGCCATAAAAACAATAACCATGACATTTTTCAGACTTTTGGGACCCATTAAGGTAAATTTTTCAAAATTCAACCCCTTTTAGGGGTTGAATTTTGAAAAATCCTGAAACACGTGTTTAGTCAATTATGTGACCTGTATGTATGTAGTAGCTTTCCCCGCGGCTTCGCTCGCGTGAAATTCGGGGCACACACGTGTTTACTCATTTATCTATAGAAGTACTCGTGTAAAATTTAAGATAAAATAGTAGAACTAAACTCGTTTCCCCATACAAACTTTGGACCTCTGTTTCACCCTCTTAGCGGTAAAATTTGAAAAATCCTTTTAAGTAATTTCTTGTCCACTATGTTATTTTCAAATCGATGCCATTTTCGTAATTGACGTCCCAGAAAACCATAGAATCAACACCCATATTGATATTTTGACATTTCAACCCATCGCACCCCCACAGGGGGGGATTTTATGTCACACCAACTACCTTTGATTAGAAATAGTTGTTATTTTCGTAATCAGCGACCCGATAAACCATAAAAACCATACCTATGACGATTTTCAGACTTTGTCACCCCATTTCACTCTTTTAGGGGTTGAATATATGAGTAAACACGTGTTTCAGGATTTTTCAATTGATTGGACCCCCGTGTCACACCCTTAGGGGATGAATTTTGAAAAATCCTTTCGTAGTGTACCTCTTGACGTCATAAGGAACCTACGTGCCAAATTTCGAATCTCTGGACCTAGCGGTTTGGCCTGTGCGTTGATATATCAGTCAGTTAGTCAGTCAGGACTTTGAATTTTATATTTATTACTAGCAAAGTACCCGTGCTTCGCTACGGGATCACTCCTAATTTGCGTCTATTTTTGTTAAGATTCCAGATATTTAATTTTTTTCCCCTAAAAGGACTGTTTCGTATTGACCATTAATTACAAACTTGCACCATTTAGGTTAAGACGTCCCGGTAAACAATATTTTTGTCATTCGCACCAGGAGCCAAAATTGCAAGGCTTCCAGGAGAACTTACTCCTGAGCAAGCTACATACAACTGATCATGAGAGAAACAGTCCTGTCTCAAGTCAACCCTAGCGACCTTTAGAGAGTGCCCCCTGAGTTTTGTTAATGGTCATAGCAAAACACCTTTATGGGAAATTTAAGTCTAAACGGGGTGGTCTGATGGAATAATGGGAAGGCGGGGTATAAAGAGAGATTCCTCAACAGCGCATCCCTTACTGTCCTCACTCAACAACTCATCGTTCCAGTTGTTTAATACATGAACAATGGTGGCACGAACCTCCTGATGATACACCCCCGTTCCATGAAAGTGGTAGGAGATGGAGCGGAACAGGCCAGCTCCATCACCTTCAACAGATATAATGGTATGGGGCATCATCACACCTTCCACAAGTATAAATTTAGTCAATCTTGACGTCATTGTTTGAAAAATACCGAAATTCTTATATTAAGTAGGTATGTATACCCCATATAGTCGATACTTAGAATAAGTTTTTCAATTAGTTTTCGGCACCAGATGTATCTTCATTTGAAGGACGCAGTTTTTTTTACGCCTCACGCGCGCGATGGACAACCTCCGGGGGTAACTACTGGGATGAGGTGAGCGATAAACTGTCATGGATAACCCCATGGTTTGAAATAATCTCTCGTATATACCCTTTCCTTAATAACGAAACCATAGTGCGCTGTACAAATGCTAGTTATAGCGCCATCTAGTGATGAGTTAATTAAAATATAAATATAACATTTTTAGACATTTCTTGGTTGGGCGCTGGTCAAAAGTTAATCAGTTACCCATAAACATCCCCTTTTTTAATGAACAACTATTTCAGTAAGTCTCAAAATCGTAGGTGAATCGATTTCCAAAAAGAGGGTTTTTTTTCAACCCCCTGTTTTCAACCTCTTGAAATTTCAAAAAATCTTGGGGTGAAATTTCAAAAAATCCCGTCTTAGTGTGCGCTTACATTGTACAGGGAACACATATCCAAAGTTTCAGGTTTCTAGCTTCAGTGGTCTGGGCTGTGCGTTGATTAGTGAGTCAGTCAGTCAGTAAGTCAGTGAGGACAAAAGCCTTTTACTATCTAGCTTTTCCCCGCGGCTTCGCTCGTGTGAATTTCGCGCATTTTAGATTAACACGCAATGCAACCACCTTCATGTAGTACCTTTAATTGTACTAAATACGGATGCAAGAACTTTCCAGATAACTACTACACCCGTCCCGCCCTCACCGCGCCGGCCTCCCGCGATCGTATAAGCACTGATTGACGCCAAATACAAATTTAAAAACCTATTAGGATAACACTTTAGTCAACACACAAGTCTTATTCCATCCGCTCAAAAAGGATAAATCAAATTATTAAAAAAATACATGATGATGGTCACGTTAGCCACGTTGAATTTTAAGATCGTTGTTGTTTTCGTAATCAGCGACCTGATAAAATATAAAAACAATAATATCCTTGATGAGTTTCTGACTTTTTGACCCCATTTTACTTCTTTTTTTTGGGTTGAATTTCGAAAAATCCTGAAACACGTGTTCACTCATTTATCTATAGAAGTACTCGTGTAAAGTTTAGGATAAAATAGTCCAACTAATCACGTTTCCCTACACAAACTTTGGATCTCCGTTTCACCCTCTTAGGGGTAACATTTGAAAAATCCTTTCAAGTAATTTCGTGTCCACTATGTTATATTTTCAAATCGATGCCATTTTCGTAATTGACGTCCCAGAAAACCCTAGAATCAACACACCCATATTGATATTATGACATTTCAACCCCTTCGCACCCCCATAGGGGTGATTTTATGTCATGTCGGCTATGCTGGATTATAAAATACTTTTTTTTTTCGTAATCAGCGACCCGATAAACCATAAAAACAATACTCATGACGATTTTCAGACTTTTTTACTCCATTTTACCCCTTTAGGGGTTGAATTTTGAAAAATCCTGAAACACGTGTTTACTCATTTATCTATAGAAGTACTCGTGTAAAGTTTCGAATAAAATAGTCCAACTAATCTTGTTTCCCCATACAAACTTTGGACCCCCGTTTCACCCCCTTAGGGGATGAATTTTGGAAAATCCTTTCTTAGTGCTCCCCTAGACGTCATAAGGAACCTACTTGCCAAATTTGGAATCTCTAGACCCAGCGGTTTGGGCTGTGCGTTGATTAGTAAGTCAGTCAGTCAGTCAGTCAGTCAGTGAGGACAAAGCCTTTTATTATTATAGATAGATAAATGTGGCTATGGATGTTCTTCTGTTCCCTCATAACTTCTAAACTAGTTATCATAATGAGACAAATGAGGAGTCGTTGGAAGCCTCTTGATCGTCCGCTGGTTATAGGCTACATGACGTCATGTTAAAATTGCTACAGTGCCCTCTAGAGGACATAAAGTAAAGAAGTAAAAGAATATTTTTTCTTGACGATGTCGTGTGGGGTATCAAAAGAAAGAGTTTTGTTAGCACATTTCAAATATTTAAATATTATTAGCTGTTGCTCACAGGTTTGCTTGGAATCACCTGATAATTGCAAGAATTTATAATTGAATGAATTCACTTAACTCCAAAATAAGTTAAATAAAAATAATGTTTAAAAAACTAAAATCCGACTACTAAAAACACGCTTTAAAAAGTACGAAATAAGAAAATAGTCTCCGCTGAAATTATTATGTACATACTATAAAACAATTACCGACTTTTAAATAAACAACTTACTTACATGTAGTATATTTTAACGTAGTTCTTTATACATCATACAGATATATATGTTTAAAGAATAGCAAGTTTACCCATTCCAAAAAGTGCACAACGCCGCTTAAGAAGTTTTCACTTCAAAAAAGTCTCGAATTCGCCTAACTCCGTTCTGCAGAAACGCACCCTTAAACTCAAGTGTCGCCTCGTGCTGGTAAACCAAGTGTACTAACTGCCTACGCAGTGCAATATAAGCTCATATTAAAGTTCTAGAATAGTCTCCGATTTAGCACAATGGAATATTTTCTAAGGAGGAAAAATAGCTAGTCTAAGATATATTGCGAAGAAATGAGGTTTTATAAGCAGTCGATGGGTTTGCGGAAGGCTTCATTGAGCTTTCATTTATTTTATAGAACTTGGAGGTATAAAATTTGTGATAACAAAAACAGAGACATGAAAGTAAAGCTTCTATCTATGTGGATGACAATGTTATTGTTTCGAATATTACATAATGTTATTTATATAATGTTATTTATTTATTAATTATGAATTGCGTCAATTTAAATCTATAAAATTTCAAATCTATACTAAATAAAAAATAATAATAACGGGTATCTTGGCCGTGTGGTTTCCGGCAGACTAGAATAGAATCACTCCGTCTCTTCCCGTGGATGTCGTACAAGGCGACTTAAGGAAATACATTATCCCCAACCCAGCCAGCGTGGGGAGTATAGGCCAAATCCTCCTTCTGCCTTGGACGGACGAGAGAGGGTCGCGCTCCAGTAGTGGAGACTAAAATGACCTTGATGATGATGATGATGATGAATAACGAGTATCGATTAATATCCAAATATTGATTAAGTATCTTGGTTTTGGTGTAGTAATCTTTTTTTCTAGGACTTCTAATGCTTCTAGGGCATTCATCCTCTGTTCTTTATCGCATACATTGAAGACTCGAAAATTGGATATTTCTTCAAACTGATCTGTCCCAAACTAGTGAGTAGAAAAGTAATCCTAAATATAGACAATCTTAGATTCGCCAGCATGACGCATAACTAACTACTAGTAACTTTTTTTATAAATGAGAGGCGGCCAAACGAGGGTCACCTGATGGAAAGCAATCACCACCTCCCATGGAATTAGCAACACCAAGGGGTCGCCAATCCGTTGCCAGCCTATACTCCTTCCTTTCTTTCTCACCTCACTCACTCTCAGGAACACAACAATCCTCAAAGGAATTGTTTATTTATTTAAAAATTTTATTGACCACAAAATTACATAAGTGTACAAAAGGCGGACTTAACGCTAAAAGCATTATCTACCAGTCAACCTTCGGGAACAGCAGAAATTCATAAATGCGGTTCTAAAGCAAATGAAAGAATTATATATTCTTTACAAAAAAAATAAACATACATACATATTGTTATTTGGCTGCGGTATTCTGTGAGGTGGAGGTACTTCCCCAGTCGGGCAGCCTAAGAAATACGCTATGCTCTACCTCTCTTTCCGCCAGAACCTCGTTTGTCAGTCAGCAGAATGCACTACGTGCATGTGAGGTTGGCTTTGGTTTAAAGATGTTGATGCACCACTTACACCCCATATCATCTTTATTTTTGTATTTGTTTTCCTTGATTATTGTAATAAATAAAAGGTGTTTGTGTATCTACGAGTATCAAATTCACCGCTAAGAAAAACTAAGAAATAAAACGAGGAGAGGTCAAGGCGAGGCGTTTTTACTACATTGTTCGAGGCGAACAAAAAGGCGAGAACTGCCTCGCCGTTTCTAAACGATTAGACGGCGATAATGTACACTGGAAAAATTATTACAACTCCAAATTTGGGAATACGTGCATGAGACAGGGGTCGGGAAATATTTCACGTGTCTACATCTGTTATATCTGAAGGCTATATATATTTTGATTTTATTATCGAGGAGCTCGATGGCATCGTTGCACGAGTCAGTCTAATCGATCACGCAAGTTAAGCAACGTCAACCATAGCCTGTCTATGGATGGGTTTATTTTCTTTTTTTTTTATACTACGTCGGGTGGCAGACAAGCATACGGCCCGCCTGATGTAGAGCGGTTACCGTAGCCATATTAACGCTCGCAACATAAAATATCGCAAGCGCGCCATCACCCCCTCTGCCAAACGCAGCATCTCACTCGCAGGAACACAACAACTCTCAATGGAATTGTTATCTGGCTGCGGTATTCTGGGAGGTACATTCCCCATTCGGGTAGCTTACAATTACGCTCCCTACCTCTTTTTGCGCCAGAGCTTCGTTTGTCAATCAGCAGGGTGTACCGCGTACAGGTGAAGTTGGCCTAGGTTCAAAGATGTTGATGAACCACTTACACCCCAAATCTCGAGCTCCTCTGTGCTTCAGAGGGCACGTTAAGCCGTCAGTCACGGTTGCTGTCTTTAGACGACCGTCGCGTCGTTAAGCCAAGTTAACAGTTAAGCAGCGTAGCGGAGGGTGGAGTATGCTTTAAACACCTTCCATTGATGGGAGGCCCGTATCCTAACAGTAGGATAATTATGGGTTGATTATTCGTTCAGCTGCAAAATTGTCAGCAAAAAAAATATTTCAGTTGCTTTCACACTCGCACCTTCTCTGGGTAATAGCTGAAAATCAGAGTGTTGCTTATGCAACACTCCCACTGAGCTATGGCCCCTTTGTACTGCTGCAACTCACACCTACAATCAACAATGTGTATACTGTCGTCTATTGTACAAGCTAATAATTGTATGTGTGTGCAACTGCTGTAATACGGATAAACTATCTATCTATCTATCCATCTATACCTCCATTGGCATGACAGGCATTGTGGGAGGAGTCATTTTTATACTATTTTATACTACGTTGGGTGGCAGACAAGCATACGGCCCGCACGATTTGAAGCGGTTGCCGTAGCCATATTAACGCTCGCAACATAAAATATCGCTCGCGCGCCGCCACCCCCGCTGCCAACTCAGCATCTCCTTCCTTTCTGGTGACCTCAGTCACTCTCAGGAACACAACAACCCTCAAGGGAATTGTTATTTGGCTGCGGTATTCTGTGAGGTGGAGGTACATTCCCCAGTCGGGTAGCTTACAATTACGCTCCCTACCTCTTTCCTCTTTTTGCGCCAGAGCTTCGTTTGTCAGTCAGCAGGGTGCACCGCGTGCAGGTGAAGTTGGCTTAGGTTCAAAGATGTTGATGAACCATTTACACCCCAATATATTCCCATTATAGTCAGTTGTGAATGTTGTGACAGATTTTATTATTATGTCTGTCCATCTCGTTGGAAACCGACGGGGTCTCTTACCCTTCATCTTGACGAGCTCGGTGGCGTAGCGGTCCATGACGCGGCTTCGACACCAACGCTCGGGGGTTCGATTCCCACATAGTATAAACATTTGTGTGCATGAACCTGTCTGTTTGTCTTAGTCTGGGTGTTTTCTATGTATCAAAAGTATGTATTTACAAAAAAAACCGGCCAAGTGCGAGTCGGACTCGCCCACCGAGGGTTCCGGACGTAAGATCATTATAAATTTGATATTTTTCATTATAAATAAGAAATAATGCGTCGGAAAAAATAAATAAAATATATTTTGCAATGTGCACATCAAGCCCTTTCATAAGATACCCCATTTGAACTAGTAGCTTCTATTTGAAATTTCGACCCCTATAAAAAATATAGACTCCCTATTTTATAAGATTTAATTACAAATGTATAGTTTTGAGATTTATTCTTGTACTTGTAGTCTATAATGATGTTACTTGCCAAATTTCATAGTTCTAGGTCAACGGGAAGTACCCTGTAGGTTTTGATTCCCTTGAGAATGTCGAAATATGCGTTTTTTGCTCAATAAACGGCCGTAACTTTTTTTCACGTAAACTTAGCAGTTTGATTTTTTTACAACCTTATGGGACCGTAGATCTGAGTATACAGTTCAAATTTCAGCTTGATACCTCCACGCATTCTCGACATAGAAATTCTTGACAGACAGACAGACAGACAGACAGACAGACAGACAGACAGACAGACAGACGGACAACAAAGTGATCTTATAAGGGTTCCGTTTTTCCTTTTGAGGTACGGAACCCTAAAAATGTATTTACATATTTTTATCGGTTGTCTAGTACCCATAACATAAGCTTCGCTTACTTTGGGGCTAGATGGCGCTGTGTAATTTGTTCGACAATATTTATTTATTTATCTTGCCTTGGACTATAAGACGCTCCATTGAATATTCTTTTCCGGTAATGTGCTCAAAGAACTTTAAAATACGTATTTGCACAATCGACAATAATCTTTCCTTGTCATGAAGTTCCTTTCCTCTGAACATCGATGCATTGGTTCGGCGAGCAGTCCATGAAATTCTTAGTACGCGTCTCCAGCACCGCATCTCTAGGGCATCGATTTTTCTCGGTCCATTGTCTCTAGAGAAAAATTGGAAAGACGAGACTTCGCATCAGTCCATACATAATACTACTTAAATATATTCAATTCAAGGAGAGATGGAAAAGGTAAAGTGAGGAATTAAGCAGAAGACGATATGATCTTAGCCTAAATCTTCCACCTGATAATTTTATATACTTACCTTATACAAACGCCTACGTATATATCTACTAAGTAACGTCTTGAATATTCATACACACGCGACAGCGGGACCGGCTCAGACGAATTTGGGACGGGTCGGCTAGTGAATTACATAAAGATGAGAAACTAATTGATTGACTGGCATAGGTGTCCATGGCGCATGGAAACAAAGTATACGTGAAGTGTACAGCAAACGAGGTTTAAGACATTTTAGTGACCTTGATCAGAGGCCCTACCGCCAAAGTTGAAGCCAATAACCAGTGGATTTTTTTATTGCGAAAATAGATCTTAGGTTTAAGTTATTGGGCAAACTTCTTTAGCTTAGTCTGTAGAGCTTTATGGTTTCTTTGACCTAAACTAAACACAAGTACCGTCAATCTGGCCCCTGGGCATCTGTTCTTGAATTTAAGTAAGATCTTAGTGAGAATATTGACAGGACATATTTTTTTTTATACTACGTCGGGTGGCAGACACGCATACGGCCCGCATGATGTGAAGCGGGTACCGTAGTCATATTAACGCTCGCGACATAAAATATCGCTCGCGCGCCGCCACCCCCGCTGCCAACGCAGTATCTCCTTCCTTTCTGGTGACCTCACTCACTCGTAGGAACACAACAACCCTCTAGGGAATTGTTATTTGGCTGCGGTATTCTGTGAGGTGGAGGTACATTCCCCAGTCGGGTAGCTTACAATTACGCTCCCTACCTCTCTTTTCGCCAAAAACATTGCTGTCTCAACGGGCATTTTCAGAAACTGTGGTTGCGAAGTACTTCGAATCCCCAGTTCGAAGTCCAGTCGGTCCTTCGTGCAAGACGACGAAGCGTTGGACGTCTTCCGTGAACTGATGACCTTAAGAAAGCAGCTGGATGCGAAAGGCGGAAGATCGTATTAGGTGAACAGCATTGAAGGCTTATATCCAGCGGTAGATAGATACAGGCTGGTGATGATGGAGAATTGACAATAATTAAAATTCCATCCATTTCCTCTTGATTATTGGCGATCTACTACAGTAGATTTCCTAAGACATTTTATAGCACGAACAGTGAAACTGTGGAATAAACTTCACTCAGCGGTATTTCTGAACAACTACGACATGGGTGAATTCAAGAACAGAGTATTCATTTCCCTTAAAAGGCTGGCAACGGATCGGCGACCCCTTGGTGTCGCTGATCTCCATGGGCGCTGTTGCTTGCTTTCCACCAGGTGACCCACATGCTCGTTCGACCGCCTCTTACATAAAAAATATATAATTAAATCAAGTACATGGGTATATTATTTTGTTGTCAATTCACAATTCACTGGCGAAATGGTTACCTTTCATTCTGCGATCCTAAATTAGGAGAATTGACCTTCTGCTTCAATACTTTACTGACTATTTTATTTGCCCCGTGACAACTTCTATTCATATTAACTCAATAGGGCTTGGATACAATCGAAACTAATTTTGATTGGACCGCCATATTGGACGGTTGGTCATCGCTATCCGATCAAATTACGTTGTTGAAACTCAGTGTATCGGTTGAAACACAGAAATCTAATTTGTTATTGCATTTCTGTGAGTAGAACGGAAGAATATGTCGAATCACGTTTTGAAGGGGGACTATACACACTCGAAAATACCATTTTTCATTTACGGAAATCGAAAACCAAGATGTCGCTGCTCTAAAGTTGTCGCGTTGGTGAGCCAACTTTATTGCGGTAAATCACCAAAATTTTCTTAAATTACTTACAAACGTCTGTTTGGGCTTTTTTTATACTAAGTCGGGTAGCAGAAACGGCCCGCCTGATGTGAAGCGTTTACAATAGCCATAATAACGCTCGCAACATGAAATATAACTCACGTGCCGCCACCCCCGTTGCCAACACAGCAAATTCTTCCTTACTGGTGACCTCACTCACTCACAGAAACACAACAACCCTCAAAGGAATTGTTATTTGGCTACGGTATTCTTTGCCCCAGTCAGGCAGCTTAAAATTTCGCTATGCCTTACTTCTGTTTCGCCAAAGTTGCGTTAGTAAATCAAAAGGTGCACCACGTGCAGATGAAGTTAGCTTTGGCTCGAAGATAATGTCCAGCCACTTACACCATTGCTGCTTCCACAAACATTCCATGTGCAAGACAGCGGCGAGATTTATCAAAATGACAACTAGTTTCCAAAACAGATATTTTTAACCCCCTCTATATATAATTAAATAAATAAATCTGGACAATTTACACAGCGCCATCTAGTCCCAAATTAAGCGCAAAGTACTATATGTACTAGATAACTGATATTAAACTTAAATACATTTTTTTGTAAATACATACATATAATACATAGAAAACACCCAGACCAAGACAAACAGACATGTTCATGCACACAAATATTTGTCTTGTGCGGGGATCGAACCCGCGACCACGGAGACAAAGTGGCCATTGCTAACCATTCGACCACCGAGCTCGTCTGACTAAAATGACAACTAGTTTCCAAAACAGATATTTTTAACCCCCTATCACACCCCGGCCACTCCATACAAATGTCGCGTCGAGAACTACTACATAAACAACGACGTCTGTGCAGAGCGAAAGTGAGCGTGTGTGCGGGCAGCGTCATACAAACTGTTCCAGATTTGTCTCAGAGGGGAGGTGAGGTCGACACGTGAGAGCGGCAGGGAGAGGCCATACTGTACGTAGTACTATTACTTATACTGTGCCCCTATTAAGATACTCTATTACTTGGTCCTTTTACATTGACACCAATATTTAACAAGAGCTCTACAAAGACGATAATTTCCGTCGACGGACCTATTAGCATTTGGGACGTCGAAAATAACGTTTTATGCAAATAAGTGAAATGGGGTGCGGATGTGAAGCGAGCTGTGTGATTTAATGGACAGAAATGGGTGAATGGAAGGCTGATACACTTCTGAGGCCCTACCACAGAATAATATACTCTACCGCCGAAGCTGAATCCGATTACCATCGAATCAAATCAAATCAAATCAAAATATATTTTATTCCTTGGACTTTATAAAGCACTTAGAAACTACATACAAATTAAATATAAGAACATGTATCTAAATCATTACTACTCTAAATCCGCAGAGTTTAGATTCACTTTCATCACACTATCTTGATTGTTAAAGTGAATTTAAGTGCCAGTTCCGGCGACGGTGCTTCTTGAGAAGAACTAGCAAGAAACTCAAGGCCGACTCTTTTAATTGCCAATATCGTTACATTAAACACAGATACAATCATTAAAATAACATAACAAGAGCAATTCATTTCCAAATACTTTTATCATTTATGTAATCTGAGATACAATAGTATACTATCTTTTCGCCAGAGCTTCGTTTGTCAGTCAGCAGGCTGCACCGCGTGCAGGTGAAGTTGGCTTTGGTTCAAAGATGTTGATGAAGGACCCCATAATATTTTAACATATAGCTTCATCCTTTGCCAAAGGAAACGTATAACCGTGCTTCGGAAGGCACATTAAGCCGCCTGTCACAGCTGTTGTCATTAGATGACAGTCGTTAAGCCAAGTCAGTGGCATTTAGGCGGCTTGAAAACTGGCCTCCGCCAACCCGCAGTTGAGCAGCGTGGTGGAATATGCTCTAAACCCCTTCAATTGAGGGGAGACCCATATCCCAAAAGTGGGATGAATGAGGGTTGACGACTATATTAACGAGCGAATTCTTGTATAATCACGGCCACGACAATATCGCAAACGGCTCGCATTCTCATGATGACAACAATTTTTATTGACATTTAGGTATTTGGGTCTATTTTCGTATATTATATTAGCATTCAATCTGCCAGGATCTTTTCAGAAATAGATATTGTAATTATACAAATTCCAAAAGATTTTTTTTACACATAACATTATTTTTAAAAGCTTTTATTTTTACATAACAATTCGTAGACTGGTGTTCATTGGCATTCATTCATTTCATGTTTCAGCCCCCTTACCACCAACTCTTATTGCGATTCAATAACTAAATAGAATGCTTATTCATACCAATGAATAAGCGACTCTATTTCAAATTGAATATTTATTTGAATATCTGTTTCAAATTGAATAGAGTCGCTTATTCATTGGTATGAATAAGCATTCTACTCAGTTATTGAATCGCAATTAGAGTTGGTGGTAAGGGGGCAGATTTCTTTTCTTGACGACTCTCAAGGTACTTCCTCTGTCGGACTTGACGTGCCCTACCTTTTTTCGCCAATGCCACTTTTGCTAATAATAAATAATAATAGAGCGGGTCACGGCGGGCGTACAACATTACATCAAACTTCTCAAAGGGGCCTCTACGCGTTGGATCCATATCTCCGCGCATGCCTATCAAATGACCGGGCTTGACCCGTGATTTAAGAGAGATACAAATAATAATAATAAATTGTTTATTTGCTTACAAACATGATATAAGGATCTCGATATATATAATTTTTTCGCATGTTTAGCTGATACAGTCAGCATGCAAATTTGTATTGAATTCTATCAGGGTACATGCGCAGATAATGTATGCTTTACTTCTAAAGATAAAAAATTCTAAAGGCAAAAGTAAAAGTTGCTGTACACAATTATGAACTTATAACAAAATCTCTTTATAAAAAGCTAGAAATTTCTGCACAATTTTACCAAATCATGTCAACCTTCATTTCCTTTTGAAATTTTATTGCGTTCCATTTCCACCCAAATCGAATTTGCAAAAGGTTATCTGACATTCGTAAACAAACCCAAATTATATTTAACTAGTTTCTACATTCGGATTCCCCTGGGAGTTGAAATATTCCTATTTGTGTTAATATTATATGTTTGTATTTACAAGAAAAAAGTTTAATACCTTCAAATTAAAGTTCAGTTCACTTATCTAGTACCCATAGTACAAGTTTAGTTTAGTTTGGAACTAGATGGCGGTGTGTAACTTATCCAGGAATATTTTTCTTTTCCATAGTTAAAAGACATGAGGTATGTTCTTTATGTTTTAGCAACAAATGAGGACATGTGCATGAACTCGTCGCCTACATCATCAGCTGTAGATTTTGAAAACTGACAGATATTGACAATCAAATTCATGACGTAATCTTGGCAACATGCGGGAAGAACATACCTTGTATCTTTCTACTACTTCCTCATCATCAGCATGGATATAGGCCTTCCCCGATGCTTTCCACCAAATACTATTTTTAACGTAACATCAAATATATATTATTTTATTAATACACAGCGCCATCTAGCCCCAAAGTAAACGAAGCTTGTGTTATGGGCACTAGACAACCGATAAACATACGTAAACACATTTTTTTTTTAATATGTACATGCTTATGATACATAGGAAACACCCAGACTAAGACAAACAGACATGTTCATGCACACAAATGTTTGTCCTATGTGGGAATCGAACCCACGAGCGTTGGTGTCGAAGCCGCGTCATTGACCGCTACGCCACCGAGCTCGTCATTACCTTATATATCTTGCCGATTCCAGTCGGACCATCTTGAGGAGGACGTCCTACACGCGGGCTCCACTTTAATACCTTCCTATCCCATCTCCCACCACTTACTCGCCCACAGCTACTTCTGCTTGCTAACTCTGAAGACTAAGTCGACAACTGTGGTTCTCCGTCGATTTACTTCGAATCCTTCTGGATTCTTTCTACCACGGTATATGTCATTCCCAAGAATTTAAATTATTTCTATCAAAATTTCATGCAAACTGATTCACTTTCTTAGGGCCATACTACACGGGCGGCTCTCCCGCAGCGGGAATCCGCTCGACACAGCTACTGCAGACATAAAACTACACGTTAACGTAACTACACTGTCTTTTATGATGTCGCAACTGGTCTTAGCTGAAAATCAGTGCCGAGTCTACTGCAGATTTCGGTTTTCATACTGAGTTGGAACCATTTTGCGACATTGCACAGTGCTGTAAATTTTCTTTTTTTTTAATACTACGTCAGGTAGCAGACTAGCATACTAGCATACGGCCCGCCTGATGTGAAGCGGTTACCGTAACCGTATTAACGCTCGCAACATAATATATCACCTACGCGCCGCCACCCCCGCTGCCAACGCAGCATCTCCTTATTTTCTGGTGACCTCATTCACTCGCAGGAACACAACAACCCTCAAGGGAATTGTTATTTGGCTGCGGTATTCTGTGAGGTGGAGGTACATTCCCCAGTCGGGTAGCTTACAATTACGCTCCCTACCTCTCTTTTCACCAGAGCTTCGTTTGTAAGTTGGCTTTGGTTCAAAGATGTTAATCACAGACATTCAATTATACATAGCAGACGGAACATAAAATATATTAGTGTGTTGATCTTTCCGTCTCGCACGCTCATAGGGGTTAGTGAATGTTACTATCCCGTTTTTACACGTGTAGCAACACTGTACATGACAAGTTAAAAAAAAATGACGCACGCTATATTTTGAAAGGTCGCCATTTTGATACGCTACCCAGCTGCGGATGAATTTATTGTGTAAAGTGAATAAATCTGTACTATTAAAGTACAGGTTATTATTAAAGAAACATATCTAAGATGGGGAAATGCAGTGCCTATTTGTGTGAAAGTACGACGTACGGAAATATACCTGGATTAACCTTTCATCGGTAAGTAAATATCGTTGGTTACTGAAACGAGCCAGGAATTGTGTAAATTATCACGAGATTAGACGTTGTTGTATGTTCTACTTCTACTTATTCGAAAGCTTTGTCATTATAGAGCATGCATTGAAACAAACTTTCAATCACGAGGCATGTATTCTATATATTCAGTCACAGAAATAATAATTGAGAAATCCTTTGACATGTTATGTACTTGTCATTTTTATAGGGACGTATTTAGGAACTTGTACATTATTTATATTCATTGTGCAAGATTAAATTAAATGCTAACAATAAAATGTGTGTGGAAAAGAGTGATTCAACAGTTAAATACTTATTTACTATATTTTTTTTAAATCCTGACTGAATAATTAAAAACTTACATTAATAGTCATTGATAATAACTATAAAATAAGACTAATAATAGTTAATGATTATAACTGTATGACAGATTCAATATTAATCAGCGCTATAGCCTTATAAATTAGCTTAATAAACCTTATAGTGAAAGAGCTAGACTTCATCTCCTGTACTCTGAGTGGATTCACAACAATTAAATAGTTCTAAGTATTATTTGTAATAGATTACAAGTTGTGATAATAGGAATACTACACTATTGCATTAGGATATTCCTATAATGATCAATATGTGATTTGATACAATCCAATATTTGTTTTAGATTTCGGACCAGACATTATGTGACATTTGGGTTTCAAACATGAAGCTAAAAAATTGGAAACCTAGTAAATCATCTGTTTTATGCTCCAACCATTTTCAAGAACATTTCAATGACAATTTCATTTCATAGACAAAAGTCCTTTTCGTACAAGTCTACGTCCTGGTGCAGTACCAACATTATTTGGAATTTTACCACAATCATGCGAAGTAAGTAAATAAACTGCCTCAATAGCGAAACCAGTCTGTTAGTATTGTTATATCATCAGTATTTATAACTACACTAGCAGTCTAGAAGTTTTGCTGTACCTGTAAATATTTTAAAATTTCTACGGAATATGAAACATTAACTACTTAATCTTTTTGGCAACCGTATCTAATTCTAAAATGATTGTTGGTTCAAAGCAGCAAGCAGCCAACATTTAAGTTAATTTGTATATTATCTATTGTAAACCGCATGCCAACTGAATTAGGTCATGAATCATTTTTATATGGTGATCTGTGTAAGAACGTTTGGTGACATAATAAATTCTATATAATATAGTTTTATTTATTTATTTTTTAATAGTGTAATTAGCATGTGGCAGGCGGCATAGTGCCCCAAGGCTATACTCCAACTCTCCCTCCCTGCCCCCTTAACTTAAATGTTGGCTGCTTGCCGCTTTGAACCCACAATAATTTTAGAATTAGATACAGTTGCCCAAATAGGGAAATAAAATAAAATTCGTTCACAAATTTTATGTTTTGTCAATTTTTATAATGTTTCATTATAATGTACATAATACACACTACAGAGTTATTGATTCGATTCTTTCTTCCTTTCTTGATATTTAAGTACAACTTATTTTCTTGAGAGTAAATAATATGATTTTTTCCTGTCTCAATGAGCGAACGAATGACAGATGGGTGTAAATTTTAACCAGTCATTCGTTGACTCATTTTTTTGTTCTAATTGCTATTTATCAATGGATTAGGGTCCTGGATACGGGTTTCTTGGAGCCCGATTTTTTGTATTGTTTTTTGGTAAAGTTTCTGTGCTGTGTCCTGTGTTTTCTAATTTAAGTTTACAATGTTATATGTGTTATGACATGTATGTGTATGTATGTATATGTGTATGTATGTATGTGTGTATATATATATATTTATTTATTGTTGTTTGGGTGACTTACAGCGAAATAGGTGTAAATATATAACACTTATGAGTAAAACTATGCTAATTACAAGTCTCCGCTGCATGATGAGAGATATATATATATATATCTCTCATCATGCAGCACTAATTCGTTATCCTTTCTATCTTATTTATACAGCTATTTTGTAACTTGTGTAATAGTGTTGTGTTATGTTCCAATAAATGTCTTCTTCTTCTTCTAATAATGGTTTATTTTTACAGACTAAAGAAAATGAACCCAGTAGTTCACTCTCTAAACGAGCGTCAAGTAAGCGGAGTGTGACTGGTGTTTTAAAACCTCAAACTGGACATAACATTGAGACACTGCCATCCACATCACAGGCAAAGTGTACTACCAAAGATACAGAAGAAGAGATTTTAGACCTTTGTCCATCTACTTCATCCGGAAGACCCACAGCTACAAATGAATCATTTTTTATCCTTGGTGCACATAAAATCGACAGAAAACCTTCAACCTCTTCACAAAGCGGCCTTCAGCAGGATAAACTTGTTAGAAAATTTAAAAGAACGATTGTTTCTAAAAATAAGAAAATTAAATCACTTACTGACAAGACCAGGCGACTGAAAAAAAAGTTGCCAAGTTTTCCGCTGTAATAGCTGATTTACGACAAAAATTAAATGATGATGATGTACAAATTTTGAATAATATTCCGGGCAATAATAAGGATTTTTTAGTGAGATATTTAAAGAAAGTTCAAAAATCATCTTTAAGTAAAGAATACTCACCGGAACTCAGATCGTTTGCCTTGCAATTAAACTTCTATTCCCCTAGAGCTTATAATTTTGTTAGGGAAACTTTCGAGACAGTCTTGCTGCATCCTGGTACTCTAAGCAGATGGTATAAAAAAGTTGATGCTGCACCGGGGTTTACATCCGAAGCTTTTGTAACTTTGCAGAAGTTAGAACAAAACAGCAAACATCCTGTATACGTGAATCTATGTATAGATGAAATGGCTATCTGTAAAGGCATAGTGTGGGATAGTTCCCAAAACAAATACCAAGGCTATGTTAACACTGGCACTGGGGTGTCAGATGACAGTTTACCATTAGCAACTCAAGCCTTAGTATTTTTTGTAACAGCGATTAACGGCTATTGGAAACTACCCATAGCATATTTTTTTATACGTTCTCTGAATGGTGAACAGCGTGCAAATTTTTTAAACATGTCATTAGAAATGTTTATAGATATTAATATAATTGTATGCAGTATCACATTTGATGGGGCTGCAACTAATATTAGTATGGCTACTCGTTTAGGGTGTGATTTTACATTCGAAAATTTAACTACATTTTTCACTTTTCAAGATTATAAAATTCATGTATTTTACGATCCATGTCATATGATTAAACTCATTAGAAATACCCTTGGAGATTATTCAACACTAATTGATAAAGATGGAGATGAGATTAACTTTAAATATTTTGAAGAATTATTAAAATTACAAGATAGAAAAGGCCTGCATTTGGCCAATAAAGTAAAACAGCCCCCTTACCACCATCTCATATTGCGACTCAATAATTGAATAGATTGCTTATTCATAGCAATGAATAAGCGACTCTATTGCATTTGAAATAGAGTCGCTTATTCATCGGTATAAATAAGGAATCTATTCAGTTATTGAGTCGCAATATGAGATGGTGGTAAGGGGGCAGTCTCATATTTTTTTTGGTAACCAAAAAATGAAAGTACGTCTTGCAGTTCAACTCTTAAGTAGGTCTGTGGCTGATGCTCTCCAATTTTGTAAAGATAATTTGAATTTACCTGAATTCAGCCAGTGTTCAGCAACGGTAAAATTTATAAATTTAATTAATGATACCTTTGATATTTTAAATAGCAGGTCTATGTTTGCACCTGGATATAAAAAAGCTAATATTGAACGCACTTTGCAACACTCGAAAATTTGTAAAGAGTATTTGTCTAATTTACGATTTTCAGATAATAAATTGATTATACATTCAGGTCGAAAGACGGGATTTATTGGATTTATTATATGTCTAGAAAGTGCTGCTAATTTGTTTCATGAACTTATCATCAAAGCAAAATTATGGTTCCTTCCGCTATATAAAATTAGTCAAGACCATCTCGAAATGTTTTTCGGTATGATGCGAGCGAGGGGAGGTTTTAATGACAACCCTGATATTGTACAATTTCGCACTGCATATAAAAAGAACCTCATTAGATCTGAGTTAAATCTAAAAATAAAAGGATTTATTGATGATGTGTCTATATTAACAGTGTCAAGTATGGCTTGTATTCTGGATACCATAAACGACACTACACCGACTTTCGAAAAAAAAATGAAAGCGGCGTATGATGTTGATGATGAGAATTTAGAATATTTCATTTCTGATTTACTTTCTTCGCCTTTAGATGAGTATACCCATCAGGTTACAATTTATATATCGGGATTTATAGCGCGAAAAATTAACAAAATTATTAAGTGTGTTGTTTGTCAGATGCTAGTAATGGGCGAGAAACAGAACATTTTTGCATGTCTGATCAACTTAAAAGATCGAGGGGGTTTAATATATCCCGCTTATGGTCTTGTTTCAGTAATCCAAAAATGTGTTTTTTTTTTTAATTCAATAAAGATGTTTCTTTGAACGAAATAATTAAGTATATTTGGGACAATGACAATTATATGCAAATTTTCAATTCAAATGATGATGAACATGATTCAAACCATGTATATTTACTAATTAAAGTTATTGTCAAGTTTTATATTGATTTACGATCAAAATATTACGCAAAAGGTATAACGAGCAATGTTTCAAAAAGAAATTATTTGAAAAAAGTTATTTTGTTCCAAAATAAATAAGATAATAACTTCAACGTTGTGTTTTTATTTACTTCGAGAAATTCCATGATAATGATCCTATAACTCGTCCTTTAAGGACTTTTACACGTCACCGGTCTTTCTTTGGTTCTATGAGCATCCAGTTTTCAGCTACCTAGTCTTGTTCTAGCTGGGGACGTCCAAATATTTGTGTAATGAACTTATTTTGTGCTCGAGTGATGTTATTGTATGATATATCGAGGATGTTTATGTATGATATGATTTATATATTTACAAAAAATATATAATACATTTAGGTAGTATATCAACCATATCATTATTACCACATTACACGACTCGTTGGTTAGTTTGGCACAAGATGATGCTGTATGATAAGTAAGTAATTTAACATATAGTAAGTAAGTAAGTCATTCATTTAGGTACCTATTATAGCATTACTACGTATTTTTAATGATGTATTTATGGCCAACATTGTTTTCCTCTATGGCTTACTGACTTTGAAACAAGAAGCTTAAAGGTACGGATTCGCGCGTAACAGGTTACGCGCGAATCCGTAGCGAGTGGACGTATTACAAAATGGAGCGTAATAACTTCGATACCGAACTTTTCTAAACCAAGGATGACTGACACAACGCGGACAGAGAGATTATTTTGAAGAAACAGGATATAACGTAGTAGATCCTACAACATCTTCGTTGCCCCCTGCAACTTACAGTATCCCTTACCGCATAATTTAGACATGGAGTTAAATCTTCTTGAATAATTTCTAGTAAATCATCAAACGATGTTACTGACATTGGAAAGTAGTTAAAAATTTTTCGCTGTGTTCTCTGAGCTTTGGGTATAATGTTATAAACATACTATGTGTCATTCTGTCACGTAGAATTGAATGCACGTTAATCGTCGACTTTCTCTTAGTTTACGACGTTTCCATCGACGGTATGCAAGCACAGACATTCAATTTATGCAAGCCACAACTCAACCGCTGTGTCCGAGTACATGCTTATAACTGAATCCCTCCCAGCGTAGGAACGCGCGTAAAACGTGATATGTGAGACGCAATATATATATATAATATATATATATATATTGCGTCTCAGATATCACGCCTGATGTGAAGCGGTTACCGTAGCCATATTAACGCTCGCGACATAAAATATCGCTCGCGCGTCGCCACCCCCGCTGCCAACGCAGCATCTCCTTCCTTCCTTTCTGGTAACCTCACTCACTCGCAGGAACACAACAACCCACAAGGGAAATGGTATTTGGCTGCGGTATTCTGTGAGGTGGAGGTACTTTCCCCAGTCGGGTAGCTTACAATTACGCTCCCTACCTCTCTTTCGCCAGAGCTTCGTTTGTCAGTCAGCAGGGTGCACCGCGTGCAGGTGAAGTTGGCTTTGGTTCAAAGATGTTGATGAACCTCTTACACCCCAAATGAATGAATATAAATTGAAACGCGCGAGTTCACTCGCACGTCAGATAGGCATCTATATATCTGGACAGGCTCTAACTCCGTCCCTGTATTTGCGGTTGTGTGTGTGGTATTTACGTGTGTTTGTTTTGGCGTGCATTCAAACTTCTAATGTTACGTCTGCTTACTATATTGAATGTCTGTGATGTTAATAAACCACTTACACCCCAAAATTATGTTTTAATCTTATTGTGTGTATTGAACTTGTTTGTATAGTACTGTGTAATGTGTGCAAATAAATGTTTTTTCTTTCTTTTATTCATTTCAACATGAATCATTCAGATTGACGCAATAGCGGGAAATCGCCCGTGTAGTTTGAAGCGCCGCCGCCGCGCGCCGGTTATCAGAGGCGGTTTGACGCTGCATGCGGCGGTCGTATCTCCCACGTGCCCCCTTACCACCATCTCTTATTGCGATTCAATAATTGAATAGATTGCTTATTCATACCATTGAATAAGCGACTCTATTTCGTTTGAAATGTTGAAGTGCGGTTCAAAAGCGGATTCCCGCAGCGGGAGAACCGCCCGTGTAACAAAGGCCTTATAATATTACTATGGATTTGTGTACCGTGCGAATGTGTCGTTTCCATAATTAAGAAATTAAATTATTAATTTATTATCGCTTCTCATAACGTTCGTTTTTATTGCATTTAACTTTCATCCACATAATTTCATAATTATTGAAAAACATAAAAGCTACATAAAGCTCGTTAATAAAAGCTGTTTTATATTAGTCAATTGTTTCAGGTAATATATTGCAGAAATTAAAATCTGTAATACAGTAACGTTGATTACTGCACTAAGTGTTTCACGCTACTTCGTCTACATTTTCATTAGTTATAATTTTTGCGTGGTTCCCATAATTATAATTCAAAAACAAAAGTATCCTAAGGTAAGAAGTCATGATCCTTAGTGATAAAAACTACTTTTTTTTATATGCGAGGGGGGCAAACGAGCTTGTGGGTCACCTGGTGGAAAGTAATCACCACCGCCCATGGAGATCAGCGTAACCAAGAGGTCGCCGATCCGTTGCCAGCCTTTTAAGGGAAATGGAAACTCTGTTCTTGAAGGCACTGTTCTTGAATCCACGTAGTAGTTGTTCGATTTGGGGAGGTCTTCCTCCTTGAGGAGTTACTCTTTATAACGTCAGCTACCTGCCAACAGGATGGGTGCCCACCACACATCCCCACCACTGTATCTCCTGTGTATCCAGGATTATCAGCGGCGACCACCAAAAAAGGCAATGAACTGCCCCCTTACCACCATCTCTTATTGTTCTTCTATTTCATTTGAAATAGAGTCGCTTATTCATTGGTATGAATAAGCAATCTATTCAATTATTGAATCGCAATAAGAGATGGTGGTAAGGGGGCTGAACAGTGATGAACATTGTAGTCCCAGGGGTAAGACTGGGACACACTAGACAAGGGGAGACAGGGGTAACTCAGTACGAATTTAATCAGAAGAAATTAGTGGGAGTAAGAAGCTTTTGGAATTTGACTTCCCCTCTTAGCAATGTGAAATTAGTATTCTTAGCAATGTGAATGTGTCAGCTGTCTGAAAGTGAAATTCCTTTCAAAATGAGTCCAGCTGTTTCGGATATTACGACAGACAGACAAAATATGAATTAAACAATGATTTATACAGGTAGTCTGTTGGCATGGCGATGCGTCACCAGGCTAACTGCTAGCTTGATAGCTTTAGACATTTCGCATCAAAGGTCAAATACTAACAGATAATATTACATTATTCTACAACAAACTTGTATTCAGACAGCATTTTCAGTTCATAATATCCAGACTAGTCTGCAGTTTTGTCTAGACTGTAGACATGAGAGACAAGATCAGCCACAGAGAAAATAACTAAACATCGACGTGCATTCAATTACAGCTAGGGTTACCACACTTCCGACTTTTTAAATATTTTCGTCATCAACCTTTATTCATCTCACTGCTGGGATACGGGTCTCCCTTCAAACGAAGGCGTTTAGAGCATACTCCACCACGCTGCTCATAGACCACTGACTTGGCTTAACGACTGTCATCTAATGACAACCGCCGGAACCGACGGCTTACACGAAGGAGTTCGAGATAAATAAACAGTGCTGGCAATGGTTACTTTGACTCCTAGGTCTCGGGTTGAATCCACGTGCGAGACAAATACTGTGTGCATGAACATGTCTGTTTGTCTTGGTCTGGGTGTTTTCTATATATTATAAGTAAGTATGTATTTACAAAAAGAAAATGTATTTAAGTACACTTATCAGTTGTCTGGTACCCATAGTACAAGCTTTGCGCTTAATTTTGGAGTAGGTGACACTGTGTCAATTGTCCAGAAATATTTATTTATCATTTATTAAACATGAACGGGCTGCGGTCGACGTTACTTAACTTACGTGTTCAATTAGAATAACTATATCTTATTCTAATGTATGATTCTTGTATTCGTAATTTATTACTACAAATGACATAAGAATCACACTAATATTATAAAGGCGAAAGTTTGTGAGTGAGTGTGTGTATGTTTGTTTTCTTCACGTCTAAACGGCTGGACAGATTTTAATAAAATTTGGTATGGAGTTAGCTGACACCCTGGATTTGCTTCTAAAAATGTGAATAGTTGTTATTTCACGTCAGTACACAATTTATTTTCCCTAATAAACCGCGGGGCATAGCTAGTAGTATTGCATAATTGTATTAACATATTGCTCCTATTTTCAGATTTGATATTTGACATATGTTATGACATTGTATATTTTAATAATTTATTTGAAACCTTGCTACACTGTCGCATTCGTAGTATATGCCTGTAAATAAATATATAAATAAATAAATAAATCTTAACTAGATAAGTAGCTTGTATCATTCTCTGACCTATAAACCATACCACTTTGCAAAAATCATGTTGGTTCCTTGCTCCATGAAAAACGAAAACAAATCTATTCCACGGAACTGTACATTTTCACGCTCTGTGCCAAATTTCATCCAGGGGGCCTATCGCCAAAGCTGAAGCCGATTCCGATCGGGTTTTTTGATTGCGAAAATCGGACTTCTCTTTAAGTTTGCGATAAATATCTTCAGTTTAGTAGGTAAAGCGCCACCGTCCTTACCAACTTAGCTTATTAATATTAACGTAAACACCTAGCTTTCTTCTACCCATACTGTAGGCAGGTAAAACGTATCTATAGGTAAAATTATTTCAGCTTAAAATGTATTAAGCTAGCTTATTTTAGTGGTTATATTATGTGCTCTAATCTAGCGTGAAGAAATATTGCTTACTTGAATTTATTATTTCTCGATCTTCGCAGAAAACAAAGAAGGAAATTAAATAAAAACATACGTTATCGAGTACAAACACTACATTTCAGACGCGCTTCGCTTACTCATGCAAAACATTATATTCTAGAGAATATTATCTAGAAAATAAACATAGATGCCTCGAAAGCGAGCGCGTATATTTTTAGGGTTTCGTAAAAATTTTGAGAAGCTTGGTGGCGTCGTTACGAATGTCAGTGTACTCGAACACGAAAGTTAAGCAACGTCGGCCATAGCCTGTCCGTGGATGGGTTTATTTACTTCGAGCTCCTCCGTACTACGGAGGGCACGTTAAGCCGTCGGTCCCGGCTGTTGTCATTAGATGATAGTCGTTAAGCCCAGTCAGTGGCCTTTAGGCGGCTTGAAAACACTTTTAAAGCTGCCCAACTGGGGACTAATAACAATTCTCATGAGGGTTGTTGTATTGCTGCGAGTGAATGAAGCCGCCAGGAAGAAAGGAGCTGCGTTAGCAGCGGCGGTTGTGGCGCGGTAGCTATATTTCATACTACGATAACGGCTTCACGTTAAGCGGGTCGTATGCTTGATTTAGAATGAAAAAATCCTCCATAGGTACGTAGTATTAAATTTGATATTTTTCATTATAAGTAAGAAATAATGCGTCGAAAAAAATATATAAAATATATTTTGCAATGTGTACATCAAGCCCTTTCATATGATACCCCATTTGAACTATTAGTTTCAATTTGAAATTTCGACACCCTATAAAAAATATAGACCCCCTATTTTTTAAGATCTATTTACTAATGTATAGTTTTGAGATTTATTCCTGTACTTGTAGTCTATAACGATGTTACTTGCCAAATTTCATAGTTCTAGGTCAACGGGAAGTACCCTATAGGTTTTGATTCCCTTGAGTGTGTCGAAATATGCGTTTTTTGCTGAATAAACGGCCGTATCTTTTTTCTACGTAAACTTAGCAGTTTGTTTTTTTTACAACTTCATGGGACCGTAGACCTGAGTATACAGTTCAAATTTCAGCTAGATACCTCTACGCATTCTCGACATAGAAATTCTTGACAGACAGACAGACAGACAGACAGACAGACAGACAGACAGCCGGACAACAAAGTGATCTTATAAGGGTTCCGTTTTTCCTTTTGAGGTACGGAACCCTAAAAATGCACTGAAGCCCTGTTTATGACGTGTACATTTAATATTGGGCAAATAATTGTCTGCACAGAGCAAAGCTGCTCAATTGCCCGCAAGCCATATCGAAACCGCGAACGAATTTTAATTGGCCGGCGAGAGGGCATGTGGTATTGGATTTTCATTTGCACACGTTTTTCAGAACGAGTTTTTAAAAACCTAAAGTAACTTTTTGCTAAAAGGGGAAGTTAAATTCCAAAAACTTCTTCCTCTTACTTACTTAATTTGTTCTGATTAAATTCGTTGTGAGTTCCAAGGCAGCCGTAGTCTTACTCCCGGGACTGCAATGGACTTCATTGTTCGTTGCTTTTTTTATGGTCGTCGCTGTTAATCCTGGCTACACAAGAGACGCAGTGGTGGGAATATGTCCTGGGTCCCCGTCCCATAAAAAATATCTAAAATAACTGAAATCATCGATATAAAAACACGTGAAAGATGCAAAAAGCCGCAAATGATTTTTGAATCTGTCGTTTGGCCCGCGAGTGAAAAAGATTGAACAGCCATGGTATAAAAATATATCTGTTGTTTTTCCATGTAGGGTGGTTAATAAGCATGACTTGCAATATAAGAAGCATTGTTCGAAAAGTGCTAACGTCATGTGACGTCACTCACTCGCAGAAACAAAAGAATCATCAAACTATAAAGAGATACTTCCGCAGTTGGGCTCAATTGCTCATCTCTTTCTTCATAACCAGTTGCTAACCACCAGGATGCACATATTGGCTAACTGAAAAGATCGTGAGCCACTTACTCCCCAAAGCTACTTGAAAATTGAAAAACGAAAAGTAAGAAAAAGCACTTCATTTCGACTGATCGCACGATTGCAGACGCGCGAAAGTTAATAGCTAAAACTTTCTCTATCGCGAACTTTTCAGGTACTCCTGAACTTAGATTATCGTTTTCTGACTTGCCATTTGGTAGTGGCTGGCGATTGAGTTAGCCCCGTCTTAGATCTTCGATGTTTTACTAAGAATAATTGAGGAAGTTTCCTAGTTCTAAAAATGTCCTTAGCATTGTTTGTATTAGGCTGCCTTTACATCAGAAGTGTAAGAGGACGTGAAGGGAGGGATATGTTTCGGTATCAACTCATAATCACCGATACGTTGGAATACGGGTCATACTCAATGGAAGGGGTGTAGAGCGCACTCCACCACGCTGCTCAACTGCGGGTTGACGGAGGACAGTGTTTGCAATCCGCCTAAAGGACTTGGCTAAACGACGGTCGTCCCTAAACAACAGCCGGGACGGCTTAACATGCCCTCCGAAGCACGGAGGAGCGCGAGATAAATAAACCCATCCATAGACAGGCTAAGGTCGACGTTACTTAACTTGCGTGATCAACCGTAATGACAACAGCTATGTGTGTATTTATTATTTGCTAATAAAATCACTACATTTCCCTCGCCTCGCAATGCACAGACTATGAAAACGACTTAGTGGAGTGAGGTTTTCTTTACATAAAAAACCAACTAGAAATGTGTTGCGAGAAATACGTGCGAGGGACGGGAGCTGGAAACTATCTGCTGTGTTTATTTATCTGAAAAATATGCAATTGACGGAAAACATGGATCAGTGCCAAAAAAATATTTAACAATTTGTAAATAGAGAAATACTTAATTGACATAATCTGAAAAGGGTCCCTCTCACACACGCCGTATATATTATAGCACCACAATTAACTGAGTGGTGCATTTTCGCACCACTCAATTAACTCGCAAATCCCTAATGGAAACGCAGCCTTTGGAATGCAACAGAGCGGACAATGTCCACCACTCTCTGGCTAATTGTATATTCTAAGTTCGAGTTTCCAGTTCAACTTATGCGCTTCTGGAATACTCTGTCATTCATTGCCCATCCGTAGTGCACAAACTCTAACCAACTTTAAAAACCTGACAAGTGCGAGTCGGACTCGCCCACCGAGGGTTCCGTTCATTATAAATAACAAATTATGGGTCGGAAAAAATAAATAAAATGTATTTTGCAATGTGCACATCAAGCCCTTTCATATGATACCCCATTTGAACTAGTAGCTTCAATTTGAAATTTCGACCCCTTACAAAATATATATAGACCCCCTATTTTTTAAGATTTAATTACAAATGTATAGTTTTGAGATTTATTCTTGTACTTGTAGTCTATAACGATATTACTTACCATAGTTCTAGGTCAACGAGAAGTACCCTATGAGTTTTGATTCCCATGAAAATGTGTCGAAATATGCGTTTTTTGATGAATATACCGCCGTATCTTGTTTTTACGTAAACTTACCAATTTGATTTTTTTACTACTTCATGGGACCGTAGACCTGAGTACACAGTTCAAATTTCAGCTTGATACCTCCACGCATTCTCAACATAGAGGGACTTGACAGACAGACAGACAGACAAATAGACAGACAGACAAACAGACAGACAGACAAACACACAGACAGACACACGGATAACAAAGTGATCTTATAAGGGTTCCGTTTTTAGACAAACAGATAGACAGACAAACAGACAGACGGAGATAACAAAGTGATCTTATAAGGGTTCCGTTTTTTCCTTTTGAGGTACGGAACCTTAAAAATCATGTAAATGCTCAACATCGTTCTCTCTGTGTTTATTCTTATTAAATATCAACTACCTACTTCAAAACAATTACCTATTTTCAAAACAATTATTTATCCTTACATAACATACCGAAAAAAATGTCAAGTACCCTATTTGTACAAACCCGCTGCGATATTATAACATCGTTCAATAAGGCCATGTGTAAACAATATTTTACCCAAATTGAAATCGTACTATTGACTGTAAATCCCTTAGAAATGGATACCTCAAGGATTAGTTGGAGACTGTACAAATAGATTTATTGTTTCCCATCTAATGTACCTAGCCATTAAAGCTGATTCCCTACATGGTTCGGGGCTTAGCAACGTAATAAAATCCCCCAGTGTCGAGACTGGTAAGATGTGCTTGTATTACTTAATTAAAATTTATTTGTACATGGCGCTTAGTAAATTATACCTACTTGTTTATACATTATCTTAAATGTATTATTAAAATTTATTTGTTTTTTTTTATACCACAAGTGTGGCAAACAAGCATACGGCCCGCCTGATGGAAAGCAGTTACCGTAGCCTATGAACGCCTGTAACACCAGAGGCATCACACGCGCGTTGCCGACCCTGTAAAAACCTCTTCACGCCCTTTTTGAAGAACCCCATGCTGTAGTCCCCTGAGAAAACCTCGACAGGCTGTACTGGCTCTTAGTAAATTATACTTGTTTATAAATTATCTTACATATCTTAAATGTGGGTTTTGGGGCGTAAGTGGTTCATCAACATCTTTGAACCAAAGCCAACTTCACCTGCACGTGGTGCACCCTGCTGACTGCCAAACGAAGCTCTGGCGAAAAGAGAGGTAGGGAGTGTAATTATAAGCTACCCGACTGGGGAATGTACCTCCACCTCACAGAATACCGCAGCCAAATAACAATTCCCTTGAGGGTTGTTGTGTTCCTGCGAGTGAGTAAGGTCACCAGAAAGGAAGGAGATACTGCGTTGGCAGCGGGCGTGGCGGCGCGCGAGCGATATTTTATGTTGCGAACATTAATATGGCTACGGCAACCGCTTCACATCAGGCGGGCCGTATGCTTGTCTGCCACCCGACGTAGTATAAAAAAAAAGCTGAAGATGTTTGCCATTAACTAAAACCTAAGACCTATTTTTCGAATCAAAATATTCGGTGGTGAGGCCCCAGGCGTACCTATAAGGTTATTTTACTTATTCATCTTTAAGTGCCATCTTCTTGTCGAAGGTCGGCAATCATCAACGCAGTCTGTACCTTGGATACAGCTGCCCGGAACAGGGATCGCGCACTCCTTAAATAGCATTGGAGTTAGGTTAGGTTAGGTGCAAAGGTGTTGATGAACTGCTTAGTCACTAGGGCTCCAAAGTTTCTACCAGCTAGCTTAATATTTAACCAGGATATTTAATCCTAAAGTACAAATACCATAAATCTAAGGTAAAGATTGATTTTCGCAATCAAAACATCCGATGGGAACTCGACGAACTGGATGGAAACGAATGGGAACCGGTTTCAGCTTAGCCGGCAGGGCTCCTGGGGCCTTACCACAAGCTTTTAGAGCTTGTGGTAAGGTTGCGCAGGAATGGAACCATCATGGTTGCGAATTTATGAAGGAAATTCATTGATAAATACAATAATAAAAGTTTAGAGCTTGTGGTAGCCCCTGATCTTCAAAACATACGTTTGCTCCCTTCAAAACGCAACGATAAAATGAAAATTTTATCTACCTATTTTACCTTTTCCGAATGATTCCCAAGGAAGCATTAGGACGTGTTTCTGTATGAAGTGCCAATTGACTGATACAAAATCTCCTCATTAAGGTAAGTGATATCAATTGGAATAAAGCGATAGTACCGAAGCGTAGTACTATTGAAGTGTAGCGAGGCAAATGAGCTATTCAGATCGACAAGAGCTGCGTAATTAGAATCATTGTTTCGCTACGGTTTTGTATGTTTCAGAGCACTACAAATTGTGAGCACAGTTTTACAGTTTACATGTTTTGCTTTGTTCAGGACTTGAAGCACTATGTAATTTGTACCAAAATATTACTTTAAGAAAATGTGCTACATTTAGATGTTGCATAAATACTTGCAGACCATCATATGAATGCAGACTTCACTTACACATCTTAAGTCTTAACCCACACAAATATCATAATTAAACACTTAATTGGCTATGTTTTAACAAAATTATCAACTTTTTCTCATTTCTTTTCACTCTTATTATTTTTATTTTTTATTAGCCAGATTTTTGGTTGTTTGATTTTATTTCTTGTATTCGCCTAATTAATTATATTAAAACATAATTAATACACGTATGTATAGTTTATGTAAAAATGAACTACGGTATAGTGTTTGGCAGCATATATGGTTTATGCTATATGGAGCCTTAGTTCTAAACAAGAGATGCAATACCTGAACAATCCTATTATTTTTTTTATACTACGTCGAGTGGCAGACAAGCGTACGGCCACCTGATGTGAAGCGGTTACCGTAGCCATATTAACGCTCGCAACATAAAATATAGCAACTCTTCATATAGTCGTTTACAATAGTTTGACAATGATGAGCTGTAATCAAATAACAATAACGTAAAGAATGGTTGTGCTCCTGCGAGTGAATAAGGTCATCAGACGTGAGATGCTCCCTGTATTGTCTTCATGCTACGGTAATGGCTTTACATCAGGTGGGTTGGACGCTTCAATGGCATCTCGCGTGATATAAAAAATATATATTGAACTATGTTAATAAAACTTATTATTCAACTTTTTATACTCAAAAGTTTAGAGTTATAGTAACATAATATTTGATATTGATATTAATATTTGATAAAATATACACTGTCTCAACCCTGGAGTTTGTAAATATGCACGCCCGCCATGTTGGACGGCCGGAGCGGAAATGAAGGGGCAAGTCAGGGGTACATCCGGCGGCCATGCTGTAAGTTACCAGACAGATCTTTCTCCGTATTTTCAATATTTTTCTTTTCAAAACATGGTGTAGCAGTGATCTCTACTTGAAAGTACTTCTTCGTCGTGAATAATCCAGTATTCTGCTTTCTGCAGTACACTGCTGGATTCAATTGAAGCACAGTTTATGTAGCAGTGTTGAAGAATCCGTTACGCTTCTCTACAGCGGATCGGCGAAAGCTAGTATTTTCTGTCCCAATGACTATTGACTTTTGGTGATCTTGTTACTTTCGAAGTTAGGTCATCTCAAGCCCAGATGGGTCATTCATTATCTTCCCCTCACGGAATACCACAGCCAAATAACCTTTACAGATTATTGTATTCCTATGAGTTATCAAAGTTATGATATGATGGTAAGCAAAGATCGGAATAGGTAGAGTGATTTAGGGTCAATAATCTCAAACGCTGATATGAATATGGACATACCTCCGGGATTTCGGGATTTGAGAAAGTATTGAGGCTTTAATTTTCCGGGGTTCCGGTTACTTTGGTAAGCACGTAAAGCTATCTAGCTTTACGTGCTTTCTCAAATAATAACGTAACGTAAAGCTATCTAGCTTTACGTGCTTTCCAAAGCTAAGTCTAAACATAGGATTCAGTTAATCAATCAGTTGTTTTTTTTAAATTTCACATACATATAGCAAATAAAGTACTACTTAAAAGTGATTTGCTAACGTAACCTCTAATTTCAAATACAATGGCTACTAAATCACGACCTAAATAATATTTAATGAAATCCCGAAATCCCGAAAAAGGTATGTCCTTATTATGACAGCATAACGCAAGTACAACAAATCACTCTACCTATTCCGATCACTGATGATAAGTGTACAATAAGTAAAATAAGGAGCTCGATGCCGTCATTGCGCGTGTCAGTCTAATCGAAAACGCAAGTTAAGCAACGTCGACCGCAGACTGTTCATAGATCCGATATTTAACTCGAGTTCCTACGTGCTTTGGAGGACACGTTAAGCCATTGGTCCCAGCTGTTAGCATTAGATGATAATCGTTAAACCAAGTCAGCGGCCTTTAGGCGGTTTGAAAACGAAAAATGGCCTCCGTCAACCCGCAGTTAAGCAACGTGATGGAGTATGCTCTAAACCCCCATGAGATCTAATAGGGAGTGGGATCCCAACAGTGGGATGATTATGTGTTGATGTCGAAAGTAAAAAAACCGTATTAAACAAGGCAGGTAATAGGGCTGTTTAGTATTCGACGTAATATAAAAAATTCGTCATAAACATTTGTAGTAAGCAGGTCTTCACAGATGACTTATTTTCCTTTCCATTGTGGTAAAGTCTTTATCTTAAATCTCTTTACTAAAAGTCAAGAAAAAATATACGCATTTGGAGAAAATGGCTCGATCAAAGAAAAAAAGGCTTACTTAGAATTATTCAAACATACAGAATAAAAAGGCCCTTCGCCCACGCGTAGACTCGTTATCAACTCGTTTCATACGCGACTGCGACTTTAGAAAGAGAGGGGCTATTTTAATAAAAAAAACCGGACAAGTGCGAGTCGGACTCGCCCACCGAGGGTTCCGTACGTAGGACCATTATAAATAGTTCAGGAATCTAACCCCCTATTTTTTAAGATTTAATTACAAATGTATAGTTTTGAGATTTATTCCTGTACTTGTAGTCTATAACGATGTTACTTGCCAAATTTCATAGTTCTAAGTCAACGGGAAGTACCCTATGAATTTTGATTCCCTCGAGAATGTGTCGAAATATGCGTTTATTGCTGAATAAACGGCCGTATCTTTTTTTACGTAAACTTAGCAGTTTGATTTTTTTACAACTTCATGGGACTGCAGACCTGAGTATACAGTTTAGCTTAAAACCTCCACGCATTCTCGAGTTAGAGGGTCTTGACAGACAGACGGACAACAAAGTTTTGAGGTACGGAACCCTAAAAATAATAACAATAATAAATTAATTTAATATTTTAAATATGATGTCTTAGGTCTTCTTCTATGATATCTTAGTCCGAGATACCTATTTTGTAATGCAGTCAACCCTAAAGCATCTACACACACATTTGCACGTAAGCAGACATGGTCCGCTTATGTAGTAGTATTTTGTATGGAGTTGCCAGAGTGTATTAGTAATGTAAGTTAAAGGCCTTCGTCGGTGTCATTCGTGTCATGCCCATGATACTTCCCTCGGATTTTTTTTATATGAAGTCAAAGTCAAATTCAAAGTCAAAGTGAAAATTCTTTATTCTGTGGGCCCTCGCGGGCACTTAGACACGTCTTTTACAATTAGGTATATTTTTTTTATCTACCAGCATTTCGGAATGACCATTGACGAGAAGAAATGAGAGGGGGGCAAACGAGTATGTGGGTCACCTGGTGGAGCAATCACCACCGCCCATGGAGATCAGCGACACCAAGGGGTCGCCGATCCGTTGCCAGCCTTTTAAGGGAAATGTAAAACTCTGTTC
Organism: Hypsopygia costalis; assembly: GCA_937001555.2. Classification (NCBI taxonomy): domain Eukaryota; kingdom Metazoa; phylum Arthropoda; class Insecta; order Lepidoptera; family Pyralidae; genus Hypsopygia; species Hypsopygia costalis. The sequence continues at coordinate 1,732,384 of OW443334.2, forward strand.
TTGAAGGCACCCATGTCGTAGTTGTTCGGAAATACCGCTGAGGGAAATTGATTCCACAGTTTCACTGGTCGTGGTATAATATGTCTTAGGAAACGTACTGTAGTAGATCGCCAATTATCAAGATGATATGGATGGAATTTTAATTTATGGCGAGTTGTAAGATAGTGGAATTCAGAGGCAGGTATCAAATCAAACAGCTCATCTGAGCACTCCCCGTGATATAATTTGTGAATACCGGAATACAAGCGTTCGAAGTCATAGAGCGCAAGCTAGTTTATAATATAGGGGTTTATGAAGGTGAAAATTGATCTTGCTAGGTCTCTCTTCTAGAAAAAAATGTTTTCTGCTAAAATATTTCAAGGAAAATTCAGATACTGTCATAATAAGATTGCAATAAGTGATTGATAGTTAATTGATTCAGGTTTTAATTTGCGGAAGTCAAATTTACAGGCAATTTGATCTACACTACTTTGCGTGCTTTCGCTACCAATTAGTTCATGCAAACTACTGCCGGCCGGCACCCACCCACTACCGTTAGTAGTTGCATGCGACTGCCGTGGCTACTTTGGTCGTCTCTGCTCCAGCTGCTGTGGTCGTCTCGGCGAATCTCCAACATCTGAAACAGAAGATACGTGCGACCGCCGCTGCCCCGACTGCCGTGGTCGTCTCTGCGACACGTGTTTCGCTTCTACGCGAGGCATCCTCAGGCGATCTGTTGATGTTGATGGTTAGAACAACAACCTACAAATGACAAGTCCATCGCAGTGCCGGTCTTTATATTGTGTTGGAAGTGGAGGGGGTATTGGGGGTAATGGAACCCCCTAGTCATTTCACCCACCAAAGTTTCATCGCAATCGGATGAATTAGACGAATGCACAGAGAACAAACAAACAACCATGCATTTTATTTATGTGTTGATGTCTATTTTATTTTGTCGCAAAATTTTGAAGAGGTTTTTACAGGGTCGGCAACGCCCGTGTGATCGGTGAAGGCCCATTGGTGTTACAGGCGTCCACATGATAACACTTTCCATCAGGCTGTCAGTAAGCTTGCTTACCACCTTAGTTGTATAAAATAATAGGGTGTGGCTGTGTCATAGACACGGCAGTGTATTGCACGTGAATACGTTACATGCACTAAAATTATCTCAAAGTGGCAGCGCTTTCCCTTCCCCCGCACGCGATGTTCCATAGTCCTTACTTAGCATAATAAATTATTTGATCCTTCATCTATCCAGTGGTGTGATTGAATTTTGGATGTAGAGCATAAATTCGAAACTACAATGCCAAACTGTATCCCTCAATTTTGTTACCATTAGATTTTTTGGATTGCCCCCGTATGGGAACAAATTTAATGAAGTTTTTAATCTAGTAGGTACAGCATGGAAGTAATCAAGTGATATAAGTTATCAATTTCACTGTTTATACTATTTTTCTTTGGGCAAACCTTTCCAGATATTGGCTTGATTTGATACGCAGTGATCATTTGCCCGGTCACGTTACTGACGTCACCGTCCACAAACATGGCGTCATATTGACTCGATTGTGACATGTCTCCCCACGGCGATTTGTTTAGTCAATATACGTGCATCCCGTCATTTTTAATCAAATCTTTCGATCAAATACGCAAGGTGTAATAAAGGTTTGCTAGGTTCTTTCTAGGGTGACATAAGATGTTCACTTCGCCTGGTAGAAAACACAGCTCAAGATGGCAAATTCCTGTCAGTTATTCTCCAGTGGTAACTTCTGAAATGCTTAAAAATATGATTTATAAATAATCTTTCTCTTTCTGGCATTGGCGGAATAGATGGCGTACAGCGTATTTGTTAGCTGTCCGAATAGGGAAGTACCTCCAACTCACATAGAACCGCAGCAAAAAACAATTCCCTTGAAGGTGGTTGTTGTGTTCCTGCGAGTAAGTGGGGTCACCAAGAAAGGAAGAGTTGTTGCGATAGCAGCGGGCGGGAGTAATGGCGCCCGAGCGATATTTCATATTGGGAGCGTTAATATGGCTAAAATAACCGATTCACATCAAGCAGGTCGTACGCTAGTCTGCCACCCGACGTAGTATAAAGAAAGAAACGTAGAAAAAAGTCGAGATTGCACAGCGTGCGTTGCAGCAAGCTATGCTCGGAGAATCTCTTATTTTTTTTTATACTACGTTGGGTGGCAGACAAGCATACGGCCCGCCTGATGTGAATCGGTTACCGTAGCCATATTAACGCTTGCAACATAAAATATTGCACGCGCGCCGCCACCCCTGCTGCCAACGCAGCATCACCTTCCTTTCTTTCTGGTGACCTCACTCACTCGCAGGAACACAACAACCCTCAAGAGAATTGTTATTTGGCTGCGTTATTCTGTGAGGTGGAGGTACATTCCCCAGTCGGGTAGCTAACAATTACGCTCCCTACCTCTCTTTTCGCCAGAGCTTCGTTTGTCAGTCAGCAGGGTGCACCACGTGCAGGTGAAGTTGGCTTTGGTTCTTGATGAACCACTTACACCCATCTCTACCTGATAGACTCGTTTACAAGTATATCCGTAGCAGACACAGAGTTAATGACATAGCTCTAAGGATCGGCAGGTTTAAGTGCCAGTGGGCAGGTCACATAACACTCAGAACTGATCAGACTGACTCAGGCCGATGGCCAGGAAAGTTCTGGAATGGCAACCGCAGACTGGAAAACGCAGCGTAGGGCGGCCTTCAACTGGGTGTACGGACGATCTGATGAGGATTGCAGGAAGCTACGTAATGGATGCAAACGGCACAAAACCAATCATTGTGGAAGTCTACACGGCAAACCTACGTTCAGCAGCGGACGACGTTTGTCTGAAATGATAATGATGATGATCGAGTTGAACCTCCAAGAAATCCGCATGGTAGCAAGTTCTTAGCCATATTTTATCAATGTCCTAGTAACTTATAATTAGGCAAAATTTACAATGTGTGCGTTAGGCCGTGCGTGACGTGAAGTGGTCAAGAGCCCGCAAATATTGTCCAAACATCGACATGTCGAATGTGGCTCGACTGTTTGTTCTGTTTCAGGGCCGACCTTTGCTCCAAGTGACCCCTGTATAGACATACAAGAATAACATACCCGAGTAAGTAAGAACATTTATTTCTATGTAACAGACTGACGAAAATCCACGAAAAATACTTAGATATAAGTTACCAGAGCCCGCGGATGACGTAATGTATTATTATATACTTATATTATTATAATATATGTACAGGTTTCTGTATTTATTATCCCTTACAACAGCTAGAATTATTTCGCCAATCTGCATAACATTTTGTAGCGAATACAGGCTCTCACTTAACTATAAAGCTACTTATGCCGTTCTAATTAGGTAATTCTGCATGTTCTTCATGTTGCGATTTGTACATTTTGAGTGAGGAGCTCATTTTGCGTTTCGTACATTATACTCCAAAGGGCATACTTTTAAATAATTATTTACGAAACACCCAAATGGGACCCTACCGCCGAAACTGCAGCCGATTACCAGCGGATTCTTTGTTTGCGAAAACCAAACTTCACCTAAGATTTATGCTACTTGTGTTGAGCTTAGCTGGGAAAAACGATGGAGCTCTACCGACTAACCTAAAGGTGTTAACTAAAAAACGTAAGACCTATTTTTCGAATTGAAATGTTCGGTGGTAATCGGCTTCAGCTTCGGCGGTAGAGCCCAGATAACCGATAATGAATATAAGTGGAAGGAGTGTAAATGGTTCACCACGGTCTTTACAGCCAATGCCAACCTTTTTTTTATACTTCGGGTGGCAGACAAGCATTGCCTGATGTGAAGCGATTGCTGTAGCCATATTAACGCTCGCAACATAAAATATCGCTCGCGCGCCGCAGTATTTCCTTCCTTTCTGGTTACCTCACTCACTCGCAGGATCACTACCCGACTGGGGAATGTACCTCACAGAATACCGCAGCCAAATAACAATTCACTTTGGGTTGTTCTGTTCATCAGAAAGATCCAATTTCCGTCCAACAAATATTTCTTAAGTTTCCTTTTAAATACTAACTGGTCTCCGCCAACCAGTTGCCGAATAACGAGTTGGAGTGTTCTCTAAAACTCCTTCGGTGAAGGGAAGACGCGATGGACATATTTATTGCAGCCGAAGTTTTCACTTTAATGAGCCAAATACCAAAACAATAAAGTCCCAATGATCCAGGACTTTCCTTACGGATTTAATTCAAAACATTAAAACAAACACTCAATAAAGTTTGTAGACAAAACTTGGGTGCAATATGAACCATTGACAAAGGAAATAGACTGCGCAATATTGCTGAGAAATAGCTGTGCAATGCGAGACTCAAACGACTTCATTCAGGAGAAAACTAGTGATGTGCAATTTGATCAGAGATATACGCAGCTACGTAATTCTTGGGTACATTTTATTGTGAAAAACTTTGTACAAATAACAATATTTTCTTATACTACGTCGACGGTAAATAAGCATACAACCTGCCTGGTGTCAAGCGATTATCGTAGCCATATAGATACTGGCCACACAAAGAGTATTGTATTCTCATATCTAATAACCACACTCACGCGCAAGATCACAAAAAATCGGAACACATTTGGCTGGATTTGTTATGTCTGTTTGTGTTGTCTGGGTGTTTTCTATAAATTATATGTATGTATTTACAAAAAAAAGTACATATATCAGTCATCTAGTTCCTACAGTACAAGTTTTTGTAAGTTTGGAACTAGATATGTAATTTGTCCAGGAATATTTATTCCTAATTATTATTTAATACCCATGACGCGCAAGGGCCCATTGGCAAATAATGAATTTTAATTTGAACGTGGTGGCAGATAAGATGCAGTCCGACTGATGTGTAACGGTGACCGTAGTCTGTGTGTGGGGGTGTAAGTGGTTCATCATAATCATTGAACTAAAGCCAACTTCACCTGCACGCGGTGCACCCTGCTGACTGACAAACGATGCTCTGGCAAAAAGAGAGGTAGGGAGCGTAATTGTAAGCTACCCGACTGGGGAATGTACCTCCACCTCACAGAATACCGCAGCCAAATAACAATTCCCTTGAGGGTTGTTGTGTTCCTGCGAGTGAGTGAGGTCACCAGAAAGAAGGAGATGCTGCGTTGGCAGCGGGGGTGGCGGCGCGCGAGCGATATTTTATGTTGCGAGCGTTAATATTGCTACGGTAACCGCTTCACATCAGGCGGGCCGTATGCTTGTCTGCCACCCAACGTGGTATAAAAAAATAAAAAGTCTACAGATGCTAGTAACATAAAATATTCATTCCGCGTTGCTCGCGCGCACTCACTCCCGCTGCCATGGCAGCATTTTCTTTCTGGTCATGAACGTAGACGCATACGCATGCATAAAATTTTAATAAAAATTAAGTTTACCCCCAACACAAAATCCTAAGTTCCCTTTAAAATGTAAAAAATAAAAAAAGAAACTCAATCTTAAAGTACCTATGGGTGTATTAATAATTCTAAAAAAATACGTCACGTTGGGGGACCGAGGGCAGACGTCGTTGACGGTCGCATCGTAAACGCAATATTTTGAGGTAATTTTATAAAAGTTTTCTTTTCTTAATTTTGTTTTTAGATTCACCTACGTTGCTTATGTGAGCTTTTTCCCAGCTCAACCGATTTTCATTGAACATATTATTTTGTAATGAGCACGTGATGCGCTCTCGTTTGAACCCCACTCGAGTATATTTGCAGACATTTGGTTATTCTTCCACACTTTCACCCCCCACAACTTTTAAACGGCTGAACCGATTTTCATCAAACATGTCTTTTTTTCTTTTTTTTTTATACCACTAAGGTGACAAACAAGCATACGTTCCGCCTGATGGAAAGCAGTTACCGTAGCCTATGGACGCCTGTAACACCAGAGGCATCACGTGCGCGTTGCCGACCCTGTAAAAACCTCTTTACGCCCTTTTTGAAGAACCCCACGTCTAAGAACACTCGCACATAAGTCACCTTTAATACAAAAAAAAACTAAATTGAAATCGCTTCATCCGTTCCGGAGCTATGATACCACGGACAGACAGACTGACACACACACAGACACGTCAAACTTATAACATCCCTCTTTTTGCGTTGGGGGTTAAAAATTAACGAGAACATCACGAACGCCTAGAAGAATTAAATTGAACGTCATGCACGTGTTTCAGCTGACACATGATCACAACAAGATAAGTGCCAAAGTAAGTATATTGTCATTGACCCATTGAACAACCCGTTCACCCCATTGAACGGGTATTAAGGAAAGATTCGGGTTATGACAGATTTTTTTCACGGGATAGGCATAGGCTCAGAAGTGTGCTAGTGGCTCTCCACGATTTTTAAAGCCAAAGTCAACCTCACTTTCCTGTGGTGCACCCTGCTGACTAACGAAGGAGGCTCAGACAAAAAGAGGTAGGGCAGCGTATTTACAATAATAGATAAATAACGCAGCTAAATAACAATTCCCTTGATCGTTGTTGTGTTCCAGCGAGTAAGTGAGATCACCAGGAAGGATGAAGTTGTTGCATCGGCAGCGGGGGCGCAGCGCGCAAGCGATATGTTGCGACCGTTTATGTGTCTACGGTATCCGCTTTACATCAGGTGGGCCGTATGCTTGTTTGTAACCTAACGTTGTATAAAAAAAACATATTCGTGTTATGGCAGAAATTGGGTAGTTGCGATAGAGTATATTATTCTGTGGTTGTGATCGGAACAGAACTGTTCAATGTTCACCCCAACCAACAAGGATCATATAACTACAGTTAATGTTTCTTTATGCACCGACATTAGGATCATATCACAGGATTGCAAGTCAACCAAGCAAAAGGACATTTACCCCCACTGATATCGCGCCCAGTAAACCAACCCGGCTTTCAAGCGGATTGGTACCAGATTTTACTCCCCTTTTGCCTGCAAGCAGACTACTTACTTATGCACTCTTAAAACGGTAGCTCGTTTGGACCGGCGCTCGATTTTTCGAGCATCAGGGTCCTACCACCAGTCCCCAATCTCCATAATGGATACCGGAGCTGTAAGGCTCCCCCCACCGTCTTCCCATCAACAGTAGCTCTCTATTGCCAAAGCCTTGTTAGTGAACGTACTTCAATGGCACACACGTAAGGTATAGCCACAGTATAAGTAATAGTATTACGTACAGTATGGCCACTCCCTACCGCTCTCTCGTGTCGACCTCACCTCCCCTCTGAGACAAATCTGGAACAGATTGTATGGCGCCGCACGCACACACGCTCATTTACGCTCTGCACAGACGTCATTATTTATGTAGTAGTAAACGACGTGACATTTGTATGGAGTGGCCGGGGTGTGGTATAGCTCCAAGATGATGTGAACGAGCCACTTACATCCCAACCATTAAACTACATAGAGTTCGTTATGTTACGGAGATCATGTCCAGTATTAATTTTATTAATTCTCATTAATATTTTATTTTCATTATACTTAGTATGTATTATTTTGTCAATCTGTATATATTTCCATACATGTGAATGTAATTAATGTCTAGTATATATTCTATTAACCGATCTACTAAAATGTATGCTTTTATCTATGTTAATAATTGTATCTCTATGCATGCCAATGCGATTTATATTTTATTTATGTTTATACAAACTACATAGAGTATATACGACCCCGTATATACTCTGGACTAGATAATATCATAACCCTATGTAAATCTAATAACAACAAAATTCCCCGTCCGAAGTCTCGCAGCTGCCAATTTTAAGCTTCGCAAAATGTCGCAAAATCCAATAGTCGACCCTTGGACAACGTTAACATATTGTCAGCGTGTAGCCGTAATTAATTTGGGTATTTTCAATATTCGTGCCTTCAGTTTCGGATTTTAGCTAGGAGGAAAATTGCTCTAAATATCTACCTATTTTATTGAGGAGCTCGGTGGTCAAATGATTAGCAATGGACACTTTGACTCCGACGTTGCGCGTTCGATCCCCGCACAAGACAAATATTTGTGTGCATGAACATGTCGGATTGTCTTGGTTGGACTAGATGTCCGTGTTTGTCCAGGAATATTTATTTATAATGTTTTTTTTATACTACGTCGGGTGGCAGACAAGCATACGGCTCGCCTGATGTGAATCGGTTACTGTAGCCATATAAACGCTCGCAATATGAAATACTGCTCGCGCGTCGTCAGCCCCGCCTGCCAACGCAGAAACTCCTTCCTTCCTGGTGACCTCACCCACTCGTCGGAACAACAACTCTCTCGCAATTCTAAGCATTCAAAAAACTTGCACTACGTACACATATGCTTGCTGTTGACACGCTCGCAACGTTTACATCCCATGTCTACCAAATTGGTGCGCCAAAGTTCGCCTACATTTTGCACTCTATATTGTTAAATAAAATTATATATACATATAAAAAAATGTTAAAATAAAAAAAAAAACTTCTGATATCCCAGGACATGTACTGGTTTTTGGGATGTCTTAGGTTGTCACGGATAGTTTATAAGCGGTGTCCTGGAGCCCTACTGCCTAAGCTGAAGCTGATTACGATCTAATTTTTTTATTGCAAATATCAAACTCCAGCTTAGAGTAGTGGCAATTGTATTTAACTTAGCTGATAGAAACCTAAAGCTGTACCGACAAAGCTAAAAATGTTTGTGAATTTTGAGACATGAACATGAGTCAAAAACATGTCTTAGACCTATTTTTGGACTCAAAATATTCTATGAGAATAGGATTCAGCTTAGACATAGAGTTCATAGATCATTTCATATTCAACATAGAGTTCCAATTATTTAACAATAATAGAACTCTATGTTCTTCCTAACATTTTTCATCCTAACAATCACAATTCCTAATTTCTCTGTTTCTAATGTTCATAATTCCGAATCGTTAAAGTTCATAATGTCAGTAGCAGTAATAAACAACTATTATATGATTATTTGTTTTCCTATATTTTCACAATATAACGGTCTTTTATACTATTATTCAAAGTCATATCTTTTTTATTTTTAGTTTTTATTATCAACACCGACGCTTATAAACCCTCTTAGGAAACTTTAGGAAGAAAAATTTTAGTAAGAGTGATCATTCGGCAAATCGGTAGGAAGAACAATTTCGGGTAAAGAACTTTATGTGAGCCAATGGACCCGTGGTTTCAGTCAAAGCTCAAATTTTCATCCTTGTAATGCTGCCAGAATTCAGTAAGCTTTACCCTTGATATAGGGTATGCAGTAGGCACTTGGAGAGAAACAATCTCCAATCTCATGGAGTACATGACTTTAGACATTGCTTCAAAAATATATACCAACCAGTAATTTCATAATACATCAGACTACCGAGATGCCGATTACTGAGGAAGCATTTTTTTTTATACTACGTCAGTTAACAAACAAGCAAACAACCAGCCAGAAGTAAGTACTCGTAGGAATACAACAAGTCTCTAGGAATTAGATTTAGGGGTGTAAGTGGATCACCGCGATCTTTAGAGCCAAAGCCAAACCCACCTGCTCTCACGAGCTGCAGTGGACTAGCAAACGAGACTTTGTCAAAAGTGCTGTGCCTTAACAGCTTATTAATAAACTGCTTGACAGGGGACGTACCTCCACCTCAAAGAATACGGCAGCCAAATAACAATTCCACTGAGGGTTGTTATGTTCCTACGTATGACTGAGGACACCAGATGGGATATTTCTCATAATTTTGTAGTTAATATGGCTATGTTATAAGCCAATCAGTATGCGACTGATAGTAAGTACTTCATTGTCTATCTACTATGGTTTAAACAAGTGTTCCGCAAACTTTTTGTAATTAAGGTACATCTAGATGTATCTTATCCTATCGTTTATGTTAGATCGTTTTCCTAGGAAAACGAAATTTTTTGGCGGGATACCATGAATGAAAAAATCAGTTTTTATTTGTGGAAATATTTTTCTTCCCTATGTCCATTTAGTTTTATGAGATAACCTTATTTTTCCGAGGCACACCAACTAATGACCACGGTACACCAATGTGCCACGGCACACACTTTGCGGAACACTGGTCTAAACGATATATTTAAAGATTAATTATAATGACATTTAGTTTTCATACATGTTTTAAAAAAAATGCAAAGGCTCTCGGTTATTGCTGAGGTCAAGATCGAACATCGGTCGCTTTGATGTCGCTAACCCAGGACAGTAAGTAAATTTCATCTAAAATGAGCAGTATGCTAATAGTTCAAAGTTTAACTACTGCATTATATATAACATTTACCTTGATTGCAATTTCACCACAGTCCATTGGCGTATCTAGACAGAACCGACAACCGCATGTTTACGACTTGCAATGCGAGAGACGTTTTGACCATAGAACATTTAACAATGGACAATTCTGTCGTATAAGCAGTTTAGTGTTGTATCTGTTGCAATAAAGTCTAACCTTCCCGCTATGACCTAAGACTTGGAATCTGACCGATGAGGTGGTCCAAACATTTAAAGTCGCGGCTTTGCTCGGCGTTTTTATATTAAGGCACTGATATGGCACTACGAAGTTTTACGGAGAACCAAAGTTTTCGACAGTGGGCCGGACAAATCTGCCGAGTTAGTGATGGCAGCTGAGAGAAGAAAGTCCTGGAATTGTAGCCTCTGAACATTGTAACGCGTTAATAAATTATGTTATCTAACTTGTTTAACTCGATTCATTATGATGAGCATACAAATTTATTCCAAATTCAGACAGATAATTTCAATTGAAAATCTTTGTTTTAAACTCTGGAATATTTATTGGCCGCTAGTACTCAAATATTCATCAACTAGTTTCTTTAATTTCTTTAACACTACGCTCCAACCTTGCTCCCACACATTTTACGAGATCTTAGTGACCTATGTATATGGCTGCCCCATTCTAGTTACTCTAAGGATCTCTAAGGACATGTCCTATTTATAGACTAAGAGCCCGTGACTTCAAGACCTTCGTTATTTTATAAAATCTGAAAGTTTTCTAGTCATGCCCTAAATGCAGATAAGAACGTTTAGCGAGTATAGTATTTAGACTTTATTGGCTTTGGCAGATAAAAGGTAACAGAGATGTCAAAAATTGCTCCCTAAAATCTTCAGGGGTATTTTTTTCGGGATAATATCAAAAATCACGTCATTTATTGACACTAAGTTTTGTGCTACCCCAGATACTCTTAAATTTTAATAATTTGTAATTTTGCTTACGTTATTGTATTACGTTATCATGAGCTAAATTTTGTATGTATTTACTTAAGGAGCTATCAAAGTTTCCTTAGTAGACAGACAGTTTCGATAGTAATTAAAAGTTTTTGCACCTTTATTACCTGTTACCTGCCAAAACCACGATGATCTAAACTCCATAATCGCTGATCGTTCTTACCTATGTTAAGTGCGCGTAAAGACAAACTGTCAGCTTTCAGCTTTTATAAAATAACGACGGTCTGGCTATCACGGGCTCTTACTCTAACATATTATCAGGGTCTTCCCAGACGTATACAGTACGTGTTGAGAATGTGTATTTGACACAGATATCGAGATATCCACCGCAAACTGTGTGTTTAGGTGTTTAATACATTTCTTACGACGTCCTTCAGACCCAGCGCCGCTATCGAAAATAAACTTTGCTCGTATATCAAAATAAAAAGGAGATATTACGCGAACAATTTATCAGAATAACATATTTTTGTTTTTCTTTATGTGTATCTGTGTTATGATACTGTACTTTCCTTTTTCTTGCCTATGAACTTTTGGTTGTTTTTTTTTTTTTTTTTTTTATACTACTCCGCGTGGCAGACAAGCATACGGCCCGCTTGATGTGAAGCGGTTACCATAGCCATATTAACGCGAGCAACATAAAATATCGCTCGCGCGCCGCCACCCCCGCTGCCATCGCAGCATCTCCTTCCTTACTGGTAACCTCACTCACTCGCAGGAACACAACAGCCCTCAAGGGAACCGTTATTTGACTGCGGTATTCTGTGAGGTGGAGGTACATTCCCCAGTCGTCGGGTAGCTTACAATTACGCTCTCTACCTCTCTTTTCGCCAGAGCTTCGTTTGTCAGTCAGCAGGGTGCACCGCGTGCAGGTGAAGTTGGCTTTGGTTCAAAGATGTTGATAAACCACTTACACCCCAAAAGTATTTGGTTATACCCCAAAAGTTATGGTTGTAAGGTTGAATATACGAAATCCCTCTCCATCTCCAGGAATAAGCCCGCTTAGTAAAGCTTATTTTTTCAGTTTATATATTATATAACGTACACATATTACGCGTTTTATATTTTGATTTGTTTTTGTATTTTATGTATAATAAAGAGAAAGCAAACAAACAATACAATACTTTCATGTCTGGGGTGTAAGTGGTTCATCAAGATCTTTGAACCAAAGCCAACTTCACCTGCACGTGGTGCACCCTGCTGACTGACAAACGAAGCTCTGGCGAAAAGAGAGCTAGGGAGCGTAATTGTAAGCTACCCGACTGGGGAATGTACCTCCACCTCACAGAATACCGCAGCCAAATAACAATTCCCTTGAGGGTTGTTGTGTTCCTGCGAGTGAGTGAGGTCACCAGAAAGAAAGGAAGGAGATGCTGCGTTGGCAGCGGGGGTGGCAGCGCGCGAGCAATATTTTATGTTGCAAGCGTTAATATGGCTACGGTAACCGCTTCACTTCAGGCGGGCCGTATGCTTGTCTGCTACCCGACGTAGTATAAAAAAAAGTCACTTTTAGGATATATATATAAGTTACTAAACAGCTATGATATTTTTGATAGTATTAGTTAATATTTTTATTTTATATCTTGCAATATTTTGTCAAGTTTTATTTTTGTATTTTTTTTAATGGCGGCATTCTAGAGGTATGGAATTTGGGGTGTAAGGGGTTCAACAACATCTTTGAACCAAAACCAACCTCACCTGCACGTGATGCACCCTGCTGACTGTCATAGTAGGCTCTGGCTAAAAGAGAGGTAGGGCAAAGCGTATTTTTAAGCTAAAGTACGTCCACGTCACGAAACGTACACGTGTGTGTTCCTGCGACTGAGTTAGATCATCAGAAAGAAAGGAAGCAGTATAAGCTGACAAGGGATCGGTGACCCCTTGGTGCTGCTGATCTCCATGGGCGGTGGTGATAGCTTTCCATCAGGTGTCGCTCACTTCCCGACGCAATCCGTAAGCCTAGTGTACTTATACCCACACTTGGTACGATTGGCTGGTTGATGAAACACAGGGAGTAGGACCTGCTACCAATCTGCTTGAATGTTAGGTTGGTTTACCGAGCGCGATGGCGGTACGGGTAAATGTCCAGCCCCCTTACCACCATCTCATAATGCGAGTCAATAACTAAATAGAATGCTTATTCATACCAATGATGGATTGATACCAATGGAATAGAGTCGCTTATTCATTGGTATGAATAAGCATTCTATTCAGTTATTGAATCGCAATAAGAGATGATGGTAAGGAGGCTGTGGTCTGGTTGGTTCGTCCAGTAGGACGAGACTCGCAATCCTGTGATATAACCGGAAGGTTCGTGCACAGGGGCGCATTATTTTTTTTTACACTACGTCGGGTGACAGACAAGCATACGGTCCGCCTGATGTGAAGCGGTTACCGTAACCATATTAACGCTCGCAATATAAAATATCACTCGCGCGCCGCCACCCCCGCTGCCAACGCAGCATCTCCTTCCTTTCTGGTGACCTCACTCACTCGCAGGAACACAACAACCCTCAAGGGAATTGTTATTTGGCTGCGGTATTCTGTGAGGTGGAGGTACATTCCCCAGTCGGGTAGCTTACAATTACGCTCCCTACCTCTCTTTTCGCCAGAGCTTCGTTTGTAAGTCAGCAGGGTGCACCGCGTGCAGGTGAAGTTGGCTTTGGTTCAAAGATCATGATGAACCACTTACACCCCATTATTAGCTGTAGGCATAGAGTCCGTTGTTATATAAAAAAATCCATGTACTAAATGTATTTGAATATAACAAATAATCATGTCCCACGTGTTTATAGATTTTCCAAATTCATTTTTACATCTAAAATCCAATAATAAAACTCATTCTTCAAAAAATACATATTTTATTAAATATTTCAAAATATATTTTGCTCGATATCTTCTATTACTGGAAAATTATTTAATTTCTATATCATCATATATCATAATAACATCAGATATGAGTCTAAGTTATTAAATATTCATTTTAATAATCTAATCCGTCATCTTGAAACAAAAGCTCTTGTTCAATGTAAAGCAGAATTTAGTGGAAAATAAGATAAAATTTTCGACAAGGTTACAGTTTACTCTGTTATTAATTAATTGAAAGTACTCCGAATTTCACGCTTAATTTTACATCTTATTTTTCATATTGAGCTTCTCAGTTCTAATGGTATAATACTAAATTGTAACTGTGCTTTGCTAATACTTTTAAACATCAATAAATGATATTTTTAACTTTCAAAAATATATTAAAAATTCAATTAATTGAGCAAATATTAAAATCACATTTAATTATCACATTTAGTCTAAAATTGATAATAGTTTATCTTTCTATGGAATTTTCTACTGTCTCTTCATTGTCGCTCAAAATACTATCTAATAACTTATCGTCATCGCTTTCGGTAACGATATCATTCCCATTAAGTAATTCCTCTATTACTTCGTCGTCTTTAACTAAACCTTCTTCGACTTGTACGTCACTATCTTCCCCATTCTGTATTTCTTCATGTTCTTCTGTAAGTTCACTATTTTCTTCAACACTATATTCAGCTTCTACCTCATCATTCTTTGGTATATTGTCGACTTGATCTTCGACTACTTGTTCAGAGTCTTCTGCTATTTCTGTGATACTGCCATTCATTTGGTTTCCTATTTTACTATTATCATTTACTAAATTACTGTCATTATTATCTACATTACCATTGACTAAAGATTCAGTTTTAACTTTGTCTGAATCAGAGCTAGTTTTTGATGTAATAACTTCTACTCCATCTTCTACAATTACTTCTTCGACTATTTTTTTCGGCTCTTTATTAGAATTAGCACCACCAAGTACTACGCTATCCTCTATTCTTAATGAAGGTTGAACTGGGAATTTATCTCTGTGAAAAAAAATACTCTGTTATAATTTGAACACTGTTACAATTATGCATTGTTCATACTGCCTTTTCAGTACATGTTAAATCAAATCTCTAACATATTATCAACTAGTGACATTATTCTCTCTCTACTTTGACTCTAAATGAAAAAACTGTATCAAAATCCTATCCTGTGGTTTAGGAGCAGTTAGTTCACTCAATGTGAGCCGTGATACCAATGTATGCTGAGATGCTGGTGACGCGGTATAGCATAGTACAGAATAAGCAAGATAACGCAAGCTGGTAATCGTAGGCGTTAGCCTGAAGCGATTGTTCTAACATGATTTAATGCCACAGACAACTTTATACGTAGAAGAAGAAGAATAAATACAGTTATTTCTACATCGCACGACACTACAACACATAACAAGGTAAAATTTTTAAGTACATAAAGACTCTACTCTTACAGTTGCTAAAACCGAACAGTTATCAAATTAACTAATGTAAAATTAAATACTTCATAATTTACAACTTGTGTTTCAAGTCTACGCCGTAAAAACACAATTCTTCTACGGGCGTTACGAAAATCGGTTTTGTTC
The DNA here is from genome assembly GCA_937001555.2 of Hypsopygia costalis. NCBI lineage: Eukaryota > Metazoa > Arthropoda > Insecta > Lepidoptera > Pyralidae > Hypsopygia > Hypsopygia costalis. The sequence goes on from OW443334.2 coordinate 1,748,039, forward strand.
TACGTGAAACTGTCCCCTACGTCTCAGCATACGCTTAGCACGTTTTTACGTTGTACTGTCTTACCTGTGTTTATTCTCATATTTGCTAGGGACCATAAAGCAGTTCGATTCCCGATAAATAACTCGCCTTTTGCTCACCCACGGCCATTGCAAGCTCCAGTAAGAACTCTGTAAGATAAATAGGTATAAAACTACAATTTATTGTGCTCCTGACTTAGAATTATATTACTCGTATGTAGAACATCATCTGCGTTGACAAATCGCTCTCGTCTATTTGATAACCTCGCATTTACACGGAAATATGCGGCACAATTTATTTGCAAAAATTCATACAAAAATGCGTGCAGGTTATTGCTGTGTGAGCCAAATTGTTAGTTTGGGTGCTTTTTTCATTTCACCGTAAACCACAGCTGTAGGTAGCAAGCGACATTAACGCTTACCGGACTACGGCGAAGCCGTACTAATTTTTGTACTCTATGTATGCATGTATCAATGACGTCACAATTTATTTTATATTTTTTTTATATAAGAGGGGGCAAACGAGCATGTGGGTCACCTGATGGAAAGCAATCACCACCGCCTATGGAGGTCACCAACTCCAAGGTGTCGCCGATCCGTTGCCAGCCTATACGCCTTCCTTTCTTTCTTTCTGGTGACCTCACTTACTCGCAGGAACACAACAACCCTCAAGGGAATTGTTATTTGGCTGCGGTATTCTATGAGATGGAGGTACTTCCTCAGTCGGGCAGCTTAAAAATAAGCTATACCCTACCTCTTTTTTTGCCAGAGCCTCGTTTGTCAGTTAGCAGGGTGCACCACGTGCAGGTCTGGTTGGCTTTAGTTCAAAGATGTTGATGAACTTCCTACACCCCAAATACTATAGATATGGCATACGCATACTACATTGCGTCAGAAAACGGTTCCCTTTCAACTGGGAGAAAAACTATCACTACTTTAACATCTCGGCACTTTAATTCACTTGCTATATCTTTCCTTCATTGAATGCGTACTAATCGGCGCAATGACTTTTTTCTTGCAGAAATATGACAGTAACCTATATGCGTTAACATCTAATATTATTGTGTACTTTCGTGTGATATGTCATCCATTTTCGTATTACAAAAGATCTAAGGCATTTTTATCAATTTCAATCATTTGTCACAAACGTCAGATTCTGTGTGGGACCAAAAGTAATCTAGTTTTGTGTCATTTTGAAATAGATAATGTACTTGTAAAATGTATAACTATGTAAAATGTAAAATATCAAATAATAGGTTAATAATTATTGCTTTCACTCATGTGCTTATGGTTTGAGGTTTAGCTACAGAAGTTCAGCATGTTCGTCTGCCTTGCCATAGTTGTCGGCCGGGCGTTAGACCTCGCGCGTAGCGAATGTGTGGCTATTTGCCTAAGGCAAAGGGCCGCCGCAGTGGTTGTCGTGTTGTCGGCTTCCCAAAATAAAATGTAAAATATCCAAACTATGGCTTTCCTTATTTTGTGTTTTACTTTCGCATTCTTTGTTTCTCATAATTTAGCGCCGTCTGTACTGTATGACTGTATTTTAATACAAATATTACTTTATCATAATAGACTGAAAATCTACCAGAAAATTCAGCGTCAGCAGCAAATGGGACATAAATCACCAAGTTATTGGAATATAAAAGTTAAATCGAATTGTCTGTAAACGGATTGGAACTTTGGTGCATGTATCATATGCAAACTAACAAATGGAGTTATCGCTTTTTGATATATTATGAATATGTAAGGTATATGTATTTACAAGGGCGCGGAAGGAGGTACCAACAAACACACTGGCTAGTTGCACACTGGCTTAATATAATAAGACGTCCGAGTGAGAAGCCCCGCGCGCACACATACATTTTACACATACCCACATGCTTACATATATAATAGTATAGAAGAATGGAAATATTTATTTTATTACAAAGATATAAATGTTTTTTTTTCTCTTAATTTGTTAGGAATCCATTTTATTTGTCATCATATATTTAAATCGAGGAAGCTCGATGACGTAGTTGCGCGTGTTATCGAACATACAAATTAACCATCATCGGCCGTAGCCTGTCCGTAGATGGGTTTATTTATCTCGAGCTCCTTGGTGCTTCGAAGGACACAGTCTCGGCGGTCGTTAGATGACAGTCGTTAAGCCAAGTCAGTGGCCTTTAAGCAGCTTGAAAACACTGGCCCCCGCCAACCCGCAATTGGGCAACTTGGTAGTATGCGCTAAATCCCTTCGATTGAGAAGATCTGTATCCCAACAATGAAATGACTACATAACAGATACTTATTTAAACAGGTATTATTAGAATGCTTACAACTCTGGCGTGAACTTGTCGTTTTCTCGCTCTCTCCTCTGCACGTCGTCTCTCTTCGTCGCTGTCATAACCGTCCTCCTGGAATGGGAAGAATTCTCGAGATTAGAAAAGTCAAGTCAAGGCGTCGCCTTAACGACGCCTTACACACCTACAACAAATTAAGTGGAGGGTGTGCCTTATTTCGGCACTGCCCAGGTCTCAGGTCTTGATTTTAACTAGACAAAAAATTAGTCGTTAATTTGTCGAAATTTGTCGCCCAAAGCAAAAAATTTGTCGGGGTCCCGTTAAAGAGTTATAAGGTTTTTTTTGTGGCAGTGCCGAAATAAGCTTATTTCGGCACTGCCCACTCGGGATCTATTAAACTACAAAACATAGCGAACATATGATTTTCCCCAGAATTAGTCGTCAATTTGTCGAATTCAGACACCAAGTATCAGAATTAGTCGACCTCCCGTTAAAAAGTTATAAGTATTTCTTTGTGGCAGTGCCGAAATAAGCCTTATTTCGGCACTGCCCAAAAAAACTACACCACCTAGCGAAAATCTGATTTCACCCAGATGTTGCCTTGAATTTGTCGAAATTTGTCGGATATAAAACACAACTGGTCGATGCGTAATTAAAAAGTTACACGTATTTCCAAAGTTTGTATGGGAAAACGAGATTAGTTGGTTTGTATGGGAAAACGAGATTAGTTGGACTATTTTATCCTAAATTTTACACGAGTACTTCTATTGATTAATGAGTAAACACGTGTTTGCCCCGAATGTCACGCGAGCGAAGCCGCGGGCGAAAGCTAGTATTATATATAACATCCTATATGATATATCGTCTGCATTGCCATAGTTGTCGACCGAGCGCTCGACCTCGCGCGTAGCGAGTGGATTGCTGCTGGTCCGTACAGAAACACGTGGTTCAACATGTTAAATACATTTATCAATTATCTAGTACCAATAGTACAAGCTTTGCTTAGCTTGAAAGCTTTAAGAGGCTCACAATAAATTAACAGCCAGAAATCGAACACTTAATTAACCCTGAAATCCTTAGCAACCACGGGCCTATCAAGTAATTTATCAATGCTATTTACTCTGCCGCTCACACTACCTTCACCCCACAATTTAATGCTCTTAAATATAGGATCATCCCTTAGACATTTACAGTCCATTAAGGAATAAATTAAGACCGTGTTATCTTGATTACAATGAGATTATTAGCTGATCCGGCAAACGATGTTCTGCCATATAAATTAAATATAAATATAAATATCTCTGGACAATTTACACAGCGCCATCCAGTCCTAAATTATGCACAAAGCTTGTGTTATGGGTACTAGACAACTGATAAATGTACTTAAATACATTTTGGTTTTCGTAAATACATACTTATATTACATAGAAAACACCCAGATCAAGACAAACAGACATATTCATGCACACAAATGTTTGTCTTGTGCGGGAATCGAACCCACGACCTCGGAGTCAAAGTGGACATTGCTAACCATTCGACCACCGAGCTCGTCAAATAATTCCTAGCGGTATGAAATATGCCTGACGATCAATAGGTAGGTCAATGAGAATATACATACCTACCAAACACATTTTCAATAAATTATGCAATGTATCGAAAGAGCAAGACAGAGCGCGAGATGAAGTTTTTACTTTTGTCATGCAGTCTAGCTTTAGCATACACCGGATTTTTTATACTACGTCAGTTGTAGGGTAGCCAGGTGACCCGCTTTAGCCGGACAAGTTTGGCTTTTTACGGACGTGTCCGACCAAATATCCGTCCGGCTTTTGTTAGCTTTTGTTATGCTTTTTGTCATTCCCAATGCAAGAGCGATAAGGTCATTACGGTTTGAAAATTAGCTGAAATAATGATAATAATCTCGGAAAAAATCGTGTCGACTGGGAACTTCACTGTCATGCCGTGTAAACTGTGAGTGTGAACCCATATAGTCCGTGAGCCAGATAGTAAGTATATTTTATCAGTCATTTCCTGTCAAGCGATAACTCGTGAAACACTTCAGAGAGTTGTATTTCCCGAGTTATCGCTTGAGAGGAAATTGGTCAAGAAAATCTGTTGCTGGCTCACGGACCAATAGTTTTCGACCCGTGTACGTAAAGGCGGGAGAGGTGTTACCAATAAAATTAAAAAAAGGACCACAGATTTACCGCCCCTAAAATCTCCCTCTTTTAGGCTTCAGCCTACTCAGCCTTTTGATAAAACCGCCTATATCCAGCTGTGGGTATATACATACTTACGATGATGACTAGTTATAATTACGTTTATAATGTTTCTCTTATGTTTCTAATTCATTGATATTCATTGAAACTATGTAAAACAGTTGCATCTGATTTGAATAAAGAAACATACTTTTTTAACCGAACAAAATTATAATAATTTAATAAAAGCATGACAGAAAAGTTTCATATTTTGCATTTCTTTATTAATATGTGAACATTCAAAGGATGGTTTCATTATTACTTCGGTTAGACTTAGAATGAATGCATGATAACAGGCGACTGGCGCAGTTTCTAATGGGGTGAGTTTGTGTCCATGTTTAGAGATCCGTGCTTCAAAAGAGAAAGGATCCCTTAACGGGTCACTCCATTGTCCGTCTTACTGTGCAATGTGCGGAGGCAAGAGCTGCCATCACCGAGTTACGCCACAGCCAGCGTGGGGACGCAAGTAACGCCTCTATGCCCAGTGCCCCTGCCTCGTATGCTGCCTGCCTACGGACCGGTAAGGACACAGGAAGACCGAAACCACCATCAGGACCAGTGGTGGCTATATACCCTGCGGAAGGCTCTGAGGATAGCATTAAAACTGCAGAGGAGACTAAGAAGGTGCTTAAGAAAGCCATCAACCCTGCTGTTCACGGACTCCAGGTCAGCAAGCTCCGGAAAGTCGGAAACTCGGGTGTAGTGGTTCAAACCACCTCCAAACAGGCGGCCGAAGACCTCAAGAAGGCGATTCCACCCACGCTACGCGTAACTACTCCGCAGCAGAGGCGCCCATTAGTTGCCCTGATAAATATTGAGGACGACCCGAAGAACGAAGACGTACTGAACTGCCTGGCGGACCAAAACTTCAGGGACTCCGAACTGTGGACAAAAGACAGAATTGCCAACGAAGCGAAGGTTGCTTTTAAGAAGTCCAGAACAGGCGGCAACCGCACAACGGTGGTCCTGGACTGTTCGCCGGCTTTTCGAGATGCGCTGATCAATAAGGGCAAGGTGTTCTTCAGGTGGGACGTGGTCTTCGTCAACGATTATGTGCGCGTGACCTGCTGCAACAGGTGCCATATGTATGGGCACCCGGAGCGCCTCTGTCGGGCGGAGGCTGTGACCTGTGGCCGATGTAGCGAGTCCGGTCATTCTAACAGCGACTGCAAGGCCGCAACCAACATCTGCGCTACGTGCCGCAAATTCAACAAGCCTGCAGACCATAGGACGGCATCGGTTGAGTGCCCTGCAAGAAAACACGCAGAAGAGCGGTACTTGCAGTCGATCAACTATGGCTAGAGCTGGAATGGTAAGGGTGGGTCGCCTAGCTGGATTGCAGATCGGGCAGGTGAATTTGGGGGGCTCGGAAGTGGCTACCAAAGAGCTGGCATCCATCGCTACAGAATTGAAATTGGACCTAGTGATGGTACAAGAACATTATCCAGACCCGGGAGTGCTGGACATTGGTATAGGTGCCAAGGCTGGAGTATTTGTGGGGCAGACCAGGATCCCCATCACGGTCCTCCGGGACCTATGCTCAACTCATCGATATGTGATCTGTGTTCACCCGGACCTCCACATTATTTCGGCCTATTTCCAGTATTCCCATGACATCGATGGACACCTTCACGGCCTTGAAGTTGCCCTACACAGTCTCGCAGGGAAGGACGTAGTCATCGGCGTGGATTCCAACGCCCATTCACCTGTCTGGTATAGTGAAAGGCGTCACTATGTCGGTCGTGGACAACAAGTTGAACACCGCAGACAGCAGATGGAGGCCTTCATAAGCTCTTTCAGACTTCGTGTAAATAACCTGGACGGCCAGCCCTCTACGTTCTGCGGCCCAAATGGAGAGAGCAACATTGACCTCACTTTGTCGGCTGGAAATGTTGGAGTTAGAAATTGGATAGTCCACCCTGCAATCAGCAGTGCGGATCACCGGCTTATTACCTTCGTAGCTGACCACAACGGTGGAATGAGAAGACCTGAGAGGACATGTGCAATAGAGGAGCCGCCGCGATTTGGGGTCAACTGGCCCTGCTTCGAAGCGCTGTTGGAGGTTAGAATGGGGTATCTAAATTACTATCAACCAGCGGGAAGAGTGTTTGAGGATTTTGTAAGGACGATTGAAAGGACAGCTGATGAATGGTTGGGTAGGAAACAATGTAAAGCGAAAGTAGGGTATGAATGGTGGACGGAAGAGCTGAATGCGCTGCGTAGGGAGAGCTCTAGGCTGCGCCACGCGTGGCAACGTCGTAGGAAGAGGGGTGGAAGATTGGAAGAGATTGCACGTGAGGAATTCCATATGGCTCGCGGTGCCTATCGTAGAGCCATGGAGAGGACGCAGCTGGAATTCTTTCATAATATCGCAGAGGCTGGCAACGACGACCCTTGGGGCCAGGCCTACAAAATTTCCAGTGGGAGGGCTCGTCCCCCCCCCCCCCCCCCCAACGTAATAAACGGGGCCAAATTTATCGACGGGCAACCTGGGGGACTAGAGGAGGCCATGCATAACCTTTTGTATGGTCTGTGTCCGGATGACGATATGTGTAAGGACACGGAGCATCAAAGGCGAGTGCGCCTAATGGCAACCTTTATTCCCTCGGGGAAGGCTGCGTCATCTCCGACGCGCGAGGACCTGGCAGGGATAGTTAAGGCTTTGCCCAACACCACACCGGGAATTGACGGAGTGAGCGCGCGAATACTGAAGCATGTGTGGCATGCTGTTCCGGGCGATTTCTTGAACGTTGTCTCGTTGTGCGTATCTGAAGGTGTGTACCCTAAAATCTGTAAGGACGGTCGATTATTAGTACTCCCTAAGAGAAACGGAAAACCACTTAGCGACCCAAAGGCGTATCGCCCTATTACACTCCTCCCTATCCTGGGAAAAATACTTGAGCGAGTAATGATCAAATGCGCCCCGCAGATCATTTCAGGGATCTCTGAGCACCAGCACGGCTTCTCTCCAGGCAAATCGACCGTCACTGCTTTGGAAGATATATTGAGCACGGTATCTGTATCTCAATGTAAGTATGTGCAATTAGTTTTCTTGGACATCTCTGGTGCCTTCGATAATGCTTGGTGGCCCATGATGTTGCTCAAGGCGAAGAGGGGTGGGTGTCCTCCTAACATATATAGTATGTTGTTGGACTACTTCTCCGAACGCCGTGTGGGCCTCATTGTGGGCGATCGGGTATTGTGGAAGGACTCCACCATGGGATGTCCGCAGGGCTCCGTGCTCGGGCCGTCGCTGTGGAACATACTTATGGATGACCTGCTGCGTCTGCCCCTACCGGGGGGGGTTAAGATGGTCGCTTATGCCGACGACGTGACGGTCATCATAGAGTCAAATTCACGATCGGCCATAGAGACAACCGCTAGCGCGGTTCTGACCCAAATTGGAGACTGGGGTGCCCGGAATAGGCTGAAGTTTTCCCCGGAAAAGTCTGCAACTATGACTGTGAAGGGAAAGTTTCAGCGGCTCCCGGTTGTAAAATTCGGCCAGGACTCTGTGAGGAGCGTCAAGTCGGCGACAATCCTCGGCGTGGAATTGGACCCGGGCCTATTGTTTGTCCAGCATGCCATTAAGATAGGGGAGCGCGCTGCGGCGTGCTTCGGAAAGATGTCGAGGGTTTCAGCGTCATCTTGGGGCATTAGGTATCCAGCGCTCAAAGTGCTGTATAAGGGGACATATGTAGCAACACTTACGTATGCTGCAGCCATTTGGTGCCACAGAATATGTATGTATGTTTGTCGCAGTGTCGTGTTGAGGAGCCAACGTCAGGCACTCATATTGATGACGAAGGCTTACAGATCTACCAGCACGGCTGCTCTGCCCGTGCTGGCTGGCGTTTTACCGGCGGACCTGGAGGTGAGTCGTGCTGGTCGCCTGGATGGGGCGCGTAGAGTCGCGACAGGTAGGGAGTTGAGTCGGCTTAAGCGCGGAATTTGGGTCGCTACAGTGCAGGAGTGGGAGGACCGATGGGCGGGAGAAACAAAGGGATACGAGCTCCGTCAATTCTTCCCGGAGGTGTCCGGGCGGCTCAGGGCAACCTGGGTCGAACCGGACTATCGGACCTCCCAGATCCTCGCGGGTCATGGGATATTTAGAAAGAGACTGCATGATATGGGACTTTATGGAAGTGCGATGTGTGAATGTGGAGAGGGTGAGGAGGACAGGGACCACATTCTGTGGACCTGTCCTATCTATGGGGAATTGCGTAGGGAATTATTGGACGGGATACAGCGTGGAGAGGACTCACCAGGGCCAGTGTACCACACAGATCTCGTGTCGTCGGCGGCGAACTTCAGCGCACTGCGTCGGTTCGCCCACAAGTGGCATGCGCACCGGAGTGCCAGGGAGAGGGAGGAGAAGAAGGGAGGAGGGGCGCTAGAGGCCTGCAGTGAAGGCGTAGGAGTTTTGTCGCCGCCCCAGAATGGGGAGAGGGCGCAGGGACAAGGGCAGTGAATTAAATAATTTGTAGGGAGTGAAGACGTGCCACGGCACCGCGAGCCAAAGTGCAGTGTGCCGTGAGCATCTCCCGCGATTCGGCTCAAATGACCAGGAGGTCGATGGAGCCATGGGAGGTGGTGGGTCCTCCGTGTCCGTCTTACTGCCCACAGAATACCCGACTGTAGGAACTTTCGCAACTGGAACTACAGCTTCGTCTGTTTGGATCAGGGTACCTCGGAGAGTGGCTGGCAAGCTCATAATTTGCCAGTCATGGGTCTGGATTCGATTGGCTTTACGTGTATGTGCGTGTATTCACTCATGTGCATATGGTTTAGCCACAGAGGTTGAGTATGTTCGTCTTCCATGCCATAGTAGTCAGCTACCTTGCATAAGACGAAAGTGCCGCTACGGGGACGCCCACGGGCCTCGGAGCAGCCTTCAAACCTCGCAGTGCCTCCTTAGCAAGAGGACGACGAGCGATCGCTTCCATCGGCCCGTTCACCCTACCGTAGGCCAGGTCTAGACGTTATCAAGGCGTCGGGAAGTGAGTGCACCTTATAGCTCTATTACCTTTAATGGTAGTTTAATGGTGGTAAGTAGCCAGTTCTCTGGCGCCCAAGCGTGGGTACAATTACACAAGGCGTACAGAATACGTCCGGAAGTGAGCGAGCGACCCTCTTTAAGGGAGAGCGCCTTACAGCTCCGGCATCCATCAAGGAGATTGAGGAGTGGTGGTAGAGCCCCGATGCTTCGGAAACCGAGCATCGGTCGCCACAAATTACGCGACTTAAGGGTGCCAAAGTAATCTGCTTGCAGGCAATAGAAGAGTAAGACCTGCTACCAATCCGCTTGAGCGCCTGATTTGTTTACTGGATGCAATAGCAATATAGATTTACTGGGCGAGAGGCTCGCAATCCAGAGATATGATGGTCGGTGCACAGGGGAGAATTAGCTGTAGGCATAGAGTCCTTGTCCGTCTACCTGACTTCTCTGACCGTCGATCTCGTTGACCGTCCATCCGACTGGCTTCATAGTAAATACTTAATTAAGACTAATTATTGAATTAATTGGTTATAGTCTTAATCTCAAGATGCCGTGAAAAGTCTTCTGAATCCACACCGTTAAAAGATATGGCCATTGCACCATGTACAGGGCGAGGTTGGCTGTGGCTCTGAGATGGCATATAGGAGACCGGAAGGTAACTTAAGTATACCTCAAAAATAATAACTAAAACAGGAATATAATATATTTTTTTATTATTAAACCGATTGATATTGACGAAATGATTTTTACCAAACGAAAGGAAATAAAACATAAAAAAGCTTTTACATTACCCATTACAAAAGGTACAAATTAGTAATAAAAAATAAAAATTATGACTGTTAATTACAATCCCAACAAAAACATTCTGAAAAAACGTGCCAAATTTCAATAAAATTTACTTGAAAAATATTGAGATCAAATAAAAAGCCAAGTCTAAGGGAAAAAGGAAAATAAATTACTTGGCCGTTGAACATTTTGTAGCTTAGCCGAGCTCTTTATGTAGTAACATAGGTTAAAAACATAAGGTTTCCTGATTGATTTATATTCGCCAACAGAAAACGCCTTGAGTGATACAGAGTTGATTTTGCTGACGGGTCATTTTTATATCCCTTATAGTTTAGCTGTGTTCTTTGGTATTTGAGTGTTGCAGGTCTTCGTTTTTATTCATCAACAGAAAATTCTTATCAACTTATTTGACTATTGACAACGGTATTTCTTTATTTGACTGATCCCACTATGATTTTGCATCATGTAAAAGACTGATGATTATTTTGAATGTTTGCAGACACTAATCCTCATCCCTGTACAAAATTATAACTCTCTAGGTATAGCAAAAATATTGGTTTTATTAACAGTTTCATCAACACCAAATATACATATAAAGTTAGAAATTTGCAATTCTGGAGTTCTGTACACCTCTACAAAAGTTGTACAGCTTAACTTTAATCGTTCCCAGTACCAAGAAACTCGGCTCAAATGGTTCCCAAAATGATGTCGCGACAACTTTGCACTCGACTTGGCGCAGGCACTACCGTACTGCCAATTTCTTATTCGGATTACTTTTTTTATTAAGCTACCATTCACAATCCCTGCCCTTGGGCTCGTTAATAAGTCTCTTTAATTAAAATAATTTGTACCTACGAATAATTTGTGGACATGCCACTAATTATTCGTTGCCGTTGCTTTCTTTAATATAAATGACTTTTCTTTGAAATCATGCTATTGGTACTCATAAATACAAACATTTTTCGCATATACTTTAACTACGTAGTATACCGAAGCTAAGAGAGATATACGTATCACTGCACTGAATATCAAAAATATACTCGGTCAAAGTAGGGCTGTCGTAAATGTGACTATTCCATTGTGCTTTACTCACTGCCCCCTTACCACCATCTCTTATTGCGATTCAATAATTAAATAGATTGCTTATTCATACCAATGAATAAGCGACTCTATTCCATTTGAAATAGAGTCGCTTATTCATTAGTATGAATAAGCAATCAATTCAGTTATTGAGTCGCAATAAGAGATGGTGGTAAGGGGGCTGTCATTGAGATGATTTGCTTAGTACGGTCATTGAGTATAGTAAAATTAAAAATGTCTCTTTTGGATCACTCAAAGTAACTCGCTTCTGGTTAATAACTACATAAATTTTACCATTGTGTATCTATACATTTTGTTATATATATTATGTATATCTTGTATTTTGCTTAATGAAGAAAATAGATTTAACCAATGTGCTATCCATGTAAGTCCTTACTACATATTGTTAATGTTATAAAAAAAATGGAAGGATCACCTGTAACACAGAATATTTTCTAGTACAGAAACCTAGTACACAATACTTCTCGAGATATGATAACTTGAAAATCACTATTGTGAACTTTCCCGAAAACTCTACACACAAAAGGCTACTGATTTATGACCTTCTGTTTTAATGTTTACAATACACCTAGGTACAAATTTCTTATTAAATATAAAAATTAAAACAGATTTTTTTAAATTTCAAATTTATGTTTTAATGTTTAATGTAAACATTAAAACAGAAATTTGTACGACAGCTATGTTAAATACTGCGTTTATGTAGCTAGAGCCGTAACCTAAGTTATAGTATTTTTTATTGCTTTCCCAAAGTATTATTTTATATAATTTTAAATTTGACTTTCCCACTAAACTTTGATCGACCATAAAACAAGGCCGAACGATATATACGAACGATAAGTTATTAAAATTTTAAGATCGCAGATCGTTCTAGTTTTATGTATTTTATGATACTGATATATATTTTTATAATTTTAGAACACAGGCTTCTAGCCTATTGAAGTAAATATTAATGGATAGTAATATGGATAGTAATAATAATGGCACTTGCCAGGCTGCGCGCCAGCCCCAACACCATTCTGTCTACTGTTGGGTGTGGCCTGGACAGTCGCTTTGTTAAGCACTGGGTGGGCTTACATCTCAATAGAAATGAACGATACGCACTAACATAATATTAAGGAAATTGTTTACTAACAAAATACGGATCTTCGGGTCTGAAATAAATATATTTTATTTTATTTTTATTTTATTTTATTTTATTTTATTATTTATTAATAAACTATATAACTCGTCAAACCATGAGGATGTATCACTTAAAACACCGCCATCCCCGCACATCACACCATTCCAAATACTACTCTGCTCACTATAGTATGAATAGTGTTTCATGATTTGGAAGTATCAATTGTTTCTTATTGGAGATGATATAAAAAGGCGGGGATGATATGGGGTGTAAGTGGTTCGACACCATCTTTGAACCAAAGCCAACTTCACCTGCACGCGGTGCACCCTGCTAATTGACAAACGAAGCTCTGGCGAAAAGAGAGGCAGGGAGCGTAATTGTAAGCTACCCGACTGGGGAACGTACCTCCACCTCACAGAATACCGCAGCCAAATAACAATTCCCTTGAGGGTTGTTGTGTTCCTGCGAGTGAGTGAGGTCACCAGAAAGGAAGGAGATGCTGCGTTGGCAGCGGGGGTGGCGGCGCGCGAGCGATATTTTATGTTACGAGCGTTAATATGGCTACAGTAACCGCTTCTCATCATGCGGGCCGTATGCTTGTCTGCCACCCGACGTAGTATAAAAAAAAGGTCATATAAAAACTTACTATAGGATCTTCATAACAGAAGTACGCGTCTTCTTCATCTTCAGGACTGAAACATTACGAAATCTCATTTAAAAAAATCACATAAGACATAATAGACTCAAAAGTGATAGATAATTGATATTATTGAACGACGAAATATTTGATGAGCTCGGTGGCGTAGCGGTCAATGACGCGGCTTCGACACCAACGCTCGTGGGTTCGATTTCCACACAGGGACACACGACAAACATTTGTGTGCATGAACATGTCTGTTTGTCTTGGTCTGGGTGTTTTCTATGTATCATAAGTATGTATTTACAAAAAAAAAAATGTATTTACGAATATACGTAAATACATTTTTTTTTGTATCAGTTGTCTAGTACCCATAACACAAGCTTCGCTTACTTTGTGGCTAGATGGCGCTGTATAATTTGTCTGACAATATTTATTTTATTTATTTATTTATTATTATATTATATTGATTGAAGTGATAAATTTATTTTTCACCTGCTTCCACACTGTGCTAAATTAGTTGCATCTATATACAAGCATTTATGTCAAGATTTTTCTTGCAACATATATTTCCATATATTAATATTTAGTTTGTCTCATACATGAAAGAGTATTTACCACAAATTAAACAAATAAATAAATAATAATAAATAGATATTTCTGGACAATATACACAGCGCCATCTAGTCCCAAATTAAGCACAAAGCTTGTGTTATGGATAGACATCTGATAAATGTACTTAAATACATTTTTTTTTGTAAATACATACTTATAATACATAGAAACGCCCAGACCAAGACAAACAGACATGTTCATGCACACAAATGTTTGGCTTGTGCGGGGATCGAACCCGCGACCTCAGAGTCAAACTGGCAAAAGAGATAGGGCATATCGAATTTGTAAGTTGCCTGAGTTAGGAAGTACCTACACCTCACAGAATACCGCAGCCAAATAACAATTATCTTGAGGGTTGTTGTGTTCCTGCGGCGTGTGACATGCCATGTTGCGAACGTATATATGGCTATATAATACTAGTTTTATTTGCGTTAATATATTTACCATACAGAACGATTAAGGGTTGTATCATGTCTTCATCTTTCTTATTATTATTTAAATAGTTGTCTTGGCCAACTTGCCAGATAAATATATTTTTGAAAAATGGAAAAATTCACCTGCCCCCCCAGGTGTACAACACAAACCTTCCTGGTAGCTCAGTTGGAAGAGCACTCGACCGGTTATCGAGAGGTCGTGGGTTCAAATCCCACCTAGGGGGGGCAGGTGAATTTTTCCATTTTTCAAAAATATATTCATCTTTCTTATTTTAATGGGGATAGTATAAAAATATTTTTTAATAACACGAAAGCAAAATTTTATTTCCAAATTAAATCTGTGACTACGGCCGTCCGTGAGTCACTACAGCAGGTTTCAGCTGAAAATCGGCGCTGCACGATAGTGTGGTCATATGTAGAGCTGAGGTTTTTTAACCCATATTTGATGTATATTAGAATAAGAACTTTAATTACTGTGAATGTGTTTTTTTCTTTAGTGAGTGTTATTTTTGGGTTAATAAAATAAATGATTCTTCTTCTTCTTCGTTAACTACTGCAAGTGTATGCCTGAAGAAACTATTGTTTCTTCAGCAATTCTATTGAATTGCTATACCACTTGTGTGTTTGCTATACTTACGCAGTGACAGCTATCTTCAGGTGAATGCCTGATTCGATGATTATTTCGTGAGCTTCTTGTATGGTCAGTGTGGAGGTGTCAATGTCATTGATTCTCTTGAGTTTGTCTCCAGGTCGGATGCCGGCTTTCTCTGCTCGGCTATCGGGTTTCACCTGCATCCCAACCATTGTAAACATCAGGGAAAGTAGAAAAAGTATTAAATAACGTGTAACTATTATATCCAAAAATCTAATCTTTATGATGGCATGGCGTGAGTCTCTGGTGTCGCAGACATCCATAGATTGCTTACCATCAGGCAGGTCGTACGCTTGTTTGTCACCCTAGTCGTATAAAAAAACTTACATAAGTAACTCTCAAAGGTGTCTTATAGAAGGATCCACCAGCAAGATCGAAGCCCCAGATAGAATCTTCAAAGCTGACTCTCTCATGGATGCCCTCGTTCCTGGACTGCCACGAAGGTTTAGACAGCTCCCCGGCCAGAAGAGCTGCCTCCTCCGCTTTGAGTTTCGTATGTCGCATTGACACCGCCATTTCTGGTGGCATTACCCTGGAAAATAAAATCATCATCATTCCTGTGTTTTCATTTTGGGGTGTAAGCGGTTCATAAACATCATTTTGCAACAAACTCCATTTTGCAGGAAGGAAGGAGATGCTGCGTTGGCAGCGGGGGTGGCGGCGCGCGAGCGGTATTTTATGTTGCGAGCGTTAACATGGCTACGGTAACCGCTTCACAACGGGCGGGTCGTATGCTTGTCTGCCACCCGACGTAGTATAAAAAAAAAAAATCTTTGAATCATAGGCAATCTCACCTGCACGTGGTGCACCCTGCCGACTGACAAACGAGACAGAATACCGTAGCCCAATAAATAACAATTCCCTTGAGGGTCGTTGTGTTCCTGCGAGTAAGTGCGGTCAACAGAAACAAAAGAAGGAGTATAGGCTGGCAACGGATCGGCGACCCCTTGGTGTTGCTGCTCTCCATGGGCGGTGGTGATTGCTTTCCATCAGGTAGCCCACGTGCTCGTTTGACCCGCTCTCATATAAAAACATCCCTTCCCGTCACAGGTGATTACATAGCGCCTTCGCACGAAACGTGAAGACGAGGTATAAGTAGATCGCAATCATCTTTGAGCCTACCTCATCCGTCATCACCGGGTGAACGATCCTAATAGAGTAACGTAGCTCTGGCAAAAGATAGGACAAAGCATCTGGAACCGTCCATTATTCACGTGAGGCTTGAAAGAGGGGGAGGGGGTTCGGTAAAAATCACGAAATATCACAAGGGGGAGGGGGGGTATAGTAAGATATCACGTGTATTTATTTTTTGACAAATTTCTAAACCGAAAAGCGGCGTGTTGAACTAAACGAACGAAGTTGAAGATGATGACGGCCTACAACTCCCTGCGCATACAGTATAATAATGGCTTCAGACTATTCATGGAGCTGCCACGATTCTGTAGCGCGACATGTTCACGCTTGCACGAACACCCTTACCACCATCTCTTATTGCGATTCAATAATTTAATAGATTGCTTATTCATACCAATGAATAAATAAGCAATCTATTCCTGTGTTTTCATTTTGGGGTGTAAGCGGTTCATAAACATCTTTGAATCATAGGCAAGATTGCTTATTCATACCAATGAATAAGCGACTCTATTTCAAATGGAATAGAGTCACTTATTCGCTTGGTATGAATAAGCAATCTATTCAAATATTGAATCGCAATAAGAAATGGTGGTAAAGGGGCAGATGACTTTTATGCCACGATAAGGAAAAAGGCAGCATCCTTTTCTTCATGACAAAAATACACGTGATTTGAGTGGGGGGGGGGGGGGGGGTTAGACCTAAGCCTCACCAAGTATCACCAAAATAAAAAAAAAATAAAAAAACATCACGTGATTAATGGACTATTTATAAACTGTCCAACTGGGCAAATACACCTCACTGACTGCGCTATCAAATAACCATTCCCTTCAAACCTGCTGTATTCCTGCGAGTGAGAGAAGTCACTAGGAAGAAGGAGTTTCTTGAGTTGGCCGCAAGTGAGACGGTGCGAGGCAACATTTATGTGGCTATGGTAACTGCTTCATATCAGGCGGGCCATATGGTTATTTACCACCCTATTCTTTCTATAACCTGAGAGCTTATGGTAGAAAACTCATCTGTAACAGCACGGTACGCGCCCATTTTGATTCTAATTGCGTGGACATGTATTCCCTGCCTATGGCGAGCGGTGCAACTATAGAATCAGGCTGTATGCATCATAATCATACAACTTCTCTGAACACAACCCATTGTACATTTGTTACAATGGGAAGCACAGACCAGTTAGACGCAGAAGCACGGAGGAACTCTAGATAAGTAAACCCATCCATATACAGACTACGATCGATGTTGCTTAACTTTTGTAATCGATTAGACTGAAGCGCGTAGCAAGAAGGCACTCAAGTAAAATACGTGTAATCGCATTTACTGTCACTTCAGCTTTTCATTTCTTGTCCGCGCTTTTAAACTTCTATTTCAGCCATTAGAAAGCTTATTCGGAATTCTTTCAAAAGCTGTTCCCACTAAAAGCTCCATTTTGCAGTAATGCACTTTGTCGCTGAAACACTGTTTTTTAAAACAGTTTT
Source organism: Hypsopygia costalis (assembly GCA_937001555.2). Classification (NCBI taxonomy): domain Eukaryota; kingdom Metazoa; phylum Arthropoda; class Insecta; order Lepidoptera; family Pyralidae; genus Hypsopygia; species Hypsopygia costalis. The sequence continues at coordinate 1,765,556 of OW443334.2, forward strand.
CTCTACCTTTGTTATTACCCTTTATGTACAGACTTTAATTTTCTAAGCGTTGTATGAAATTATATTTATATAATTATATGTATATTTGAAACACAAAATTGAGATCAAAGGACGAAATTGCTATGAACTTAGAAGCTTTCCAACTGCCTCCATTGTGGCCAGACATAAAACAAGTGAATTGCCCGAGATTCACTCAGCGCCGCGCCACTTACCGTCGAGGCGCAAGACGTTGACGATAATCAAAAAAAAAATATTGAAAAGTTGATGATAAGGCTCAATTTATACCGCCGCGAAATGGAATGGTAACGTCAATTTCGCCTCATGACCATTGATGTACAAAATCAATGCTCATGACGCGAGAACGCACACGTAAAAAGTAGTGATTACTTGCTCAGTGGGCGCACTAATACGCTGGAATGCTTGAGTATTCTTATGTATTCTACTGCTGTGAAAGACCCGACCGACTCACGTTCACGCCACTTCCCGCGGATTCCAAAGACGACAACGACAGGCGGCGGAAGCGGAACGACATGTTGAATTCGTTGCATGTCGCATCCGGGGTAGTATACTATTCCGATTTGGTAGCAACAAGGGAGAATTACCAAGCGTTCAGACGATTTTGCAATTCATATTATTGGAATCGATGTGTTAGGTCCCTATCCCTAATAATAGTGTTAGATACATAAAATCCGTTGTGCACGGCAGTTGAGCTTCATTTGACTAGCCATCTATTTAGGCTTTTAATGCCTTATTTGCCATATTGCTGTCTCTCACATGGCTAAGAGGGGAAATCAAATTCCAAAAGCTTCTCACTCCTACTAATCTCTTCTGATTAAATTCGTTGTGAGTTCCAAGGCGGCCGTAGTTTTACCCCCGAGATTGCAATGGACTGTTCATTGTTTTTTTTTGGCAGTCGCCGCTGTTAATTCTGGCTACACAGGAGACACAGTGATGGGAATGTGTGGTGGGCCCCCGTCCCGTTGACGGCAACGACAGTAGCTAGAGGAGTTCTCGAGAATGCGCGAGAATTCCCCGGATGACGCGCGATCTTTTCTAACTCGTATTTAACTTTATATTTATTGCAGTTGACATAAAGTTCATTATGCTATAAACAATTTCTTTGTAAAACGTCGCATCCATTCCATTTCGCGGCGGTGTAAATTGAGCCTCTTCCTTTCTTTGCGTACTGCATGAAACGTTCGTAGATTTTTTGGCCAAGTAAGCGCTTTGTAGCCAACTTTTACTGCCGTGATTTTCGCCTATTACCCGTCTAAGTATAAAATGTCATAGCCAATGAACAGTCTTTACAAAATTAAATTCTCCAATCCTCGAGGTTCCTAGAGAGTACAGTATAACATTCTTCAAGAAAGGCCTGAAGAGGTGTTTAAAGGGTCGGCAACGCTAATGTAATCATACGCTATCATCATCAGGCAGGTCTTATGCTTGTTTGTCATCTTAGTTATCTGGAAAAGAAAGTTGTTCTAAGCACTACAATATTATTCTAACTGCTATCACACCCCGCTCACTCCATACAAATGTCGCTTCGGTAACTACTACATAAACATACTGTCTGTGCAGAGCGTGAATGAGCGTGTGCGTGCCCTACAAAGTTTTCCAGATTTGTCTCAGAGTTGAGGTGAGGTGGATATGAGAGAGCAGCAGGGAGTGGCCATACTGTACGTAGTACTATTACTTATACTGTGGTAAAACTCTAGGTGGCTTCAAATATGTCTAACAGTAGACACAATGTGATGAGTAGTTTAAAATACTATTTTAAACTACTCATCACATTGTGTCTACTGTTAGACATATTTGAAGCCACCTATATTGGGCATTCGCTATTTTGGGCAAAGATCAAAACAACCAATCCAATCTGGATAATTATTTATTTTATTAACAGAATAATTATTTACTAACCAAATAATCGTAGTAACACAGGAGGGCACTTCAAGCCGTCAGTCCCGGCTGTTGTCATAAGATAAAATAAATAAATAAATATTTCTGGACAATTTACACAACGCCATCTAGTCCCAAATTAAGCGTAAAGCTTGTACTATGGGTACTAGACAACTGATAATTGTACTTAAATACATGTTTTTTTGTAAATACATACTTATAAAACATAGAAAACACCCAGACCAAGACAAACAGACATGTTCATGAACACAAATGTTTGTCATGTGCGGGGATCGAACCCGCGACCTCGGAGTCAAATTGGCCATTGCTAACCATTCGACCACCGAGCTCGTCAATATGACAGTTGTTAAGCCAAGTCAGTATTCTTTAGGCGGCTTTAAAATACTGGCCTCCGCCAGCCCGTTTTTGAGCGGAGTTCCACTACGCTGGAGTATGCTCTATACACCTTCGATTGAGAGGAGAGTATCCCAGCAGTGCGATGAAGGGCTCACGACGGCGACGACCAAATAATATGTTACAGTTACTTCTCTGACTGTACGATTATTGCATAGCGTTAAATATTAATGTAGGAGAATGTACAGTACAGTCCCTGGCAATTTATTATCTCATCACACAATTTTATTAACGTCGGACTAAAAAGAAACTGAAATATATGACGGAAAGGATATTCATACCTATTTCCCCTTCTTCCACTTAGGTAACTAAACTTTCGTTATCAACAAGAGAAGAATTTTTTTCCGCTGTTTGGTAACTAGTTGTGAGAGAAGAATTGTTTTTTAAGTAAACTATTGACCCTACCCGGCTTCCCCCGGATTATCCCAGTTTATGCAACATTTCCATTGATGTTCTGCTAGCAATAAATGGGCTATCCAACCAATAGTAAAATATTTTTTCAATTCAAACCAGTAGTTCAACCAAACAAATAAACTCTTCATCTTTATAATACTGCTATAGATAGATACTTTAAAGTATCTGTCTGTGACTTCAGAATAAATAACTAACTTCACTCGAATGAAAAAGTTATTATTTACTAAATACACAACACGTCACAAAACTGTCATACACGATTGTTTACTAAGCCCTATAGACCATACCATAACCTCCCCAACCCGTCTGGCCAGCGTGGGGAGTGCAGACCAAATCCTCCTGTCTGTGACGGACGAGAGAGGGTCAGCACGACCCTCTCTCGTCCGTCACAGACAGGAGGATTTGTATATATATTGAAGACTATAGTGAAGACTAAAAATGACCTGATGATGATAATGATGATGAATACCATAACCAGGTAAAGTTTGTGAGTTTGTGAGGCTGTAGGGGGTAATCACTAGATCTACTGAACCGATATTGAAAATTTTTTTACCAATAGAAAGTCGCGTAATTTGTGAGTGTCATAGGCTATATATTAGGTTGGGGAAAAAGTCTTTTCGTATTTTATATGAAAATTCAAAACATTTTTTAATAAAGTTTATTTACATTTAACTAAAGTATGTAGGTGCCATTATGTTCGATAACTTTTTGCCATCTTGTAGGTAGAGACATGATCCCATTACTATAGAAATTTTGGGACTTCTGTTCAAAAAACCGCGACAAGTGGTTTTGGCAGTCTTCTCGTGATGTTAACCTGACATTGCCTAAAGAATTCTTAAGAGACCGAAACAGGTGGAAATCAGAAGGTTCAAGGTCAGGACTATACGGCGGATGCATTAACACCTCCCAGTCAAACTCTCTTATTTTTTGCTGAGTGGCTAAAGATGTGTGAGGTTTAGCGTTATCATGATGAAAAATCACACCCCTTCTATTAATTAATTCCGGCCGCTTTCTCTCAACTTTTTGCTTTAATCTCATCAGTTGTTCACAGTAGAGTTCAGAATCGATAGTCCTGCCTGGCGGTAACAGCTCATAATGAATATCTTCCCTTCCAATCCCACCATACACACAGCATCACCTTGTTGCGGGTTAACCCGGGTTTCGCCAGAGTCTCTGAAGCCTGGCCGGTCTTTGACCACGACCTTTTTATGCGCCAAAACTGTTATGTGGTCAATTCCTAGTTCTTCAGCTACGTCGTAACTACTGATATGCCGATCTTGCTCCACTTTTTCAGAAATGGCATCCATTTTATCCGTAACAGGGCGACCAGAGCGACGTGCATCTTTGACATCAAAATTTCCGGATTGAAAACGCTTAAACCAAATTTGTGCTACTCTCACAGACACTGCACTAGGTCCATAATAATCACAAATTTTTTTCGCAGCTTGCGTTGAATTTTTACCTTTTTTGTAGTAAAATTTTAAAATGTATCGAATTTCTTCATTAGATTCACTCATCTTGACAGTAAAAAAAACAAATGAAAATCACACATTTACCTAATTTGAATTTGGAATTATCTTTTTTAAAATTTAAACTTTTTATAGATATCAAAACCTGCTAGATACAAATGGTATAACCAAAGAGATTTTATTACAAGTTCATACATACTATAATGCGAAAAGACTTTTTCCCCTACCTATTATTAACCCGAAAAATGTAACCCTATTGCTACGGCATGTATCAATGTGAACATTTTTAAGATTTTTGCCTGTCTGTCTGTCTGGTTGTGTTGTAATAAATCTATATAATTTAGATAATATATGTATATCATCATTACTCATGGTGCTAACGATGCAATCGCTCGTTTTTAATGACGAAAGATGGGCACTTTCCAATGGTGAAGTGCACAATTAATTTTTAATAATTTGCTTAAACGAAACCATTAAAGGGTTAAATAAATTCTTAATCATTCAATTATTATACACCGTACATATTTTTATTATCTCTCATAACTCACGGGTCAGGCCCGGTCATTTGATAGGCATGCGCGGGGATATGGATCCAACGCGTAGAGGCCCCTTTGAGAAGTTTGATGTGATGTTGTACGCCCGCCGTGACCCGCTCCAGGATATGTCAATGGAACGATATACCCATGAGCAGGTCTCTGCAGGCGTTGAGACTATTGTGAAGTGTGATGGAAAATAAATGGGCTATGGAGATGAGATCTGGGTGAACTTAATACCGGGCTATTACAGAAGAGGGACGGACGCCTGCCATAACTGCTTTTATTGCTAGTTATTTGCGGCAGGCGGTGGCTTGCCACTCACTAGATGGGCCCCCGACATGCCAGGAAAACGGCCGGGGGCAACACCGGTGTGAGTGACTCAGGGATGTCGAGAGGTGTGCTGCGCTTTCTCCGAAGTTACTCGCGGCGTGATGCCCTTTAACACTTCCACCCCTGGAGCATATAGCTCTAGCGGCTCCTCTCTGGACGGCCAATGAAGGCAAGCCAGAGCTGAGAGTCCTGCGGGCCTTCTTCTTGTGTTTACACTCCGACCGATGAAGACACGTCGGAGACGAAGGCCCTGACCGACTCTCTGGAGACTCGGGTCCGTGGTGTCGCTACTCACACAACAGCTCGCCACACAAGCTGCCCTGCGGACTTATTATTATTATTATTATTAATTCCATTCATTATACACCGTACATGAATATTTGTTTAATCTTTGTTTTATTTGATTTATGTGTAATAATAAGGTGACTTTGTTTCCATAGAAATCATCCACGAAAATGCCAAACCTACTTTCGCCTCACAATATTAACGTACTGTTTTAATAATTAATCGATACAATTGCTTAAAATTATGTAGTCTATATTCGCAGCACCTCATCATGGTCCATACCAAATTCGACGTCTTCAGATAAGTTACGTTTCCTCTTGGCGAATTGTACCATATGCGCTGAATTCATTGCCGGGTAATGTACGGACGTACTGGTTTATTGTCACACCAGCACACAGCCGGCACATTCGTATTTTAATATTAGACAATACCAGCTGGTCCCAGACTTGTGTCAGGATTATGTACATAATATATTTCTACAAATATTTTCGGAAAGATTTACTCTTTGCAAAGTGCGACTGGTCATGGACAGCTGTGTGATAAATAATTTTAGATTAGTTTTTTTCAAAGCATGTCATCACTTATTTATTCCACTGCTGAAATACGGGTCTCCCCTCAACCGAAAGAGTTTAAAGCATACTTCACCATGCTTCTCAACTGCGGCTTGGCGAAGACCAGTGTTTTCAAGCCGCCTAAAGGCTTGGCTAAATGTCTGTTATCTGATGTCAACAGCCGGGACCAGCAGCTTAACTTGCCCTCCGAAGTATGGAGGATAAACCTACAACGAAACGAATTTTTTTTTTTTTTTTTTTTTTATTTATTGATTTACCAACATTTGTATACATTATTTCATAGATTAACAATAGTATGTTTACATATTAGCCGAATGTAACAAATACTTATAGGTAAATACATCATGCACTATAATTTATTATTATTACTTAATATAGATAATATGATACACATTATTGCTCGGTTCAGCAGATAATATTATTCATATTATACGAGCGAGTTACAATGAATTAGACTAGATTACTGATTAAATTGAATTAAATCAAAAAATTGAGATTATTAAAATTATTAAATCCTGTACTGTAATGAATACCAATTGCATGAAATTAAATAAATTATCGAAATGAAATTTATTCAAATTAAATTAAATAAAACAAAATTAAACCAATTCACGACAATATATAAATTTAAGTTCAATCAACATATAAAATCCAGCATGTGCCGGCTATTCAATTCAGTGGTCATTTATGACTTTGAAGAGCCTGTTGGGGGAGTCAAAGTGAATATCCAAGATGTCACTATATTCATTTACTAGCTTACACATTCTTGATATTGGGGAATTTGAACCAAATACTGTTTTACGCAGTGGAGGAATAAGTGGGGTAATTTTGCTACGAGGATAACGAATTGGAACGCGAAAATTGATTTTGCTTAATAATTGGGGGCAGTCAATTTTATGGCTAAGAATTTTGGATACAAAGACAATGTCGGAGACAGTTCTACGTTTAGCAAGAGATGTTATTTTGAAATGAGCAAGTTTTTTGGTATATGATCTAAATTGTTTCTTTGGTAAACCACAGGAAAATGCTAAATGCCATAAGAATCTTTTTTGTATGCGTTCTAGTCTTAGAGAATGTGTAGCATAGTGTGGTCTCCATACCACTGATGCATACTCCAAAACGCTACGTACTAAACTATTGTACAGTAATATTTTAGTTTTCGCGTTACGTAATCCTTTAATATTTCTTAACACAAATCCTAACATTTTTGATGCACGTTTACATATGTCATCTATATGGGGTACGAATGTTAGTTTATTATCGAATATAACTCCTAAATCTCGAATTTGTTCCAGCTCTTGAATGTTTGTGTTACCTATGTAATATTTATGAACTATTAAGTTACGTTTTCTAGCGAATCGAACATAAAAACACTTCCGATAATTCAAGGTCATACCATTTACATCACACCAGTGGATTACTTCGTTGAGGTCGCGTTGTAGGAGATAGGAGTCCTCCACAGTTTCAATGACTCTGCAGAATTTTAAGTCGTCGGCATACATGAAAATTTCTGAGAAATTCAAGCAATTTGGAATGTCATTAACAAACAAATTAAACAAAACCGGACCCAGATGTGAACCTTGAGGAATTCCGGAGGTAATGCGTCGACAATTCGATTGAAAGCCATTTACAGCAACAAAGAATGTGCGATTGCTTAAATAGGATGCCATCCACTTTAACAATGTATCGGAGATACCGTACGATGAAAGTTTTTGCAATAGGATGTTATGCGGAACTCGATCAAAAGCCTTACTGAAATCCGTATACAGTACATCGACCTGCCTATTACTGTCCAGAGCATTTTTTAAAAATTCTGTAAGGGTAATTAAGTTAGTAGTTGTAGACCTAGATGCAACAAATCCATGCTGATACATGGTTAAAAACTGTTTCAAATGTCTTTGTAAGCATTCACAAATTGAAGATTCAAAGACTTTCGCCAAAGCAGATAAAATGGAAATTGGTCTATAGTTTTCAACCAGATTTTCAGCTCCTGACTTATAAGTAGGGACTACTTTGGCTTTCCCCCATTCCGTAGGAAAGAATCCCTTGGTCAACGATTTATTACAAATCATTACTAGTGGGTCTACTAAACTTTCAGCACATGATACAATAAATACAGGAGAGATTCCATCAGGGCCAGCACCTTTATTACAATCAAGGCTTTTTAACTTCTTAAGAAAAGTATTATATTCAATAATTGGTAATGGTAAGTACTGACTATATATTTTTAAATGTGAGAGGAAATTTGATGAATTATAATTGGTTTCAGTGTTTGTGTAGACAGATGCAAAGTATGAACAAAATAAATCACAGATCCCCGGACCCTCAGACGATTCGCCTGAATCATTCATCATCGTAACTGGATAAGTGCTAGCACCACCACGTTTAGCCTTAACAAAAGACCAAAATATTTTTGGGTTATTGCATATTTGATTTTCTAAACTATTTACATAGCGGTTATAACAGAGAGTAATCATATTTTTGCAGCGAGATTTCAACAGACGTAATTCTAGTTCGTCCATTGGGTTTTTATATTTTTTTTGAAACGATTTCTAACTTTATTTTTTTCATTTAAAGTTTTTATCAAGTTTTTATTAAACCAGGGTGGGTATTGCGTTCTATTTCGCTTTAAAGGTACATATTTTTTAATAAGGTCATAGATTTTATCGTAAAATATATTTAGCATATCATCCACATCCTCTAAATCTTCAAATAATTTCGACCAGTTAATCTTCCCGAGTTCTTTATTAATGTTTATATAATCAGCTTTATAAAAATTTCGTTTTATTGTATTTTTATTGAATGGCAATCGTGGTTCATTGATGAGAGAGATGTTAATGTCTAAAGGGGGGTGCAGCTGATCAACCTTACTTAAAGCAATCGCTTCACTAACAGTACAAGAAGGTAGATTTGATAGTATTAGGTCGAGAATTCTATTGGATACGTTAGTTATGTTATTGTGTTGCTTTAGTTCGTTTAAAAGCAAAAAATCGATTAGGGATTGACATAAATTTGTGGTTTTATAGCTATCTGAACTGTCACCCAACAGGCTCCAATTAATGTTACCCAAGTTGAAATCACCCAATATACAGTAACCGCCAGCATGCTCCAGCACAGAATTACAATTGTCAATAAAATTATCTAAACATGATTGATTCACAGGAGGAGGTAAGTATACTGCGCAAAAAGCAATTTGATGGACTGTGTGTGAAACAGGTAAATCAATGACTACCCAGAGGTCTTCTATTTGAGATTCCCAATTAAACATTCGCTTAGATTTTAATTTTTTTGACACCGCTATTAAAACACCACCTCCATCAATTTTTTTACAACCTTTGGCATCACATCTATCTTTCCTATAGACAATATATCTATTATCAAAGAGTTCACTACTAAAAACAGATCTATTCAGCCATGTCTCAGTGAGAACAATAACATCATAGTCACTGCAATGTAATTGCTGACAAAAATTATGTGTCTTAGTTCTTAATCCGCGTACATTCTGATAATATAAATTAAAAGGAGAGAATTTTATAATAATCTAACCACATAACAGACAGACCAAAGAAATATAAGATCGAACTTATTAAACAATTCTTTTTAACGTGTCCATATTTCTCAGAAGAATATAGTCCGATTCTTCGTTTTTCCTTGTGAAGACTCTGCCATTCCGCACCCAAACAAATTTATACCCGAACTCCTTCGCTTTTTTCCTAGCCGCTGCGTGAAGAGCCTTGTTAGCTGGAGATAAGTGCTCAGTGACGAATATAGGGGAACTATTACCAGGTATACCCAATAAACCACTGTGCAATTTATTTTGCGGATTTAACTTATTATACATTATCGTCGCTGCAAGAAATTGATCACGCAATCTCGGTGAGGACAGCTGCACCACCACTGACCGAGGCCGCGTGGTGGTACGATCGAATTTAGCGGTGCGGGTGCAGTGTAGTATACTAGCTTCATTCAGGGTACAACCTACTGTTTTTCCCAAGTTAGTGACAATTTTGATTAAATCTTCGTTCTTATGTTCAGGTATACATTGAAGTTCGACATTGTTTATGCGCGATTGTTGTTCCATTTGCATTACACGCTGATTAAGGTCATTAACCGTGACCTTTAACTCATCCCTTTCATTTTCCAAATCTCTAATTTTAATTTTATTAGCTTCGCAGTCTTTCATCATTGTTTCATATTGACTGCTGAGGAAGTTCATCGAGTTATTTAGTTGTGACAGCTCATCTCTTATTGGTTTTAGTGCGCCTGTGATCCTCCCCTGTAACTTACTAAATAATTCATCCATATGCTCATTCATCGCCTCTTTGACCACTTCACGGATATCGTCCCGAGTGATTGCTCTGGCATCATCGACAGGCGGAGAATTGAGAGCTTTCCTCTTATTGTCCCTTGTTGTAGGCATATTACGAATAGGGGTATTATCAGTTTTAGTAGTTTTAGGCACAACGCGGATACAATCAGGGCAATTCCATACCGCTATCATTGACGAGTTAAATGATGACTCATCTAGAGACATGCAGCCATAGTGATAATACCTGTTACAATTACTACATTGTATGCTGCTTTCGTTGTTGTCTATATTCAATGCACAGCAACCCCAATAAGATTCCGCCATTTCAATTCAAAACAGGAAGTATTGCCACAAAATAATATAAAAAAATAAAAAATCAAATACTCTGAACTTGCTTGTCCTCTCAGATGCAACTACGCAAGCATCAAAGCTCACCAACTCGTCTGTGTTACTTTATCAATGGCGCATTGCACTTCTTGCGTCACGAGATATTTCCGCACGCGAATACAAAGCTTATGCGCAGTGCGTAACCGTGGCTATTGCTTGCTAACCCACACACGACACCGTCACAATAAAGTTCTTAGATGACCGCGCAATATTTTTTAAAACTTATAGACTGATTTAATTTCACTGTTTACTAGATTTTATTGATGTTAAATGTTTAATTCCTCATTAATCACTAATAATATTCACTTCCACTATATGAATTTAGTAACTGGGTCTAAGTATGATAATCCAGAGTAATTTTAAAACGTTGTTAAATACGGAGTGTATACAATAACATGTTAACTTTATGATTGCCAAAGAGTAAGGAGTAAGGAGAATTAAACCCATCTATGGACTGGCTACGATTAACATTGCTTAACTTGCATGATCGATTAAACTGACACGCGCAACAACGCCATAGAGCCCCCCTAGTTTGACGATACACCTTAATCTATTATTACTTAAGCATCCTAGCTAAGAAAGGATTATTGAAAATTCCGACGAGATACCAGGAGACGCGTGTGTGAAGTCGCGGGCGCAAGCTATTATTTCTACAAAGGTTCCTACACCAGATATTGCGCATCTTTGCAAAATGTCTTGACATTATGTCTGGAGCCGGCTTTGGAATATAAGAAATTGTATAACTTACATTTACATAATATGAGAACAGGCCAATATAGGACATATCAAAATGCTGGATGTGTACCTACTCTGTGGAAATCTACATAAATATAAAATTACACTCACTCACTAAACATGAAATCTCGAAACGTATTTGACCTATGAAACTGAAATACATCTATTGCTCACTCGTAGCACAACAACCTTCAAGGGTATTATTTGTCCGTGGACTTTTGTGGTTAAAAGTACAGCTAGGAATCATAAGTCCAGTAGCACCCACATTACTTTTAGATTTTGAATTAAATACGCATTAATTGTATATTTTTTTTATAATGTCGTGTGGCAGTGTCTCACGGCGTGCCTAATGTGAAGCGGTTATCTCGCAACGTGAAATATCGCTCGCACGCCACCACCCGGGCTGCCAACGCAGAAACTCCTTCCATTCTGGTGACCATGCTCAATCAGAGGAACTGGAGCATATAGCTCTAGCGGCTCCTCTCTGGACGGCCAATGAAGGCAAGCCAGAGCTGAGAGTCCTGCGGGCCTTCTTGTGTTTACACTCCGACCGATGAAGACACGTCGGAGACGAAGACCCTGACCGACTCTCTGGAGACTCGGGTCCGTGGTGTCGCTACTCACACAACAGCTCGCCACAAGCTGCCCTGCGGACTTGATTATTATTATTAAAAAAAAATGGGAGATTTATAGCCAAAATGCAGTGAGAAGATCAGATATGGAAAATGGCAGTCCGTTTTTCCTAATGTTTATTTCGAAAAACGGAAAAGAAGAAAATAATTCGCCCAATAAGCCGCGAAAAGCGACTTATTTATATGAGAGAGGGGCAAGCGAGCATGTGACTCACCCGATGGAAAGTAATCACCGCCGCCCATAGAAATCAGCCAACACCATGGGGTCCCCGATTCGTTGCCGGACTTTTAGGATCCGTTCAAACAAACCAGCGCGGAGAGGAGAGCAGATTTTGAACTGCATTTAAAATAGAGGTTTATGTCATTGGCATAAGGTTTACTTTAAAAATCCACATCGGCTCTCGACGATTCTCATATAACAAAAGAACTGAATTTAAAAAATAAACCTTATACCAATGTCCTAAAACTCTGTTTTAAACGCCACCAAAATCTGCTCTCCTCTCCGAGCCGGTCTGTGCGAACGGACCCTAAAAGTCCGGCAACGGATCGGGGGATTTTAAGGGAAAAATTGGCTCTGTTTTTGAAAACTCCCTTAACGTATTTTTATTCTAGCTATATATTTATTAGTTACATGTAAAGTATAGCTTACAGTATTAACATTAAAAACGGATTAGCCGTTCCAAGATAAACTCCGAACAACCAAATTTATACGTACTTATAGCTGTGTAGGTATATATAACAACAAAGGCTTCAAAGTTGAACAACCCAAGGGGGTTAATTGCACCCCTAAATCTTAGTTGCAACTTATATCTTAATTCATACAGAATCGTCCAACCAAGGAGGACGAGAAACTCGACAAAATATTAATTGTATTGACTTTTCTACCCATAATCATCCCACTGTTGGGATATGTATCTCCCCTCAATAGAAGAGGTTTAGAGCATACTCCACAACGCTGCTCAATTGCTGGTTGGCGGAGACTAATTGTATATAGTGAATCATTAACCGAACAAGCGAGCAAGGTCTCTAAATCGCGTTGGGACATGAAACATTAGGCATGAGATTTCAAGTAGAAAAGTCCCTAGGAAAGACTGAGGGGGACTCTGCCCGACAGGGAAAGTACAGTCCGTTCCCTAAAATAACTGACTACTTTGCCATATAGGTAATTGAGTATGCAAAGGCAGTCAGTTATCGTAGGCAACCGACTGTACTTCTGCCTCACATAACAGCAGCCAAATAACTATTCCCTTGAGGGTTGTCATGTACCTGTGTTGGGGTGTAAGTGGTTCATCAAGATCTTTGAACCAAAGCCAACTTCACCTGCACGTGGTGCACCCTGCTGACTGACAAACGAAGCTCTGGCGAAAAGAGAGGTAGGGAGCGTAGTTGTAAGCTACCCGACTGGGGAATGTACCTCCACCTCACAGAATACCGCAGCCAAATAACAATTCCTTTGAGGGTTGTTGTGTTCCTGCGAGTGAGTGAGGTCACCAGAAAGAAAGGAAGGAGATGCTGCGTTGGCAGCGGGGGTGGCGGCGCGCGAGCAATATTTTATGTTGCAAGCGTTAATATGGCTACGGTTACCGCTTCACATCAGGCGGGCCGTATGCTTGTCTGCCACCCGACGTAGTATAAAAAAAAAAAAAAAAAAAAAACCTGTGAGTGAGTGAGGTAACCAGGAAGGAAGTAGTTTCTGCGTTGGACGCGGGAGTGTTGGTACGCGAGCGACATTTCAAGTTACTAGCGTTTATATGACTACGGTAACCGCTTCGCATAAGGCGGCCGTTTACTTGTTTGTCATCTGAAGTAGTATAAAAAAGTTTGTTTATTATTCGTATCCATCGTTCGTAATTCCGTGTTCAGATGGATGAGCGCCCTAATGACTTTGATGCCATGTAACTATCGCTAACAGCTCCTTAATGTCGCTTTGAATGTTCCTTGTATACTTTGCTACACGTAGTAATGACGTCATTAATGTACATAACAATCCAGAACAATATGTAATATAATAAATCTTTTAAATACGAAGAGAATACGGCTTTCTTGACTTACACGCTTTTAGGGATACACGACATGAATTACAAATAGGACATAGAATTACTTAAATAATAAATAAATATTCCTGAACAAATTATACACGGCCATCTAGTCCCAAACTAAGCAAAGCTTTTACTATGAGTATTGGATAACTGATATTATACTTAAATATCATAGATATATATTTAAATACATACACATTATACAAAGAAAACACCCAAACTAACAGACGTGTTCATGCAAACAAATATTTGTCTTTTGCGACGATTGAACCCGCAATACCGGAGTCAAACTGGCCATTGCTAACCATTCGACCACCGAGCTCGCCTATCACATATTGAATTGTAACATAAGATACTCGTACATTTTATCCCGATAATCTGTTTACACGAAACCGCGGCCTATAGCTAGTATTATATAATATGATTTAAATCTACTAACACTGAATTGATGATACATATATCATTTGCAGCCGTGATCTTGTAATTAGTTTTCCGTTTGATGTGCTCCGGATTTCATATCGCCAAGTACGAGACACAAATATTATGTAGTAATTAATACGAATGTTAGTTTCTAAGTAATTTTGATATATCCAAATTACACCCATTAGTATTATCCTATCTTATACGTACTATCAAACGAGATATTCTTGTATATGTATTACCTGGATGAACGAGCTTTGCTCGAAGTTATTAATGCAATCAAAAACAGAACTTGTAAAAAAACCAAGTCTCGCAACTCAGATTTTCTACCGTAAAAAGTTATGAGATCCATGTATATTTACATAATACCTAGTCAGTTAATTTATTCAGTCGGGATACTTAAGGGACCTTTTGCATTAAGTTATTACGTAATTAGCTAACCTAACAAAATCTTATAGCAATTATATCTATATTAAAAATCTTTTACGTTTTAAATAAAACCTAATTACGTAACTTTGTAATCCCACATAAATGTATGGGATTACAAAGTTATGTAATCCCATACACTTATGTGGGATTACAAAGTTATTTATGCAGTTGGTGTATCTAGAAAACAGAACCGAAATTGCAAAATATTTTAGTTTTTCCTTAATTTATCCACTAAACACTAACTGTATTCTAAATTTGAAGCTTCTATGTCTGCTAGAAGTGCCTTAGAATTTTGATTATCGGCCAGTAAGTGAGTGAGTGACAAAATTAAAAAACTTTGCCTAGTTATTATTTTTAAACTACTAGTTCAAATTGAATGAAATTTGCAATATACTATCTTTGTACAATGCCTGCTTGGTTACTAAAAATTCAGGCTTCTAGTTTTATCCACAACGAAGTTATAGGGGGTCGAAAATGGCCTGAATTGCTCCGAGAAAAGGATGGTACGGCCCGTGCCGCTTTTTGCTCGACTTGGCGGGGGCACTTCCGTGCCTCCAGATTTTTCCAGAATTCAGAGGGGTAATTCTCGAAATGAAATTGTAATCAAAATTCAGTCTCGATCCAGCCTCGATCTCACAAATGTCAAATTTGGTATTCTCATATCACAATATGAAACTACAAAGTTTAATTTAAGTGGGATTATTTCGTAATATGACCGAGATGATAAACTAACCAACTTTTTTTTCACCAACAATAAGAATTAATAACTATTAACTAATGAAATCAAGGATATAATTTCTAGTCAATTCACAATTCAATCTCGATTCGATCAACTTTCATTCTGCGATCGAAAAACAATTACGAAAATTATCCTTCAGATCTAGCTAGATCGATTTCTCGTCCCCGTAAACTTCTATATTGCAAATTTCATCGAAAACGTTAGAGCCGTTATACTTAGATACGTTAATAATATACAGAAGGTAAAAAGGAAAACAAGGCCAAATTAATAGAACAACTTATTAATTTGTATTTATTTGTTCTTAAGCTGCCCGACTGGGGAAGTACCTCCACCTCTCAGAATACCGCAGCCAAATAACAATTCCCTTGAGAGTTGTTGTGTTCCTGCGAGCGAGTGAGGTCACCAGAAAGGATCCTTCCTTTGCGTTGCTGGTTGGCAGCGGGGATGGCAGCGCGCGAGCGACATTTTATGTTGCGAGCGTTAATATGGCTACGGTAACCGCTTCACATCAAGTGGGCCGTATGCTTGTCTGCCATCCTACGTAGTATAAAAAAAAAGACTGTAGTCATTACATGACAGTCGTTAAGCCAAGTCCGGCCCAAAGGCGGCTTGAAAACACTAACCTCTGCCAACTCGCAGTGGAGCAGCGTGGTGGAGTATCCTCTAAACCCCTTCGATAGAGGGGAGAACCGTATCCCACAGTGGAATGATTATGGTTTGATATCGATTCTTCATAATAATATTTTATGAGAACATTCCTTGAGATTTGACGTGTAGAATTTTTATTAGGTTTTACTTTTTTACTGCTGCTGCTGCTACCACAGAATAATATTGCTACTTCGAATACGGCCTTTCGTGAAAACCGAACGTCTGAACGGGCGGACGGACACTAGAGCCTTAAATATTTTAGCACCCTTATACCCTTAAATTTACTTCGTGGTGGATCGACTGTTACATAATGTATATAGATATAGACTGTTGATAATGATGATGATGAAAAAAATATGGGACCAATCTGGAAGTATACTCTTTATACTTCTATAAGTATACTCTTTCAAATAAAAAACAGTTTTTTTTACAAATCTGTTTATAAATGATGGAGTAATGAAATAACAAACCTAACAGTTGGTAGATACAGGCTGATGATGATGATGAAAAAAATATGGGACCAATTTGGATTCCAATTTGGATACTCTTTTTATCGAGCTTCTCCATGTTGTTGCGTTTGTGTTGTTATAACTTACAATATCTGGCACGGATTAATGACAGATATAGTGTTGCTTTAGTTAGTTGTGTATCTCGAGACGAAGAATCCTTGCGATGGTTGACACGCACGGTCTTTACGTTCCCGAGACAAGCTTGTTGAAGTTATAGCTCCGGATATCTGGCACGCAGTTGACGGTGACAAGCGTAGAGCGTTGGGTTGGTTCGTTGTAGATCTCAGTGTCCTTGCACTCTATACGCAGTGTGTGCGCCTTCTCAAACCAGCTGGTGATTCTCGCTTGTGAGAGGCCAGCCAAACCGATTCGCCACTGTCGTTTAGAGACACAAAAAAACACCAAGTTCTTGATAGCTTGAAGGACCAAATGTAAGGGTGTTTTCCCTTACGTTACTAGTTACTTGTTTGCTTGATGTGGAGTGCAGAAAGGAAAGTCACCAATAGTTGTAGTTAGTATAATTTCTTAGTTATGGTGATTATAACTCAGATACTGGCAATTCCTTTCTCTCGTGTATTGGTTCGATGTTATGATAGCACTCACCGATATTAGTGACAATATTTACTTTTATAGTAATCAAATATGACGCGTGCGCGCGGAGTCGCCGCATCAGCAAAATATAAAATTAACATGTGTGGTGTAAACCGTACACTTTTAAATAAAAAAAGTTTTTTCAAATCAGTTTATAAATCACGGAGTAATCAAGTAACAAACATTTAAAAAAAATACAGCCGAATTGAGAACCACCTCCTTTTTTACAGTCGGTTAATAAAAAAGGCATCGCGTAGCAAAAAAACTAGACCCAGATATAAAAATCTAGACACCAATAAATGATTCATAACAGTGCCGTTCGTTTTTACGCCCGTGTCATGTGGCGGAGCGATTCCGTGCTTTACGGCCGCGGTGGAAGCTTATTTGTCCCTCTACAGCTTTAGGCTGTTACTGATATGAAATCGCTGGAATACATGAACCAATAACAATTCTCTAGTAGACATCCTATACTACCAAACGAGCAGTTCTTGTAATAAATGTAAAGGGTCTTTTTTATATTATATCAATACAAGAAAGCTACTACTTTTTTATGATAACATGGGGAGTAAGTGGTTCATCAACATCCTTGAACCAAAGCCAACTTCACCTGCACGCGGTACACCCTGCTGACTGACAAACGAAGCTCTGGCGAAAAGAGAGGTAGGGAGCGTAATTGTAAGCTACCCGACTGGGGAATGTACCTCCACCTCACAGAATACCGCAGCCAAATAGCAATTCCCTTGAGGGTTGTTGTGTTCCTGCGAGTGAGTGAGGTCACCAGAAAAGAAGGAGATGCTGCGTTGGCAGCGGGGGTGGCTGCGCGCGAGCGATATTTTATGTTGCGAGCGTTAATATGGCTACGGTAACTGCTTCACATCAGGCGGGCCGTATGCTTGTCTGCCATCCGACGTAGTAAAAAAAAAAAAAAAACAACTAACCCACCGCCTCAAGATCGCTCCACCGCCTTAGCGACTCAGGACCTCCACCCTGCTTCGGAAACACCTACTACCTCAAGATTGCCACAGACCGAATTACTAATTACTCGTCCCTACCCAAGTCACTTAGGGATTGATGCCCCTGAAGTTCAGCCCGGGCAAAAAGCACAGAGCTTGAGGCCTGTTCCCGCCTATAATATAGGCTGCAAGATCTACTGCCTAGTACATCGATCTGCCTGCGTTCTTAATAAGATACTATTGTTTGCTATGCTCTACAGGGCTCATATGTTGTGAACTTATAAATATTGTTAACATCATCATCATCATCAGGTCATTTTAGTTGGTCATTTCATTACTAGAATGACCAGCCCTTCTGGTCTGGTCAAGTGTAATTCGTAGCGTAACGAACGTTAGATAGATCACGTGACATTTGTCAATTCGAACATTTTAGTATGAGCTCCACAGTTCAAATTAGCGATCGCTACGCTTTTCTACTTCGCAAACTGCCATTTGGCTAGCCCCCCTGATGATGATGACGATGTATAGGGCCATCATCGCGGAGCGAAAAGATTGCCACAATGGCGATTTGAAGAAGCTACCAGTAGGGACATAAAGATGGTTATGGAATGCTCTCCCTTTAGATATTTCGATGTAGCTATGAGTGATTCGAACGGACAATTCGAATAATGCAATGATCGATAGTGCAGTCATACTCGAACAATCATATGTCATTTTATATATATATAAACTAGCTGACCCGGCAAACGTTGTTTTGCCATATACATTAATCGTTTAGGGGTATAAAAAATAGATGTTGGCCGATTCTCAGACCTACCCGATATGCACACAAAATTTCATCAAAATCGGTCAAGCCGTTTCGGAGGAGTATGGCAACGAAAACTGTGACACGAGAATTTTATATATTAGATTACAAATTTTGTGGATTTATCCTTCTGGAGTAGTTATTCTTTTTTTTAGTTTAAATTTATTGTTCTTTAATTCATTATTTATTATTACTACTGATATTATTATTTTTTACATTTTATTATTATTTTTTCTTATTGACTGTGTATTTATTTAATATAATCAAATCATAAATATATATTTCCATCAAATCATAAATTATATTTGATGAGTTCGGTGGTTGAATGGTTAGCAATGGCCACTTTGAACCCGAGGTCGTGGGTTAGATCCCCGCGCAAGACAAACACTTATGAGCATGAACATGTCTGTTTGTCTTGGTCTGGGTGGTTTTCTATGTATTATAAATATATATTTACAAAAAAAAATGTATTTAAGTACATTTATCACTTGTCTAGTACCGTTGTCTAGCGCTGTGTAAATTGTCCAGAAATATTTATTTATTTATTATTAATGTCGAAACGGGGCGCCTTGTGGAGCACATCCAAACGACGTCTAAGAGTATACTCCAGCAGATGCCTTCTACAGAGAAGACAAGATGGCTGTAAGTTGTCCAGTAATAATTATTTATTTATATTTGTTCTTTACTATGTATATTAATGTACTTGATTTAACCACGCCTAATATAAATCCTTTCAATCACTCTACGGTTGGCTGGAAGAGATTATTTGTCACCTTTTCTTTCTATTGTTTTGTGGTATATAAAGATATCTAAATGAAGAACATTCTATGAACTAAATATCATTGTTCAAGCATGACTACAATATCGAGCATTGCATAATTCGAATTGTACGTTCGATGCTTTAAATCGAGCCATGTACAAATTGGGTGACCCGTTTGTCACCAGTTCTATAAAAAGCGTGACCACCTGAATGTATGAATCAGTCAAGTCTATTTCGATGCATCGATTGCGTCGTTTTATTCGATTGAAGGGCGAGTGATGTGCATTCCATGGTGCAATTAAAGTTGGCAACGCGTGTTGCACACACTGAGTGCAAATAATAACCCTTTTTGTACTTAGTGGCTCACCGACATGTTTAGAAAGCCTTTAGAGTAACACCTGACTTTCACGTAGTACTTTGCCAAATATCGAATTAAGTTATAGATTGTTGTTATAATATGCTATAAACATAGTTAAATAAAGCAGACTTTAGAAGCTTTTTTTATATGAAAAGGGGCCAACGAACATGTGGGTCGCGTGATGGAAAACTATCACCACCTCCCAAGGAGATCAGCAACACCAATGGGTCACCGATTCGTTACCATCCTATACTTCTCCTTTCTTTCTTTCTGGTGACTTCACTCACTCGCAGGAACACAACAACCCTCAACTTCGGCACCGAGCTCATCAACCGAACTAATCCCCTCATAGAAACAATATCAACGAAATATAGCTAAATAAATAAATAAATTATTCCGGGACAACTGTGTAAGTTGTCGCCATCTAGTCCCAAACTAAGCATAGATTATACTAAGTGTACTAAGAAAACTGTTAACTATACTTTAATACATATTTTCTCTAAAATTATATTTTGAAATCCTTCAAATTACCTGAATATATTTTTAAGCCGCGGGCCGCGCGTTTAGTCATGCATTAAAAACATATGAACAGCAGACCCTTTTGCTCTAAGCAGATACCGAGTAATTAATATAACACAGTATCTCAGTATTTTATAGACATCCGTTGTACAAAATCAACAACAAATACTAGAGTCGTTCCTCTATTGACGTCAATCCGAGAATCATTTCTCGTAATTACTATTATAGCACAGTTTGTAATAGTTCAGTACGGCCACTCCCTGCCGCTCTCTCGTGTCGTCCTCACCTCCCCTCTGGGACGGATCTGCAACTGTTTGTATGGCGCCGCACGCACACACGCTCATTCGCGCTCTGCACAGACGTCATTGTTTATGTAGTAGTTACCGACGAAATAATTGTATGGAGTGGACGGGGTGTGATTATAGTCTAAATTCTGTTCCGTTCCATTTATTTAACAACTTTATTGCCCCAAATTATTTAAAGGTAAAAAAGGCGGACATAACTCTAAAAGCATTCTCTACCAATCAACCTTCGGGACAAGCAGACGATGTCGGTACTGAAAAAGCCAAACAAAAGCTATTTCTATTCTCTGTCATTGAAACATCACATTCGGAGTTATGACTTAACAGACGGTAATGAAACTTAACATTTTAACCTACTGAAAGTTAAACCACAGATTACATAATAGTTACTACGTAACAGATACTTCACTCAGTAGAAAATTTCCAAAACCTACTGCTATAATAGCTTACTCCGTCGCGGCAGCAACCGCTGCATGCTAAATTGTGCCTAAATGCTCAAGCGTACAGTTGTGATTGCTTCGCACCGCGCGATCCCACAGCAATCGCAGGGCCTGAATTTGGTCCGCAAACGGCCCGAGACAGCTCGGCCGGGCGGTAGGTAACATAGCGCGCAAGTACATGGAGTGACGGAGGCCTGGTTAAACTCTATAATGGTATTTTAGCACGCTCACAGTAAGAATTGGCATCAATCAAAACCTTTTTTGCATCAAGTATCGAATGAACCCTCGAAAATAAAGAATACCATAATTCAATCTCGACACTGTCAATTTTCATTCTTCGATACAGAATAATGAGGATTGACCTTGTCTGACTTGTATTATGAATGAAAGGGCATATTCTTCGGTCGTTAGAAAGCGTATTCTGAATGCGAGATATTTCTAATATGCTATAAGAATTTAAATAAATATTCCAGGACAAATTACACACGGCCATCTAGTCCCAAACTAAGCAAAGCTTGTACTAGATAACTGATATGATACTTAAATACATTTTTTTTTGTAAATACATACATATAGTACATAGAAAATACCCAGACCAAGACAAACAGACATGTTCATGCACACAAATATTTGTCTTGTGCGGGGATCGAACCCGCGACCTCGGAGTCAAAGTGGCCATTGCTAACGATTCGACCACCGGGCTTGTCAATTAATAATTTATCAATTTATAAGATCCACATTCGGAGAGCCATTTTCATTATTCGATGGGAAACGTATATAGCAGAAGTAAACAGCAAACATGTCGCCAATGAGATTTTTGCGAAATACAACTTCAAAAGAAAAGACACGTTTTTGGAGTGTAAGTGGTTCATCAACATCTTTGAACCAAAGCCAACTTCACCTGCACGCGGCGTGCTGACTGACAAACGAAGCCCTGGCGAAAAGAGAGGTAGGGAGCGTAATTGTAAACTGGTGAATGTACCTCCACTTCACAGAATTCCGTAGCCAAATAACGGTTCCCTTGAGGGCTGTTGTGTTCCTGCGAGTGAGTGAGGTCACCAGGAAGGAAGGAGATGTTGCGGTGGCAGCGGGGGTGGCAGCGCGCGAGCGATATTTTATGTTGCGAGCGTTAATATGGCTACGGTAACCGCTTCACATCAGGCGGGCCGTATGCTTGTCTGCCACCCGACGTAGTATAAAAAAAATAAAAAATAAAAACCTTAAGGTGTCTTTTCTTTTGAAATAATGTTATCAGCTGGGCTCATCGATACATTTTGAATGAAGAGCAGTTTTTAATCTCTATTTATTGCAAAATAAGGTACATTTCATATAGTTCATATAGTTAAAATAAAAGATTACCTATACAATTCATAATTATAGTTAAAATAACAGATATTGACCAAGGAGCAAGCTTCATTAAAAAAGTAAAGACCTTACTGGTAGCCAAATGTTATTATACTCTTGACGATTTTTTAAATGATAAATTAGATGACATATAATAAACCGTTCCGTACACTTCAGACTGTTGCCATACCCATAGCGGGTCATAATATGTAATAACTTAAAACTAACATGTATTTTAAGATGGACATGTACCTACATATTATATGCAATAATGATATTGAGTATTAAGTTCGCAATGTTGTAATAACGTAATATTGTGCGATGACACTGCTTTATTCTATCAAACATGCTCTAGGGAGCAGGCAGCGTAGCCTAACGAATGCTATTGCCATCCATTTCCCTCGCTCTTTATCCAAGCGCTGAGTAAGTGCTTCCAATTTTGGGCATATAATATTTTTACTGTCTTTCTATTTGTTTTCTTTATATTAATATAGATGCTCTATTATATCAGTTAGTAAAAAATTAAATACTATCTTTGTTATATTGTAACGTCGACCCATAAAGGCCGAACAAAATAAACTTTGCAATTTAGTCTTTGTGAACGAAAGTACTTTGAGGTACGTTGAGTTAAAAGGATGTTTAGTTTTTAATTCATTCCAAATACCCAAAGACCGCGGCTCGTTGCGAGTGTTCGAAAATTCTCGTTCTAAAAACTTAACTCTAGTAACGTATTTTTGTTCGAATTTACTTAAATCGAACAAAAAGGTTGTGCTCTTTTTATTTTTTCTATTTTTATTTTGTGTTCTTTTTACGAATTTAAATTCGTAAAAAGAACACGTTAATGCTCATTAATGTATATTTTAATTGATTCGCTGAAAAGAAATTCGTAATATGGGACTATTTTAAAACGTATTTTAAACTATTTTAAAACGTTTGGGGTGTAAGTGGTCCATCAACATCTTTGAACCAAAGCCAACCTCACCTGCACGTGGTGCACCCTGCTGACTGACAAACAAGGCTCTGGCGAAAAGAGAGGTAGGGCAAAGCGTATTGTTTAAGTTGCCCGACTGGGGAAGTACCTCCACCTCACAGAATACCGCCCAAATAACAATTCCATTGAGGGTTGTTGTATTCCTGCGAGTGAGTGAAGTCGCCGGAAGGGAGGGAAGGAGATGCTGCACTGGCAGCGGGGGTGGCGGCGCGCGAGCGATATTTTATGTTGCTAGCGTTAGTATGGCTACGGTAACCGCTTCACATCAGGCGGACCGTATGCTTGTCTGCCACCCGACGTAGTAAAAAAAAAAACGTATGACTGCAAAGTGCCGTATCCGAAGTAGGACTAATTTCAAAATTCGATAGAGAAAACATTCGCGTGCTAGAGATGTATAAAAGTCATGCCTGCTAAGGGACGTATTCTGAGAACCATTTTCAAACTTCAAGAAAGAACCCATTCAAAGTGCGAGAGAATTTTAAATGAGTTTTTATTTACAAAACTTTTTATTTATCTACCGCGATTATTGTATACGTCTTTAGTGCGCTCTTTAAACGAGTATATTGTAAAATAGTGTTAAGTTCTCTTTTTAAGTGAATTTGTAAATTTCTCCTTGGGTATAAATAAATAAATCTAAAAGTATCTCCAAGATTCGAAGAACAATTTTCATTGCTCGATATAATAAGTACCCGTCCGCAATGCGAAAAATTGCTGGAATCCATAAATAAGTCCCGCATTAAATGTTTGTTTTTTGCAGTGATTTATTTTCAGTGAATCAATTAAAATATACATTAATCTTATAATTGAAAATGCATCAGCATTTTCAATTTTTAGGAACAATTTTCATTCATTTCGAATTATCGACCGGGCTATTAATGCTTGTAGACTTGGAATCGAGGTTTTCGCGAAAGAGAGGTAGGGAAGGATCGTGTATTCATGGCAATGAGTGAGGTCGTTAGACATGATAAGTTGCTCCGTTAGCAGCGGGGGTGCCAGCGCGGCAGCAATACTAATTGTGATACAAACATCAGGCGGGACTTCTGTTTGATTTGATTCCTGCCGCTGAATTCCACCATCGTACAACTCGCCATAAATTAAAATTCCATCCATATCATCTTGATAATTGGCGATCTACTACAGTACGTTTCCTAAGACATGTCATACCACGAACAGTGAAACTGTGGAATCAACTTCCCTCAGCGGTATTTCCGAACAACTACGACATGGGTGCCCTCAAGAACAGAGTTTTCATTTTCCTTATAAGGCTGGCAACGGATCGGCGACCCCTTGGTGTCGCTGGTCTCATGGGCGGTGGTGATTGCTTTCCACCAGGTGACCCACATGCTCGTTTGCCCCCTCTCACATAAAAAAAAACTTCTTGTTTTTAAAAAAATACCTGTGCTTAAATCGTAGATCTACTAGTATAACATGCTAAATATTTGTAATATTAATTTGGCTGCCGCTCATCACCACCTTAAGAGCCAAAGTTAGCCTGTACGTGGAGCCTATGAGCCGCACACGAGGTTCTGGCGAAAGGGACATCGAGCCCGACTGGGGAGTAGTACCTCACTGAATACCGCCAGGTATAAATAATCTTGAGGATTCCTGTTTTCTTACTGGTTAATGTCACCAGACGTGCGGGATGCTGCGTTAGCAGCGTTAACTACAGAAGAAGTTAACGCTGCATTAAAAGAAAGGTAGGACATGGAGTATTTTTATAGCTGCCCGACTGGGGAAGTAACCCGGCCTTACAGAATGCTGCAGCAAAATAACAATTCTATTGAGGATTGTTGTATTCCTGTGAGTGAGTGAGGTCACCAAAAAGAAAGAAAGGAAGGTGTATTGGCTGGCAACGGATTGGCGACCGATTGGTGTTGCTGATCTCCTTGGGCGGTGGTTATTGCTTTCCATCAGGTGACACACATGCTCGTTTGCGCCCTCTCATGTAAAAAGAAAGTTAACTACTCAAGGATCTTTTTGTCACATATATTTTGTCCAAGATTTCATCCATACGCATTACAAGCCGATAACACGAAAATATCTAGTAAATTATCATGGCAAAACTGTGTGGCGACCTTAATAATGTATATGTCGCAGCCAATTCGTAGAACCCGCCGTATTACATAACGGCTAACTGTTTTATAAAATGGCCAAGCTATTATTTCAAACCGCCCTTTTATCATATTAGTGAATTGTCACCAGATATGCGACCAACTATCTGGTGACAATTCACTTGGGTATACACCAAGTTTGTGGAACCTCGCATTTCTCATTAATCAATATAATTTTCAAAGATTCTTTTGTGATTCTACGAAACTTTGACAACCCATACCTACCAATCGAGCACTACTTACAAAAGAGGATCCCAAGCCTCTTATCATTCACAGCACAGTATTGGTTTCCCATTCATTCCGGTTCATTCATTCAATTTCGTCTACAAATGAGCTCGTATTTTTGTTTCCTGACAAATTGAATCAATCTCTTTTGAAATTGATTGTGTCGGATTGCTGTCTAAGTTCAATTACGAACTTGTCTTTTCTATGACTACGAACAAAGGTAATGTGGAATGAAATATTCAGACGCATCACAAGTAATTTATTAACACCACTTTGTCAGAAAATAAAGTAGTAATAACCAAATAAATAAATAATAAATAAATAAATATTTCTGGACAATTTACACAACGCCATCTAGTCCCAAATTAAGTTCGAAGCTTGTGTTATGGGTAGGTACTCGATAGCTGATAAATGTACTTAAATACTTACTTTTTTTTAATACATACTTATAATACATAGAAAACAACCAGACCAAGACAAACAGACATGTTCATGCACACAAAAACATTTGTGCGGGGTCTTGTGCGGGAATCGAACCCGCGACCTCGGAGTCAAAGTGGTCATTGCTAAACAGTCGACCATCGAGATCGTCAAATAAATATAGACAACTAGCGACCCGCCCCGGCTTCGCACGGGTGCAATGCTGATACTAAATGTACTACAGAAGGTCTTTGCGCTTTGTCCTATCCAGTCCTTCCCCAGTTATAAGCACACGCCGCCGGCTCCGCGGCCGGTACCGCCACAGCCGTTATGTCCCTGCATTTTAAATGTGTAATATCTTCTAAACTATTCATTTAAATTACATGCTGTGAAGGGCCATATTGATCTATATTAAATGCGCAATGTATTTAAGGTACTTAATTGGATAAGGATTAATTCTGTATTGCTTAAAATCGCTTCGTAAATAAGGCATTATTTCTTGTAAAAAGCAAAGGATAAAATAACGGTTATTGTGTGTTACCACTAAGAGATAGACATATACCATCGCGAACTTTTTTGTAGACCATTTTAAGGTGAACAATACTGTACTACATTATTTTGATCTATCTCGTTGGGTTCAGCCAGCGTTTGCAATGAAAGAGCAAAAAAATGTCTTTATTTACGACATCACATTAGAAACCTCTAAATTATCAGTGTTTTTCTACTATGTTATGCATATATTATACATATAAACTTTCCAGTTGAATCACTCTATCTATTAAAAAAAACCGCATCATAATCCGTTGCGTAGTTTCAAAGATTTAAGCATACATGGGGACATAGGGACAGAGAAAGCGACTTTGTTTTATACTATGTAGTGATGAATTTGACGAGACCGGCGGTGGAATGCCTAGGAATGAATGCTTTGATTCCGAGGACGCGGATTCGATTCTCATACAAGACTAACATTTGTGTGCATGAACATGTCCCTTGGTCTTGTTCTGAATGTGTTCTATGTTTTAGATGTATGTATTTGCAAAATTTTGTATTTATTTATATATTTATTTTTTTATCCCATAAGTTTTTAGATTAATTAGATAGGTTTTTAGATTCGTTTTAGTTTAATGTACTTTATTTATAGCAACTGAACTTTTTGGTTAATCTATTTGCAAAAGGAAATGTATTTATGTATAATTATCGGTTATCTAATACTCATAGTCATCACAAGTAATTTATTGACTCCACGTTGTCAGTGGCTTTGGTTAGGTTAGGTTAGGTTAGTTTGGCAGGCTTTGGTTAGTTTGGAACTAAATGGCGCTGTGTAAATTGTTCAGGATATTTAGTTTATTTATTTTTTTCATATCTGTACTCAAAAATTATAACGGCTCCGTTTCAGAGTGTAATTTGTCCAGATTTTTTTTTAAACGGAACGGGTGCTTACCACGCATTCCCACCACTGTGTCTCCTGTGTAGCCAGAACAGCGGCGACCACCAAAAAGGCGATGAACAATGAAGTCCATTGCAGTCCCGGGGTGTAAGACTACAGCTGCCTTGGAACTCACAACGAATTTAATCAGAAGAAATTAGTACGAAGCTTTTGGAATTTGACTTTCCCTATTAGCAATGTGAGAGACAGCAATATGGCAAATGAAATAAGGCATTATAAGAGGCTAGTCAAGTGAAGCTCAACTGCCGTCCAACACGGATTTTCAGTATCAAACACTATTGGAGATCTAAAACATTGAGTTGTTATAACTAAACTAACAAATCGATTCAAATAATATGATTTGTCCAGGAATGTAAATTTATTTATTTAATGTATTTTAAAATAGTTTCACTATTAATTATTTTCACGTCAAATCTTCCAAATAGGTACTTTTCTAATATCCCCAGCGTTCTGGAAAAACGTATTTTTCTTTGAACTCAATGAAATGCTCGATAATTAGAAACCCAACGTATTTAGCTTCAGTTTCAAAGGCTCTGAAGACTAAAGCCTCTCTAAACGGTTCTATTTTCACAAGGACAAAAAAATGACAATTTTCTAAATTACATTTTCTAAAACATATCGGAAATTTAATACTGTTGACAGATATTATGTCTAGCAACAATGGTGATAATATTTATATAACACTGTCTTCTTCCCGCGGTTTCGCCCAGCGTCAACACAGTATCTAGTTAAACTGTTCTGACGTGATAACGTTATGTAAATCGATGAAACCCGGCTGCACGCACGAAAAAGAATGACTCATTGTCACGTTCCGCCTGAACCTAGCGTGCAAACAAGAGCTTGGAAAATTAAAAGAGAGGTTTATGCGAATGGGTCGCTAGCTTCTTGTCCTGAAGAAGCATTAGTACTGTTGTGGATGACAGTTGCTCCCATAGCATAGACATATTAATGTCCATGCTATCGGAAGCAGCATTAGCTGGCGTCCCGCAAGGCTCGGTATTGTCCCCGCCGCAGTTTTTGCAGCAAATCAATGATATATTGACCTATTACCTATTGACAGCATTCATTGCTATGCCGATGACAGCACCTGGGACACTTACTACACGGGCCGCGCTAATATTCCCCGCTCTCTGGTGGAGGAGAGCCGCGAACAGCTTGTGTCGGAGATCGAGAGCACATTGAATAGTGTGTCCGATTGGGAGCGAAAGAACCTAGTTCAGTTCAATCCCACTAAGACACAAGTCTGCGCGTTCACCGCTAAGAAAATCCCTTTTGCTGTGGCTTTTTTTTTATACCACCAGTGTGGAACACAAGCATACGGCCCGCCTGATGGAAAGCAGTTACCGTAGCCTATATAAAGTGGCTCCTCAATTCCAGAACACACCCCTTACCATCGCCAAAAACATTGGGATTCTTGGAGTTGAATTCTCCAGCGACGTCCACAGCGTGTCACCTGGAGGGGAAGGTCCAGCTGGCGTCGAAGAAACTAGGTGTGCTCAACAGGGCGAATCAGTACTTCAATTTTTTTGCCTACAAATGCGTTCTACCTGCCTCTATTGTGGCAAGAAACAACCAACGTTTCACACAGTCACACGCCGTTTACCGTCGTAGCATGACGTTTGCGCTAGTTAAAAACGGGAACAATTTTCTGTCACCTAAGTTTAGATGTGTCACTAATCTGCAGTACCCTAAATATAATATCTATACCCAAAAAATATATTAGTCATCATTTTAATCAAAACTGTCTCTAATTATAACTATTAGTATTATGTAATTCGTTTGATCATCAAAATAATAGATTTGTCACCAAATCAATAGATCAGCTCCTTAATTTAATGAAAAAATGGCTAATACCCCTATTAGCCATTTTTACGAAGTCAAATTGGCATCATATTCACTGACGAGTCTTACCAATACTTGGTCAATGTAATAAATCATGTTTTGGTTACATTTGAGTTGATTTTTGGTTAGGTTAGGGTTTTCTTGTGTCCTGTCATCGGAAATAGGAACGCGAAGCGGAGCTCCGTCAACCTAGATGATGAATGATGTGGTGCCAAGTAAGCTTAATTATTCATAATTGACAATATAATACATACAAAAACATTTATTTGGTACTAGACCATATATCTCCATGATTTTTATTGATTATTTTGTTGATTGATGTTTGGTGACTACATTTTGGTGACAAATCTATTATTTTGCGGGCAAACCCTATTAGTTAAGAAACACACATAGCTTAAATGATACCCGTTAAAAACAATTGAAATGTTGTAGATAAAACGCCTTCCTGTGTACTAATATTATAAATATGAGTTTGTTTAACTGCTCAACCGTAACTGCTCAACCGGTCATCATGAAACATTGTAATGTTTTCTCAAAGGTATAAGGGCCGAAACACATAACCGCGTCGCAACGACGCGCCGCAACGCAACGCAAAACCGAGCGTTGCGTTGCGGCGCCGCGAAACAAAGCGTTATGCTGTCATACTGTACGGCAACCATTTTTTTGTGATTTTTCAATATTATTGAATGTATGTAAAAAAATTGCAAAAAATGTTACATTTCGTTAACGTTAAAATTTGTTTAAACGATTATTTTATGATATTTTTTGTACACTATGTGCGGCGCAGTGCACACCGCAAAAATCTGCGTAGCGGCGGGCGGCGCGGCACCGCCGATTTTGGCGGTGCGGTGCCGCAACGCGGTTATGTGTTTCGGCCCTAAGGAAGGACATAAGATACTTTTTATTTAAAAAAAAAAGAAAACGCTGGCGAAGCCGCGGGTGAAAACTAGCACACATATAATTTGAGTAAGCACTTAGTTTCCGCCAACCCGCAGTCGTGCAGCGTGGTGGAGTATGCTCTAAACCACTTCATTGATCAGACGCCCGTTTTCCTGCAGTGGGTTGAATATGGGTGGTTGCCAAAGCGCTTATTCGCTACTTTTTAATGTCGTGAAGTTCACCTATATAATGTCACAGGTACCCAGATTAAAAAGTACCCTGTGTCAATTCAGAACATTTTCTATGTACTTATGCCAAATTTCATCCAAATGCTCTTTAGTTCAAATGTATGGAATTAAAAGTTATTTATATATAACAGATTTTGGATATTTATTTATTTAAACTTCATGCACAAAATTGTACACAGGCGGACCTAATGCTACCTGTCAACCATAGGGTGATGCACAGATAATACATGGCAGGTGCACAGGAAAGGTATAATAGATAATTAAAATGTTAATTTAACTATGTTAAAAAAATTTACGAATGCAAATACATATTAAATAAAATAATTTCACTTTTATTTTGTTTAATATGTACACATACATATACATATATAAAATAATTATTTCTGCAATTCCTGAACAGATTTAAGAAAGTAGAAATGTTAACGATTTGAATGAATTCTGAGTCGAGGCTCTCCTGATTTCGACAGAAGTTATTATATCGTAGTTAATTATCATACAGGTTATGTTATAATATTTTAGTAATTATTATATTTATCTATGAAAAGGAACGTCATAATACTGGAGTTTCATTCATTGCTCCAAAATAGAGACATAGTCAGATGTGTAGGTAAAATTTCAGTCATGATTAGGTTCAAGACGAATTACTGAAATCCGATGATCCTCTCAAATTGAAACTCGCTGGACGTCTCCGAAATGCCGAGCTAAGACCTTTAATATTCTCAGATGTGAAGACCAAAGGCCAATCCCTAACAAGGGGCAGACAAAGGGCGTGATATTGTGTTTTCGCTTTGACTGAAAAGGTACTTACTTAGTAACAAATTTATTAATGAGCGAGCGAGCGAATCAATGGAAATGGTCAAATCGAGTTTGGATAAAATAATTTTAACAAAAAAAACCGACTCCAAACATTACTTTACATTTATGTATGTAGACACAGGCTGATGTTGATGAAAAAAATATGAGACCAATCTGAAAGTATACTCTTTCAAATAAAAAAAGTTTTTTTCAAATCGGTTTATAAATCACGGAGTAATTAAGTAACAAACTAATTAATTAAGTAAAAGCTCCTCCTTCTTTGGAGTCGTTTAAAAACAACGTTTTTGTATGTATTTAAGTTTGTACAGCCTGATAATTCATCGTCACACATTAGAGCCTAAATGAGATTTTAAGAGAGAAATGATTTTAAGAAAGATTTTTAAGAGAGACAGCATATGTGTAATCTACCCGACTGGGGAAATGCTTCCATCTCACAGAATACCGAAGCAAAATAACAATTCCCTTGAGAGGTTGTGTTCCTGCGAGTGAGTGAGGTCACCAACAAAAAGGAGTTACTGCGTTGGCAACGGGGTGGCCGTGCGCGAGCGATATCTCATGTAGCAAGGCATATTAATATATGGCTACGGTAACTGCTTGACATCAGTCGAGCTGTATGCTTACCTGCCACGCGACGTAGTATCAAAAAAAATTGTCGCAAACTGTGCAGTTCCAGAGGGCTTTTCTTCCTTTATCAGATTACTGAATGATCGCTGCCGAGGTTTTCTCAGCACAGCCTTCGGCATAGGATGCATTTTTTTTTTTATACTATGTCGGGTGGCAAACAAGCGTACGGCCCGCCTGATGTGAAGCGGTTACCGTAGACATATTAACGCTCGCAACATAAAATATCGCTCGCGCGCCGCCACCCCCGCTGCCAACGCAGCATCTCCTTCCTTTCTGGTGACCTCACTCACTCGCAGGAACACAACAACCCTCAACCCTTAGGAGTTCAGAGTTCCCTTCAAGGGAATTGTTATTTAGCTGCGGTATTCTGTGAAGTGGAGGTAAATTCCCCAGTCGGGTAGCTTACAATTGCGCTCCCTACCTCTCTTTTCGCCAGAGCTTCGTTTGTCAATCAGCAGGGTGAACCGCGTGCAGGTGAAGTTGGCTTTTGGTTCAAAGATCTTGATGAACCACTTACACCACTTACAGCAATTGGCTTACCACGGTCTTTAGAGCCAAAGCCAAGTTTGAATTCATAAACCCCTTGCACATGCAATACATGGTGAGCTCGATGGCGGCCTTACGCGTGTATGTCTAATCGAACACGTAAGTTAAACAACGTCGACCGTAACCTTTCCATGGATGGTTTTATTTATCTCGAGCTCCTCCGTGTTTTGAAGGGCACGTTAAGCCGTCAGTCCTGATTGTTGTCAAAAAGCCAAGTCAGTGCTCTTCAGACGGCTTCAAAACACTGGCTTCAGCCAACCTGCAGTTGAGCAGCGTGATGGTGTACGCTCAAAATCCCACCGATTGAGGTGAGACCCGTATCAGTAGTGGGATGAATAACGGTGGACGACGACGTGCAATATTGATCAATGCTTGCTAGGTATATTTTCGGCGAAATATATTGAGCTCATAAAATCGTCCGGTCGTTCTGTCTGTCCGTTGCCATGAAACTCAAAATTTAGAAATTCTGACTTCGGATTCGTGTAGAGCATCAAAAAGTAGTAATGTAAAGTGACCTTGGGTTTCCGAAAAATAGTCGTTCTGTCTGTCCGCCCGTTGCCATAAAACTCAAAATTTCGAAATTCTGACTTCGGATTCGTGTAGAGCATCAAAAAGTAGTAAAGTGACCTTTGTTTTCCGATATCAATTCGGGATTTCGAAAAAAAAAAATCGCTATGGTGGCGCATGCTGCGCGTCCGATGATTTTTTTTTTTTTTTTTTTTGGGCACCTATATTTTCCGATAGGCGCCTCGATCGCGGTGGCTAGGTGCGGTTATTGAGTTAAGTGTCTGCCGACGGCAGCTGTGGATGGATTGACACTCGTCGGTGCCCTGATCCAAGACTATCTGTTACAAATTAATTACCTTCATCTTAATACTGGGTGTCGTCTAACTGTAATTTTTTTTTTAACTGAATAGTTAGAAATTTTTTACAGTTAAAGCCGAATAGCAAGTATTCAATATTGCTGCTTTTTGGAGTGTAATATATATAAATTTAGAAATGGCTAATGTTTGTAAACTATGAAAAATTTGGGTTGGGATTACACCTGTTGTGGATACTATAAATATAATATCTAATGCGATAGTGCCGCACAATTTCAATTATGAAATGACAACAAAGTACATCTCACAGTAATTCCGTCGTACATAATATTATGTTATGCCCTATAACAGATAACACTTGTTGCTACCTTTGTAAATTCACTCAGAGCACACGAGGAATATATAATTGGTATGCAGAATCAATTTGTAGTCTGTTGACTAGAAATTATTCGATGTAACCAAGCTTCCACCAGTGTTTCCCAATTAGTGGTACGCGTACCCCCGGGGGTACGTGAGATTGCATCAAGGGGTACGTGAGATTGCATCAAGGCGCAGCAATCACTTAACTAAAATATTAAATCCTTAAAAACAATAATGCAATAACAATTGACAAAAGGATATTCAATTTAATTAAACGATCAGTAGATAAGTCAAACGTATGCATCGAGGGATTTAGTGTGTCTTTAGAATGTCTTTTGATAATAATAAATGCCATCAAAAACATAACTTGTAAAAAAAAACCAAGTCTCGCAACTCAGTTCTTGTAACGTAAAAAGTTGTGAGATCCATGTAATACCAAGTCGGTTAATTCAATCAGTCCCTACTTAAGGGACCTTCCCTCTTAACTTATTACGTAATTAGCTAACCAAACAACATCTTATACTGACCATTCAATATTAAAAATCTTTTATGTTTTAAATAAACAGATCGACTTGGCCATCGCTTGAAAACACAATGTATCTCATAAGTGATACATATTATATTAAATTAGATTGTTTAGTGCGATGGCCAAGTCAATCTATTTATTTAAAACATCCAAACAAATCCTTAAAAACAATAATGCAATAACAATTGACAAAAGGATATTCAATTTAATTAAACGATCAGTAGATAAGTCAAACGTATGCATCGAGGGATTTAGTGTGTCTTTAGAATGTCTTTTGATAATAATAAATGCCATCAAAAACATAACTTGTAAAAAAAAACCAAGTCTCGCAACTCAGTTCTTGTAACGTAAAAAGTTGTGAGATCCATGTAATACCAAGTCGGTTAATTCAATCAGTCCCTACTTAAGGGACCTTCCCTCTTAACTTATTACGTAATTAGCTAACCAAACAACATCTTATACTGACCATTCAATATTAAAAATCTTTTATGTTTTAAATAAATAGATTGACTTGGCCATCGCACTAAACAATCTAATTTAATATAATATGTATCACTTATGAGATACATTGTGTTTTCAAGCGATGGCCAAGTCGATCTGTTTATTTAAAACATAAAAGATTTTTAATATTGATATGGTCAGTATAAGATGTTGTTTGGTTAGCTAATTACGTAATAAGTTAAGAGGGAAGGTCCCTTAAGTAGGGACTGATTGAATTAACCGACTTGGTATTACATGGATCTCACAACTTTTTACGTTACAAGAACTGAGTTGCGAGACTTGGTTTTTTTTTACAAGTTATGTTTTTGATGGCATCTCATTACTTTTTGTAGATAAGTAGTCCTCCTTTTTTCCTATCCGGTACTAGTTCTTGAGCTTCAGCCATAGTTTTTCTCAAAGCACACTTCCTGTCTCTAGGGATTTTTCTCGGAGGCTTTGATGTTACAATTTTTGACAAGTTTGGACAGTAAATACTTCCTAGTCTATTGTATATAATTAATAAAAACTATTAACTAGTATTTGTATATCTATCATCATCATCATCAGCCTGTATCTACCCAATGCTGGATATAAGCCTTCCCCAATTCTCTCCACCAAATACGATCTTCCGCCTTCCGCATTCAGCAGTTTCCAGCCGTTTTCTTAAGGACATCGGACCATCTAGAAGGAGGGCCAACGCTTCGTTATCCTACGCGCGGGCTCCTAATGTCTTCCTCCGCCATCTGCCATCACTTACTCGGCAGATGTGACCGGCTCATTACCACTTCAGCTTGCAAACTCTATATTATACCACTTATGCTATGTCAACAACTTTGGTTCTTCGTCGAATTTCTTCGTTCCGGATTCGATCCTTCGGAGAAATCCCGAGCATATCCCTCTCCATCGCTCGCTGTATATCTATAGATATATTATAATATTTTTGTGTATGGTAAATATATCTATACAATATTACAAGCCCGCAAGGCAGCTTATGGCGAGTTGTTGGGGAGTAACAACACCACGGGTATCGAATCTCCAGAGGGCCTTCGTCCCCGGCATGTCTTCGTTGGTCGGAGTGGAAACACAAGAAGGCCCCCGCAAGACTCTCAGCTCTGGCTTGCCTTCATTGGCCGTCCAGAGAAAAGTCGTTAGAGCTATATACTCCAGGGGTGGAAGTGATAAAGGGCATAATGCCGCGAGTAACTTCGGAGAAAGCGCAGCACACCTATGAACACCCCTGAGTTACTCACACCGGTGTTGCCCTCTGCCGATTTCCTGGCAATTCGGGGACCCATCTAGTAAGTGGCGAGCCACCGCCTGCTGCACATAACGATCGATAGTCAGTCCATTACGTAATCCACCCAAAACATGAGATTTGGGTGGATTACGTAATGGACTGATCTCATGTCCATAGTCCATTTATTTTCTAACACACTTAGCAATAGTTCTAATGCCTGCCGAGACCTGCTCATGGGTATATTATTTTACTAGCTGTTACCCGCGGTTTCGCCCGCGTGTTCCAGGGGCGCTGCCATACATTTGTGTATATTTTTTTCTTGTTGCAATTTTTTTACTTCGTGGGATAAAACGTAGTAACATTAAGTACAAATTTTAATCATCAAGGTCTGCGGACGAATATATATATATAAATATATATATGTTATATATTATATATATATATGTATATATACATATATATAATATATATATATATATATATATATATGTATATATATATATATATAAATATATATATATATGTATGTATATATATATATATATATAGTCCTTTCGACGTGATAGAAGGACAAATGATTACAAAGTTTATTTTTTATCCCAGGGAAATAAGATGTTTTTCCGGGATAAAAAATAGCTTATGTCACTCTCCAGTCCGTAAACTATCCCCGTTAAAAAAATCATGTCGGTACTTAGGTTCCTTTCGACGTGATAGAAGGACAAATGATTACAAAGTTTATTTTTTATCCCATGGAAATAAGATGTTTTTCCGAGATAAAAAGTAACTTATGTCACTCTCCAGACCGTAAACTACCCCGTTAAAAAAATCATTTCGGTACTTAGGTTCCTTTCGACGGTATAGAAGGACAGATGATTACAAAGTTTATTTTTTATCCCATGGAAATAAGATGTTTTTCCGGGATAAAAAGTAGCTTATGTCACTCCCCAGACCGTAAACAATCCCCGTTAAAAAAATCATGTCGGTACTTAGGTTCCTTTCGACGTGATAGAAGGACAAATGATTACAAAGTTTATTTTTTATCCCATGGAAATAAGATGTTTTTCCAGGATAAAAAGCAGCTTATGTCACTCTCCAGACCGTAAATAAACTATCTCCGTTAAAAAAATTATAATACAGGTATACTGATTCTTTTACCGCAAATGTAACTTTGTAATCCCATATATTTATATGGGATTACAAAGTTATTTATGCAGTTAGCGTATCTAGAAAACTGGACGGAAATTGCAAAATATTTTAATTTTTCCTTGATTTATACAGTAAACACAAATTGTATTCTAAATTTGAAGCTTCTATGTCTGCTAGAAGTGCCTTAGAATTTTGATGATCGGTGAGTCAGTGAGTGAGTGACAAAATTAAGGAACTTTGACTAGATATAATTCTAAAACTACTGGTTCGAATTGAATGAAATTTTAAATATACCGTGTTTATACAATACCTGCTTGCTTACTAAAAATTCAGGCTCCTAGTTTTATCCACAACAAAGTTATAGGGGGTCGAAAAAGGCCTGAAGTGCTTCGAGAAAAGGATGGTACGGCCGTGCCGCTTTTTGCTCGACTTGGTGGGGGCACTGCCGTGCCCCCAGATATAAAATACACCTGATTTCATTTTTTATTTAACGTTCCGGCAATACGTACGCAAGTTTGAGGTCTTTCTTGAAGTGGTACGTAGAAAAAACTAATTGGGAACCGCTGATCTAGACAAATCACTCCTATCTAAATATCTCGTAGGTATCTACTTTAGACTTACAAATCAATAGTCCCAGTTATTCAAGGTGTAGTTTTAAGTTTTTAACCAATTGTCGCCAATGATCTTGGACATTATGAAATCTTACAGTAAAAATTATTAACTTGACTTTAACAAAACTTTTAAAATCACTTGTTGGAACAAATTATTGAAAGAGAAAATGCTGACCCCAATTAGAATGAAGAAAGTACGATTAAAAGTAGCGATTTTTTTATTTTAAACCAATAATCCGTCGTAGCAGGATATTTTTTTTTTGTAACAGCCAAACAATTCAGAAAAGATTACTCTGTTATTTCTAAGAACTAAGTGATATTCCTGATAATTAAAATTTATTGCCTACTGTTTTATAATTTGCTTGTCGAAAAGCAGAATTACGCAAATATGATTAGGTAGTAATATTATCCAACTATACACCACACTATACGAATTCGAAATAAATGATTCCTTATTTAATATTGTATTTTCCATGCGTACCCTTGGTGTACGCGAAGCTGCTTCAAGAGGCAGCTATACCTACGCGGCAATCTATTGTATAAGATATTTTATTCAGCAAAAGATCAATATATTTTATTACTCTTAATTAGTTTATTATTTCCGTTTTGTTTGTATTTATAATTAGCCATATTTCGTTTTTATTTTAATTGTATATTTTTAATTATTAGCGAGTAGTTTATATAAACTATTATCTATTTCAGCAAAGATGAAATACGTAAACAACAATGCGATAAAAGGAACGCGTGTTTAAGCTCGTTCTTGAAGTAGGAGAGAGAAACTAATTGGGGAGCACTGATTAATAGGACCTTTAACGCCTTCATTTAAACCTACACTACTCGCACTTCTAAACACTAAACAAAAGGTTAAATTTAGACCAGCCGAAATAAAATCTAAAGTCTGACCTAACCCTCCAAAGGCACTAACCTTCAACTTCAGAAGTCCAAGGACTATCCCACTGTGAAATCACAATGATCACTCAATGTGGAGCGCACAGATCAACTGGTCTAATTAACATAAGTTTGAGTGGGCGAGCCGATGATTGCCTGCCAATGGGTGGGTGGCATATCGTTAAGCGTTGATTGATCGATGCATCAATGAGTGAGTCATTTGGATTAAGATAGACAGGCATTTTACGTGTTAATACATGTGATTTGTTAAGGTTGACACGAAGACGTGACAACGATATCGCGCTGGCGATTCCATATCGTGTTTGTTCACTGGAAGACTAAGCTTAATCTTTTAGAGAACCGTTATAACCATACTGCTAAATAACAATTAAACAAAATTTATTCGAGTTTATGACTGTAATTCATTTAATTAATAACAAAAAAAAGGTGAAATAAAACTTTTAATAATTAATAATAAAGAAATTGAACACACTACGGCTGGCACCGAACTCAAACAATTATTGGCATATTTACTTTAGATTTATTTAATTATGAAAGTTTATTTCTCTCTTTTTAGTTATTAATTAAATAAATTATAGCTTGTTTAGTAGTGTATTACTTAATAGGTAGATGGCGCCACACTGCGACTTCACAGCAGTAAAATATAAAATGCAAAAATTGGCCACCATCACAAACCTTCCTGGTAGCTCAGTTGGAAAGTACACTCGACCGGTAATCGAGAGGGGATTTTTACATTTTTTAAATATTTATAAATAAACTACCTGACCCGGCAAACGTTGTTTTTCCATAAAAAAATAGATAACAACCTATTCTCAGACCTACCCGATATACACACAAAATTTCATAATAATCGGTCAAGCCGTTTCGGAGGAGTATGCTAACTAACATTGTGACACGAGAATTTTATATATTAGATGACAGTTTTGAAGTTCACCGGTTCAGTAACCCAACTGAGCTACTAAAAAAGTTTGGGACTTTGTTGACTTTTCCCATTTCTATTTCTGACAAATTAGCAGATTAGATTTTAGATTTATTCTTACCGACCGGTTTCGCTTTCTACAGCATTGTCAAGGTATGAAGATGGTGTTCACAACACAACACTCACTTCACATTCAGAACGCCATCTTTATATACGTGGAATAGTACAAGTGAATTTATTAAATAAAAATTACACAAAGTTTCTTACTTAATTTTCAATTTGTTGTTATAATAACAAACGAACACAAATACAATAAACACAAACTGTAACTTCCACATGCCCTTTTATCTGCTGTTCAGCACTTCACTGAACAAACGACATAGCGTTTTCAGCTGTTTTCAGTGTACAATACTAACGTCAACTTCAGTTATTAATTAACTTAAACTGAAACTGAAATTTCGTTACAAAGGTTTGGAAAGAAAAATAGTTTCAGGTGAAGTTTGTAGGTAAACAAAAATCGACCAAATGCGAATCGGTTTAACCTTTTCACGGGCATCGTAATCTATGCCAATCATAGGCCAAATGAACATTAAAAGTAATAATAGGCCGACGAGATAATTTATAAGCAAATAAAAAATAATAAAATCGCCAAATAAGTTTTTCATGTAATGTAAATATCTTTTTATGTATCAAGTATCATTAGTACATGTCTTAATCCTATCTTCTCTTAATAAAATCACTTATACTCGGGACTCAGTGTTTGCTTCATCTCTCAACTTTTTATCTTATCTTATCTTAGAGTGGGTCCAGTGCTGCAGCACCGGTGACACGTCGACCCGCATGAATCTTTTGTGTTCTCCCTAATCCTTTAGTCCAGGGGTTCCCAACCGGTGGTCCGTGGCCCACCAGTGGTCCGTGATACAAACTAATAATGAAAGAGATTGAGCACTATTATACAAAACACTATAACCTTGAGATATAGAAAAATGGATTTATATGAAACTTGACGACTCTACTCCCAACAAAAACCTCGTAGTGGTCCGCGAACAAAAAAAGTTGAGAACCACTGCTTTAGTCACTCTCCCCCGCCTGTCTGGTGACATGTTCCATCTCTCAACTTACGTGGCGACCCAACCAGGATGTGGCGATATATTCATTTGCGCCTTATTTTGTGATTATTATACGTGTTTGCCGCCGCCGAAGTTGAAGCCGATTACCGTCGGATTTTTGAATGCGACAATGAAACAACTGCTTATATTGTTGGTAATTATCAGTGATCGGCGTTGGTAGTGCCATTACGCGGGATTTGTGACCGTTGTTTTAATATGGATATGCCTCCCAAATCCCGGGATTTTCATTAAACAATTTTGTTTAACTTATTAAAGTTTTTAACTTATTAGAATTATTTTAGTACTATGTATTTGTATTTTACGTTCCTATTTATATGTTTTACCATGCTTTTATATAACTAAACTTAATTTTAATTTTATTATTTTTCTTAACTGTTCGTCTGGAGAATATTTTTTTCTAATTTCTATATAATAAAATTTTATTACACAGGGACTAACTACACTTAACGATACAGCGACAACTGGAAAAATATAATGTACTACTAAACTAGACTAAACCTAATCCCGGAATCCCGTGGTCTTATCCACATTAACATCAACATTCAAGTCCATTGACCCCAAATGGCACTACTAACGCCGATCACTGGTAATTATGTTTAGCTCAGTTGGTAGAAACTCTAGAACTCTAATAACTAGGCTGATAATGTGTGTCAATAATTTTAACGTAAGAACAATTTTTGGAATCAAAAAAACCCGGTGGTAATAGTCTTCTGCTTCGGCAGGCCCCAGGATCGAAGGTTCTGGCACAGATCCTCACATTGATACATGTAAGGGTCAGTCTATTATTACTTTTAATTTTCTTTTTACTATTTTATTTTACTTTAATTTTTTTTTTTCTCTTATTTTGGTAGAATACCATTTTTTTTATTGTATTATGTGTAATGATAATATTGTATGGCTATTTAAAAAAGACCTATATTGACAGAGTTTCTTTCGGCATTTCTTCTCGTCAATGGTCATTCCGAAATGCTGGTAGATAAAAATATACCTAATTGTAAAAGACGTGTCTAAGTGCCCGCGAGGGCCCACAGAATAAATAATTTTGACTTTGACAGTGGCAGAACATCAATTTTATTACTTGTGTTATATTGACAAGAATAAACGGAGATTACACATTTGTATATTGATATTATATATGAGACACTGTTTTACTACAATATTAAGTGTATTCTTGGGATACATTTACTGATACAACTCATTGCACTTACCTAGGCCAGGCATCTGTCCTCAACGTAATGTAATGAGTAACGTAATAAATCATCACCTCCTCCATTTGACACATCGCATTTTATATTACATTATCTTAACTTTAATTAATAAAGTTTGTAATTCTACGTAATATTCAATGTGTGCAAAATATGCGCTTCGAAATAAAGTTATTATTAAGTTTCAAGTCCCAGTAACTTCGTACTTACCAAACGTCAGACCAGCATGCAGGCGCCGCTAATGTGAAAGTTCATTGTACATCTAAAGCTACGTGCACATTGTCTACAATCGCATGAGCGATAATTGCTTAAGCTAGTGTGATGTTACTTAAGATACTGAAATCGGACATCCATTCTATGCTGAGTGAGCGACCGGGCCACCGAGTTGATCGCTCAATCGCATAGTGAGACTATTGTATTTATCAAAACACGTGCTGTATCCGAACACCTATGTTATGCAAATAAATGATATTTTATTCTATTCTATTCTATCGCCTGTCCTGTTTATTCCTATAAGAGCTAATTCTATACTATGAAACCCTCA
Organism: Hypsopygia costalis; assembly: GCA_937001555.2. Classification (NCBI taxonomy): domain Eukaryota; kingdom Metazoa; phylum Arthropoda; class Insecta; order Lepidoptera; family Pyralidae; genus Hypsopygia; species Hypsopygia costalis. Next base: position 1,808,428 of record OW443334.2, read on the forward strand.
ATTCTCGTAAATATATGTCAATACGGCGGGTTAACTTCGGCGACTTAAGACTCTCCTTCTAGGGAACCTGACTTCCCCTCCTTCTCGACCACCGGGACCTCACCGGATGAGATACACCGATGCCAAGGGTTAATTTTCAATGCTTTTTTCTTCCTCAACTCTGGGCCAATGAAAGCGGCTATCCGAGCAGCAACGTACAATAATGGCCTCGGTTTCACCTCCCCCTCCTCAATAATTTTAACAAGATTTTCTCTCCTGATAATTCATACTCCCAGTATACCTCTGCATCACTGTGCACCTGACCGTAACCTCAGTTAACTGAAAGAAACAGGAGATGCAGACGTCCAAAAGCATGGACCCCACGCTTTCCTCCTCTGACAGAACATTGGTCAGCAAGGTCCCTGCGAAAATAAGTTACAGATCGTTGTCGGGCAGGGTGTGCCTGGCTCTTCTTTCTCACCGGTCGTATCCAGCAAGACAAACTAGCCAACAACAGTCCCAATCACACGAGGAGGCTTTCTGACCATATCACCCCTGTGTAGAAACTTAATACAACCGCTAATCAAATTAACCATTACTTAATCGCGGCATCTAATGTAAAGCGACAGTAGCAGATTTGTGATCAGCCTAAGGAATACATGAGAACTACAGAAAATCCACATAGCTATACTAACACGTGTAAAGTTTCTCCTAATTTCATTACTTTCGCTTGTCTCTCATAAGGTTTTCATTCAAACATCGCTCGCCTCGGATTATATATTCTATACTATTAAACGAACAATGGCGTGCTGTGAGGATTGCTGACAATCCCATACTGACAGGCGGTTTAGAACCTTCAAGTCTGAGAAGAGATTTTGCGTCCCTATGTGTGTTCTACCGATTGTACAATGAGGTGTTTTCAGAGGAGTTGTTTCACATGATGCCCACGGCCTCCTTCTACAGCCACTTTTCGCCGTCGACAGGGAATTCATACTCATACATTGGGGCCTAAGTGGTCGCGTACTGTGCGGTCCCAGAGAATTTTTCTCCCGCGTACTCTCAAGGTGTAGAATGAACCGCCTATCGAGGATTTCTCAGGACGGCGTTAATAGGCTACGGTAACTGCTTGCCATCGTATGTTTATTTAACACTTTTATGGTATAAAAAAACTTAACTACGCTAGTCGGCATCAAATGTCTCAATCGATCAACTGCGAGTTTGCGGAGGCCAGTTTTTCATGCCGCCCAAAGGCCAAGCATACTGAAATACAAATAATGATCGGTAGTGGTAAGCCAATTCCACTCCAAAACCTACCTACCTACACTGGTAATTACCTATTGGTTATTCTCTGACCAGCCCCCCTAGCTAAGTGTAATTCATGTGACATTTGTCAATTCTCATACAATTATCCCAGGGTTTTTTGAACACACAGTGTACACACACGCATGCACACACACACACACACACACACACACACAAAGTTGCATGTTTAATATCATTTTTCTAAATTTATCCAAAAAAAAAAAATCTAGGTATAATTATTAAGTATTTTATTTTTTCAAAATGTCAACAATGTTTGTTATAGAAGAGCGGTGTTCCCAACCACAAGCACTGTAGCTTAAATGGGGACACCAGCAATCGTTAATGTGTAATATTTAAGTTGATGAATAAAGCATTAATATTTGTTATTATCATACTAAAATGTTCGATTTTGACAAATGTCACGTGATCTATCTAACGTTCGTTACGCTACAAATTACAGAAGGTAACCTAGGGGGCTGGGGCCCTACCGCGGAAGCTGAAGCCGATTACCATCGAATATTTTGATTCGAAAAATAGATCTTACGTTTTAGTTATTACCAAACATCTTGAGCTTAATTGGTAGAGCTTTTGAGTGTCTACCGGCTAAGCTAAACACAATCACCGCCAGTCTTAGCTTAACTTTGATTTTCGCAATCAACAAATCCAATTCGGTTTCAGCTTCAGCGGTAGGCCCCCGGCGTCTCTGTATTCCAAACAGCCAAAAGGTGCAGTCGTTACGGCTCTCGTTAGGCGAGTGCCGAGTGCACAGCTGCATCTAACTGCATACTAATAGAGTATTGAACGAGAGGTATTCTGTTCACATCTAAGAGATTTTTACCTATAGATACGTTCTAACTGTTTCCATTGTGACGATAAGAATAAAAGGTGCCCAATTTGAACACAACATAATTATACAATCAAAACCTCCTCCGCATTCTATCTAATAAGCCACTGACCCCTTACCACCATCTCTTATTGCGATTCAATAACTGAATAGAATGCTTATTCATACCAATGAATAAGCGACTCTATTTCAAATGGAATAGAGTCGCTTATTCATTGGTATGAATAAGCAATCTATTCAATGAATAAGCGACTCTATTTCAAATGGAATAGAGTCGCTTATTCATTGGTATGAATAAGCAATCTATTCAATTATTGAATCGCAATAAGAGATGGTGGTAAGGGGGCTGAACTGATTTTCATACGGTTTTCACCAATGTGAACGGAGTGATTTATAAAGAAGGTTTAGCTATACATAATTCATTACAATTTTGCGTAAATTAGTTCCAATATGTCCGTTGAAGATGTCGCAAAAAGTCATGCTGAGAGCTTAACTTTGAGGCAAATAATTCGATAGAGTTTTATTCGTACAAAGCCGAGCCAGATCGCTAGTGAGAAAAGTCCACAATCTTCAGAATTCCAAGAAGGCCAAATTTCCTAATAAACCACTATGACCCAATGATCCTTCGAGTCCAATAAATAAACATTATCGGTTAGCATAAGCTTATAGCAAAATCCCTAGAGTGGGCAAATTCCCCAAATTGAAACAACTTTCGCAACACAACCCTATGTTACTTGGTAAATATTACAAAACATAATGAATTACATAGAAACTTGCCCGTGTCAACAGCATGAATGAAGGCAGAAACATAATTATAGCAACTCCCCCGAAATACTCCATCTAAGAGTGACGTGAAAACAACACTTGTAGGGTGAACGGTCGTGTTGTCGCCACAGCCCTCGAGAAATAATTATCCTTTTCATCCCCCCATCTCGGAAAGAGCATTTTTGCTCTTCGATATCTGAGTGCAAAAGTCGTTTTTATCCGCTAGATGATAAAATAAATTTGGATTTAGAACATCGTGTGCACTATTGTGAATTCAAAACATCATTAAACCTATTTACTTCTACCTCCATGGTGCCGAATTTATCATACAACTTTTTTTAATTTGTTAAGAACTCAGATTCGGAACCTCCTTGTCATGAATGAATGAATCATGGATAAATTAATACTGTGTGAGACTGGTAATTAAGCGCAGTCTGTATCTCGAATCATCTTACTATATTGGCTCTTGACTTTGGAAGATTATGGGACTATACAGATTTTCCTGATATCGCTTTCTGTTTTGTAAACTATTTGGTTACTAAATTAATTAAATAAATTAAACGGGCCACTCACGTCTTTTTGTCGGCAAAGCCGACTAGTTTCGATCTCAAAAGGAGACCTTCATCAGGGCGAATGTCCAGACACGTCCACCCTTTGTCTCTCGCGCCGGACACTGAGTGACAGTGTCTCACGTGAGTTTTAATAATATTACCTATTTGGTTACTGTTCACGACTCGTGGCTCCTTTTCTACCTAAATCTAAATTGTATCTATCTTGTCGAAGTTACTGGACTCTGGCCATAAGCATGTGTCTATGTGTAACAAGAATTTATAATTTGTCTTAATGGTGAACAGTCGGTGGGGAAATGATGAATTAAATAATTAAACGGTGAATTTCAACAATTTGAAGTAAGTTCATATCGTTGAATTTAAATCAGGCTTCTTCAATTCCCTCCCCGATGTATCTAAGCGGAAATTCAGTACATGAAAATAATCAACTTTTATTATGGTGACCATTGCCAAATCGAAATTGTACAGCTGGTTTTTCTTTTTTAGCAGCAACAATGTGACAATGGTTCCTATAGTAAAAGTAGTTTACTGAACTTACTATTATAGTATGTCAGACTAATTATGTATTATACTTTTAGCAACTCAATACTTACGGTGATCAAAGTGACAAATAATAATAATAATAATAATATATGTTTATTTCAGATAATTTGAATCCATATATTGTTAGTAACAAAGGTCTTAAAAACTAAAGTTAGTAGTTGTACAAATATCAAATATTTTTTTTGGTCCACTGCCTAATAATGTGACAGTCGACACATGAAGCAACTGTATTCAGGACACTGTTAGTGCTCCCTCTCGCTCTTTGCAATAATGAGGCTACACGTTTACGTATTATTGCATGAAAGCCATCAGTGTGGGCCTCTGCAAACATTTGTGAAGCACTACAATACCGTGGCAATCCTAACAGTGCCCTGAAGCCATTGTTATACTGTACACGTAGAGCGTTGTATGCCCTCTGCGTACAGCTGACCCACAGACCGCAGGTGTACAGCGACTGACAATATGATTTAAAAAGTTAAATTTTTACCTCTCTCGTATACCTCGCAAATCTGCGTGCCAACATGTTACATCGTACCGACAACGCCCTACGCTCCCTTTCTAAGTCCAAGTCATCATTCAGTGACTCATTAAGCCAATGCCCCAAGTACTTAAATTGAGTGACTTGTTCCATTTCAGTACCTTCTATCTTTACTGGCACTGCCCTGTATGTTTTACTGCCTGCTTTAAACACAAGCAACTTACTTTTGCTCGCATTGTACCGGAGTCCATGTATCCCTGCATATCTCTCACAGATGGAAAGTAGCTTACGGAGGGCACTAATCGAAGGGCACAGCAACACAATGTCATCTGCATAACTGATATTGTTTATGAAAACTCCATGTACCGAACAACCGACCTGAGCATTGCTGAGCCCCTCGAGTAGTTTATTCATGTATAGGTTGAAGAGCGTGGTTGAGGTCAGACCCCCCTGCCTCACCCCGCACTCCAGCCCATACACGCTTGATAGTGAGCCTGCCCACCTAACATAATTGCTTTGGTTTTTATACCAATACCTAAACACCTCCATCAGTTCAAGAGGCAGGTTTGTCTCACCAGAAAGTTTATTCCACAGTTTACCATATGACACTGTGTCAAAAGCCTTTGACAGATCTAAAAAGCATGCATACACCGGGGTGTTCCTAGCAGTATAGTATTGGACGGTATGCTTGAGACTGAGAATTGCAGTTTCCGTTGATAGCTTAGGTCGGAAACCAAACTGTGTATCGTGTAATTGAACATGTTTGCTTAAGCGTTTCCCAAGCACACCGTCCAATACCTTCGCTATAATGGTGGCAAGTGAAATGGGCCTATAGTTATCCATGTCAGACACATCGCCTGTTTTATTTTTCACTATGGGAATTACCAGAGTTTTCATCAGATCAAAAGGCAGATAACAGTGTCCGACACACAGCGAATAAAACATGGCTAATACTCGAGGCAAGTGAGCACCTGCATGCTCCAAATGCTCGATGCTTAAGTGATCATGACCCGGTGACCTGCCCCGCTACATGTCTCTAATAACAGATGCCACCTCCCCAGCTGTAAACAGCACATGTGATCCTGATGGCACTCCCATAGGCTGTTCTCTTTCAGTATTTAGAGATGTTTTTATCTTAAAATTATTTTTGAATAATTCAGCAATTTGAAAAGGCTCACTAACGCCCCCCACACTCACAGGGAGGCCAGGCCTGGGATTCAACTTATTAGTCTCCTTCCAGAATTGTTATAACTTCTTAGACTCATGGTGCGAAGCAATCAGATTCATTTTAATTTTTTCTTGATTGTCCTGACAGCATTTAAGTTTAGATTTGAACTGTTTTCTCTTTTCACACATCAAGCTATACAGAGGCCCATATTTTGATTTGCCACATAAGCACCAGTTCTGAAAAGCAAGCCTGGCCTCCCTGTGAGCGCTACTAACATACTTATTCCAGCCAGCAACATGTCTTTTTTTCTTCTTTTTAAAAATTTTATTGCTTTGTATTGCAGCTTCAGACAATATAGTAACTATTTCCTTATACATACAGTCAAGAATATTTTTGTGTTCTATATTTTTACAAAACTTATCTGCACATTTTCTAAATTCTACAGGCAAGTCAATGTTTCTTAACCGATTATGACAGCACTTTTTATACACATCTATTTGGTTTGAGTCTCTTTCGCCCCATACTACTTTACTTGGTTTTATATCACTATGTAGGATTTTAGGTTTCAAAATTCCCAAGTTACACTTTATAATTAACGGCAAATGATCTGACCATGACACATCGCAGCCAACGCTCACCGCACCCACAGAAGGCCAAGCAGCTTCTGAAACTACACAATGATCAAGCCAGCTATGGGTGCCATGAGCATCACTTACATATGTAAATGTGTCCGAGTCGCTGCCTAACAATTCAACGTCTGCTATCCTCCAGCTTTGATCTGCACAGAAACTACTTAGTTCAGTTCCAAAGAGCTCACCTGGGTGTGCATTAAAGTCTCCGAGAATGTATGCTGCTTCCACTGCATTCTCTTCAATTATGGCACTGATCTCACCTAAGCACTCCGTGAACTCTGACACATTTTCATACGCATTCGTAGGCATATACACGGAAAAAACCAGAAATGATCGGTCCAATAACACTACTTTTATCGCGGCTATACGCGAACTTCTACAGGGAACTATTGACACTGTATGAAATAAGCTCTTCCGCCACAAAATAGCAACTCCGCCATACGGTCGCCCTCGTAGGATACCCGCTGTCTAATCTACTGCAGATTTTCCTGTGTATGCGACAAAGCCTTCAAACAAATATCTTCAAAGTAGGTGTAAAATAGGCAATCCTTGCCATGTTGTCGTTGTCGTCAACCCTTATTCATCTTACTGCTGGGATACAGCCCCCTTACCACCATCTCTTATTGCGATTACACAATAACTGGATAGAATGCTTATTCATACCAATGAATAAGCGACTCTATTTCAAATGGAATAGAGTCGCTTATTCATTGGTATGAATAAGCATTCTATTCAGTTATTGAGTCGCAATAAGAGATGGTGGTAAGGGGGCTGGTCTCCCTTTCGACTGCAGGGACAGACATGGCTCTCAACCCATTGATTGCAAGGAGACCCGTATCCCAGCACTTTAGAGCATACTAATAACTGCACGTTGGCTGACGTCAACCCGCCAAGCCTCCCAAAGGCCACTGACTTGGCTTAACTACTCTCATTAAATGACAACAGCCGGGAACGATGGCTTAACGTGCCCTCCGAAGCACGAAGGATCTTGATATAAATAAACCCATCCATGGACTGGTTACGGTCGACGTTGCTTAACGTGCAGCGACGCCAGCGAGATCCTCAATGCTCCTTGTCATGGAACATCATAAATATAGCACAAAGAATATCAAGTCCACATACTGTCCCAATATTGATCCGCACACCCCAACCATCCCATTCATGTCGGCTGATTTCGCAAGACGTTCAGTATCGCGCCAAATGCCTACGCTTTTACCCCGTGACCAGTCACTTGATGAGATATTAATTTGATTATCATTGACAGAAGCCATTAACATTTTAAATTATGTAAAAACGTTCAAAATACTAGCGGCGTGCGTCGTGAGAAGGTCACAATAAAATGGTTGAGTGCTGCCATGGTAATCCATTCATCATTTACAGGTTGCAAGTTTTTGAAGTGAAAACTTTTTTAAGCGCGTTGGTAATTTTTTGAGATGGCAAGAAAACCATTGAACTCGCCGCACTGTTACCGTAACCGATACCGTGCTCTATTTCGTACGGTATGAGGTAGAGGAGGCCGTGTGGTTTCCGGCAGACTAGAATAGAATCACTCTATCTCTTCCCGTGGATGTCGTACAAGGCGACTAGGGGAAATACATTATAAAACATCGATCAGGCCTCCCCAACCCGTCTGGCCAGCGTGGGGAGTGTAGGCAAAATCCTCCTTCTGTCTGAGACGGACGAGAGAGGGTCGTGCTCCTGTAGTGGAGACTAAAATGACCTGATGATGAGGTAGAGGAGGTGGGTGGGTCGCGCACCGCATGCTTACCTGTGTGCGCTATTGGTTCATCAGTCGACCTTTGCTCTCCGCTTTAGGTTCACGTTAATTTCGTTCCCGAAATACACGTACGAAATACATAGTAGGTACGTGAGTTAGAAAAAGTTTTCAGTAGTGCAAAATATTTTCTGACGATTAAATAAATAAATAATAAATAAATATTTCTGGACAATTTACCCAGCGCCATCTAGTCCCAAATTAAGCGCAAAGCTTGTGTTATGGGTGCTAGACAACTGATAAATGTACTTAAATACGTTTTTTTTTGTAAATACATACATACTCGTAGAATACATAGAAAATACCTAGACTAAGACAAACAGGTGTGTTCATGCACAAAAATGTTTGACTTGTGCGGGGATCGAACCCGCGAACTCGGAGTCAAAGTGGCCATTGCTAACCATTCGACCACCGAGCTCGTCAAATGAGCTCGATTAAAAAAATACACAAGTAATTGTTCAAGTTTTAATTTCTGTCGGCACTCCCGGACCCGGAATGCTTCTGTTTATTTTTTTTGACTTTCCGCTGAAATAAAGTGTCTGCTTTCATGTACACACCTCAGATAAAAGTTTTATTGGGATCTCCTGACAGAAGTATAATGAATGGTTTGTAAACTTTTTAGAGTTCCGTGACTCAACGGGCCCTATTACTGAGATTCCGGTGTCCGTCCATCCGTCTGTTACTAGACTTTTGCTAGAGCTCTACCCATTGAGTCGTAATTGTTAGATACTTGAAATTTTCACCGATTATATCACCTTTACCTCACAGAATGCCGCAGCCAAATATCAATTTTCTTGAGCGTTGTTGTGTTCCTGCGAGTGAGTGAGGTCACCAGAAAGGAAGAAATGAAGGGGTATAGCCTGGCAACGTATCGTCGAGTCGTCGACCCCTCGTTTGCCTTCTCCCATATAAAAAAATGTATGCCTAATGAACATAATTGCGTACAGAATTCAACAATTGTGTATTTGACGTGTAAGAGGAGTTTGTGGTATTGTCATCAAAAGGCGACTTGAGATTGGGGGGAATTAAACAGCAGCTATACGCAATTATAATTTTGTAATCGTTCCCTATTTGCAAGAACCGAATAAACCTATACATATAATAGCTTATTTAATTTGAAAACCAAAGTATTTAATCAAAATATGAAAAGAAAATAATTTATTTGCTACAATTGCATCAATTAACGTGTAACATTAACTAATTAATTAGCATTAATTATATCATATCTATATATACAAATATCTAATAATACCTGTTTCAATGTTACAAAAAAAATTAACACCTGTTTGTCTTACTCTAAGTATTTTCTATATATTATAAGTATGTATTTACAAAAAAAAATGTATTTAAGTACATTTATCAGTTGTCTAGTACAAGCTTTGCACTTAATTTGAGACTAGATGGCGCTCTGTAAATTGTCTATAAATATTTATATTTTATAAAGGTAAACATTCAGGCTCCCAACAAATAACTCCTGTGTTAAGCCGTGTGGTTTTCCGGCATACTAGAAAAGAATCACTCCGTCTCTTCCCGTGGATGTCTTACAAAGCGACTAAGGAAAATACATTATAAAACATCGATCAGGCCTCTCCAACCCGTCTGGCCAGCGTGGGGAGTGTAGACCAAATCCTCCTTCGGTCTGGGACAGACGAGAGAGGGTCGTGCTCCTGTAGTGGAGACTAAAATGACCTGATGATGATGATGATGATCTGTTTCCACATAATTAATGGTTGACAAGAAAGTGGCGGGCACAATCGTCCGGCGCGCCGTTTATTTCTGCTACAAATTGGGCGTGACATGCCGCCAGTATGCGGATGAGCCGCATCGCCAGCGTCTGATTGACAGGCGGTATTCAGACGTTTTATTATTGTAAAACAACACGGCATGTGATAGAAAGTGATTCATGAATTGAACACTTAATTTAAAAAATATCTTTTGCTGCATATTTAGGTGGTGTCTCTCTGCTGAAGGTTGGTTGGACGAGATCTCTATACGACGAGCCCGGTGCTCGCAATGGTTACTTTGACTCCCGAGGTCGTGGGTTCGATTCCAGCACAAGACAAATATTTTTGTGCATGAACATGTCTGTTTGTCTTGGTCTGGGTATTTTCTATGTATTATATGTATGTATTTACAAAAAAAATGTATTTAAGTCCTGTTATCAGTTTTCTAGTACCCATAGCGTAAGCTTTGCGCTTAATTTTGGGACTAGATGACGCTGTGTAAATTAAAAATTTGAAAAATTAAATAAACTAAACGAGCATATCAAATTTTCTAATGTAACTTTATATATTTTTTTAACATCTAGCCCCAAAGTAAGCGAAGCTTGTGTTATGGGTACTAGACAACTGATAAACATACGTATTTTTTTTTTTTTTTTGAAAATGCATACTTAAGATACTTAGAAAACAACCAGACTAAGACAAACAGACATGTTCATGCACACAAATGTTTGTCCTATGTGGGAATCGAACCCACGAGCGTTGATGTCGAAGCCGCATTACGAAGTCGCGGGCGACGGCTCTTATAGATTTATTTAATATCTATAAGAGCCGTCGCCCGCGACTTCGTACGCAATATTATATATTACATATGTATAGTAAACTGCTGCTGCTGCACCACTACAACTTGCTCCCTTAGTCATCAATTAGTTCTCAAACCATTTCAGAACCGCATTTATATTTTCGTCAATTTTTTTCTCCAACCTCGGGGCCTACCGCCTAAGCTGAAGCCGATTACCACGATTAGATATTTTGATTTCGGAAATCTTACTTCACCACGAATTAATGCTAACGACAAGGGCGTCGCCAAGGGGGGGCAGGGAGGGGCAGCTGCTCCCCCCCCAGAGATTCTATTTATTTATAAGTTGTATTTATTGTACAGTCAAGAACTCGCGAAGCTTTACACGTTAGACTCTGTACCGTTATTATTACAATCGCTGTAGATGTAGGGCTCGTACTACAAGTAAAAAGCTTTATGAGCCCTCGACTTTACATATAATTCATACTTTTCTCATTATTCATATCAACTGAATAGAAACATTTTTCAACAAGCGAAGTTTGAAAGAAAAAAAAATTAAACACTTTATACTGTTAGGAATTTAGGAAGCTTGTTAAATGTGTAATAGAAAAACTTGTAGTCGAAACTTTTAAAAATAACTTTACTGTAAAATGTTTTATGTAAAACGAACGATATTTACATAGATAACATTCGAAAATTAAAGTTAAGTTTCCTTGAAAACTGTCTCCAAAGTTAAAACTTATCGGGAACAAATGTCACGAACACTTTAGAAGAGCTCATTAAGCAGAATTCACGGTCTCGAGTCGAACTGTTTGCGTCCTGGCGGCAGTAAACTCGAATACACTTTATTCAAAGTTTGGAACAATTGGGTAAACTCTGACATTATTTTATCCAGTACGATGTCCCTACCAATTTCGTGCTGTATAAGTTTATCAACGACCAAAATAAATCAAAGTACACAAGTCACACTGCGAAAATAACTTTAAATTCTGAACAGAACAGTGTTTTTATGTATCAGAACAATCCAAGTATCTGCAATTTGGAGGTGTAAGTGGTTCATCAAGATCGTTGAACCAAAGCCAACTTCACCTGCACGTGGTGCACCCTGCTGACTGACAAGTGAAGCTCTGGCGAAAAGAGTGATAGGGAGCGTAATTGTAAGCTACCCGACTGGGGAATGTACCTCCACCTCACAGAATACCGCAGCCAAATAACAATTCCCTTGAGGGCTGTTGTGCTCCTGCGAGTGAGTGAGGTTACCAGAAAGAAAGGAAAGAGATGCTGCGTTGGCAGTGGGGGTGGCGGCGCGCGAGCAATATTTTATGTTGCAACTGTTAATATGCCTACGGTAACCGCTTCACATCAGGCGGGCCGTATACTTGTTTGCCACCCGACGTAGTATAAAAAAGCAGTTTTTATTATACCTATAATTAGAGTTGCCATCCGTCCGGATTTACCCGGATTTGTCCTTGCTTGAATGTGGTCCGGGCGGGGTTTTATTTGTAATCAAAGGTTAAAAGTTTTAAATCACTACCGGCTCCTCCATGCTGCGAATAACCGACTTGTCATAAAATAAAAAAAATGTACTAGTACTGAAAAACACTGATGGCATATCGGATCATATTTAAGATTCAAAATCCAGAGTTTTTACGCTTCTTGTCCTGTCCTTGTTCTGTCGCTGTCCAATCAGCCCCCCTAGCCAAGTGTAATTCGTAGCGTAACGAACGTTAGATAGATCACGTGACATATTGTCACTATTAACGTTATAGATCACGTGACAATATGTCACGTGATCTATCTAACGTTCGTTACGCTACGAATTACACTTGGCTAGGGGGGCTGATTGGACAGCGTTTAGAGATGACAACCCTACCTACCCTACCAGCGTTTAGAGATATTAACAATTTAAATACAATTTTAATCTTAATTAAAAAATAACTGTGAAATTGATACTGATCCGGAGTGTATTTTATATACCAGCACAAACCAAATGTCTGAAAGAATAATTTAGTTTATATTAACAATTAAAGTGCAATTTTAACCATAATTTATTATAAAATAAACTTTGAAAGTGTAACATTGATTGAACACTGCACTTGCAACAACCAACATTACTATTTTATACGTACAAATGACAATAGCAGCCAATTTTCGTCATTGAATGTATTATTTTTATTATATATCTATAATAGTTTTATTTATATATCCATATGTGAAAACCTGTTAGCTTTAACTGTATGTTTTCCAACAAATTAATAAATATCAGACAAACTAGACAAAGTAATTAAAACAGTGTCAATTTCGTTACCGAACTTGGGTCACTTTAATGAAATTGTACATTTCAATTTGGTCGACTCGCGTATATTGCCTCGGTTCTAGTACCCAATACTAGTCAGAATTGCGGCCGAAGGACTATTGACTGTCTAATAACAGCCCAGATAGACAGTTTAATGGCTTGCAGGGTTTCTCAAAGGGTGGGTCACAACCCGACATCGGGCATCGAATGTAAAATACCGGAGCGTCTATCGCCTAACTCGAATTGCATTCCCTATACCTGTCGCTATTGATATTTCAGACTTACTATTTTTGACGTGACGTCTTATAATTCGATAGAGCCAGCTGCACGCACGAAAAAACATGACGTATGCGGCGTTACCTCGCTCTGAGGCGTTCCATTAAAATTTTCTTTTGAAAAATGCAAACATTCCATCAGTATTTTCTTATGACGTTGTCACGTTCAACTATCGTCAGTAAACCGACTTTACAGACATCCGATTTTTTTTAATACTTTGTCGTGTACCAGACAAGTATACGGCCCGTCTGATATGATGCTGTTACCGTAGCAATAAGAAATGTCGCTCGCGTGCCACCTCCGCTGCCAACGCAGCATTTTATTCGTTTCTGGTGACGTCACTCACTCGCAGGAACACAACAACGCTCAAGGGAATTGTTATTTGGCTGCGGTATTCTGTGAGGTGGAGATACTTCCCCGGTCGGGCAGTTTACAATTACGCTACCTACCTCACTTTACTCTCTACTATAAACGGTTGTTCGAAGTAATGAAACTCATGTTGGCATGCCTTCGGCTCATGTGATAATAGCATCACACGAGTAAGACCATTATGTGCAGTTTCATACACTACTTTATCTAATCTCATGAAATAGATGATAATAATATTTTAAATAAAACCATGAAGTTAATTTAACAGCTTTATTTCATACTTATAAATCCACTAGCTGTGCCCGCGACTTCGTCCGCGTGGAATAGTGTCTTTGGGCATCATTTTTAAATATTTCGGCTAATTATTTTACAAATAAGACACATACGTATTAATACTTATATGAGTTGCAGTGTGCCATCTAGTGCTTATATAGCTCTTTTGTGGAACATTGTACATTCATCCCAACCAACAGCTTACACTGCTGCAAATTTCTTCCGCGCTCACTGCTTTTGCTAATGTTACATACCGGCATGTCCTCATCAGCTAAGTTCAATGGTAGTTTTAGAACCGAGTGCGCTATACCCCTATAACTATTTACACTTTATTTTGCTTTTAACCGTAAACACAGAAAACAAAACTTCTTATTATGAAAATAACTTATTTAAGTATTTTATTTAATTGTATAAAAACCTATTTAAAAAAATATTATAAACCCAAATGAATTAAATTTAACTAATTTTATTAACTCAAATAAACAAAATCTCTATACTAAGTATAACTTTTTACACTTGTACTTAAGAACTTGTTTTTATGAACCATTTGTAACCGATTCCTAGAAATCCCTTTCGGATATTGCGACTTCTGACTGAGTCGGCATGCAAAGGCATAAAGACTCATTCATAAAACTATTAAGCTTTCTTATCTTTTGTTTACATTCACAGATGGTCAAATGCTTTGTTTGTACAATGCTCAAAAAAGTACTGTTTATTTGGTGAGGGCAATTAACTTACCGTTCTTAGGTACCTGCCTAGCATACAAATGTGCAACAAAAAAAAATGACGTAATAACATCTAATTAAACTCGAAAGTAATCTACTTTTAACGAATGAAATAAATAAAACAATGACCCAACTAAAGAAAAAAATATTTAATAACTTATCTACTAAAGTAAGCAAATCGAATTGTAAACAATGTGCAGTGAATAATAATGCATTTGTAGCGGAAAAAATAATAATTGTCACGTGTCTGCACGTTTGGGCAAGCCCACTTGGGCATATTTTTTCTGTGCCGTACCACCGTTTTTTACTCATGTGGTACCACGCCGCGTAACGACCCCCGGCCCGCTCCCTGACCCCCGCGTGGCAGCTTTCAATGTGTACGGGTGGTGTACGGCGTTGAGATAGGCAAAATGCCTGGCATTTACAATAAGTGCCCAGTAAGAACCTGTAAATGCCCAATAAATGCCTAGTTTTGGGCATAAATAGGGAATTTATAACTATTTTTTGGACATTTATTGTAAATGCCCGGCATTTTGCCCATCTCTAGTACGGCGCGATGCTTGGCAAGTTTTTTACTCGCGTTAATTTCAGTTTCTCATTTTGTAATGACTGCGTAAATGTTATCTACATCAGGATAGCACTAATATTTTGTCTCTTGGCAAACAAACTTATAAAACATTCATTTATACCTTACATTTTTCCATACAAACTTTCATCCCCTATTCCCTATTGTTATTTTACCCCCGTGTGGGTAAAACTTTTACAAACTTTGAATGTCATATTTATTTATATCGAATCAACAGCCTAAAAAATAAGTTTCAAGCTTCTAGCTCTAAAAATAACGATATTTCCATACAATCTTTCACCCCCCCTTTTAACCCCTTACAACCCTTTTTTTGCATTAAAAAGTAGCCTATGTCCTTCCTCAGGCTCTAAACTATCTGTGTACCAAATTTCATTTAAATCGGTTCAGTAGTTTTGCCGTGAAAGCAGGACAGACAGACAGACAGACAGACAGACAGAGTTACTTTCGCATTTATAATATTAGTAAGGATAGTAAGGATTTGCAGATCGAGCATGCGTGCACTGCGCATTGCAACCTACTTAATATAGCAATATTATGGGTTCAGCCACATTCAGCTGAACCCAGGGCTAAAGCTGTATCGAAATGAAAAAAAGTTATTTTTCGATACAGTTGTCCGTAAAGACCTGTATCGAAAAGTAACTTTATCTAATCTCATACTGAAATTTACACATTAAAAAACTAAACACAGTATCATAATGACAGTCTTTACGCACAAGCTGTCAAAATAAATTTAAAAAGTTATTTTTCGATACAGCTCTTCTATGGACAACTGTATCGTAAAATAACTTTTTTACCATTTCGATACAGCTTCAGCCCTGGATACAGGTATTTTAAACAGGTTGCAATGCAAATACATTACAACTATGCAAAATTTTTCTACATAATCTGTGAAGGCGGCGCCGCGCGGCGCGTCGCGCATGCGCACTATGCATGCTCGATCTGCAAATGGATTTATAAGTAAGAATTATAGCTGTAAATTAACTTCATAGTTGTATTTAAAATATTATTATCATATATTTCATGAGATTAGATAAAGTAGTGTATGAAACTGCACATAATTAGGTATTAAAATACTCGTGTGGTCTATTAAAACATTCGCCTTTGGCTCATGTTTTAAACTCACACTCGTATTTTAATAACCCTTATTATGCAACAGTTTCATAAACTACTATTTTAAATTTATTTTGATGGCTTGTGCGTAAAACACTGTGTTTAGTTTTATAATCTATTTTAGTACATATGTTTATCAGTATCGAGTACCCTATAGCACAAGTTTTTCTTAGTTTAGTAGCTGGATATTGCAACAACAACAACAACAACAACAACTAGATTTGCTTACGGATACGCTAATGAATGTAAATAAAAACTAGTAATAGCAATACACGCACGTATACCTTGAATATTTATTACAATACATTCCAAAATCTTATCGGCTCTTGGGAGAGTTCCTGGGAATTTTAATTACTCTTCTTGTAATTATTACGTTGTAATTAATCATAAATAACTTCGCGGTGCTGTTCATATCGCGTGAAACATCTTGTAGTCTTGGGAGACTCCATGGAGACGTGTCGATGAATTTACATCACCAAATTATGTAAATTTATATCGTAAATTAATGCAAATTATAATGTATTAGTAAAGCATCGTTTATTGATCGCTTCATACTAGGTTTTCCAATAGAGGACTTACCAGCTGACTGTAGGGATGAGGCTAGAGCAGATTTTTATTTGTAGAAAAAGAAATGGTTGGGTGTAAAGTCGGTTTACGAACGATAATTTTTCCTGATAACGTCATAACAGAGATAGATGCGTCAGAAGCCGAATGCTTAGGCCGAATCCTGACTCACCTTCCCTTGTTCCGCGCTCTCGCTTGCACGTTCGGCTCAGGCGGAAAGTGATAATAAATCATGCATTTTCGTGTTCGTTCGTTTAACGTCAAAAATATTGAAGTGTCATAAATTCAAATATAAAAAATATACGTATATAAAATGGTTGTGCAATACGGCCAGAAACACCTACTTTTAGTGGTAAGGGCCATCCATAAATTACGTCACACGTTAAGGAGGAGGGAGGGGGTCGACGAAGTGTGACACTGTGTGACAAGGGAGTGGGAGAGGTCCTAAATTTTGTGACGTAACATTTCAAAATATATTATAATCTAAGTGTTAAAACACGAACTTTGAACTATTAACGAAAAACTCAATATTTGCAACTCTATCACACTAAGGAGGGGGGGAGTCACACGAATGTGACCAGCTGTGACAAAAAGGGGGGAGGGGTCAAAAAAACATGAAATTCGTATGACGTAATTTATATACTACGGCCCCTAACATATATGTATACATGCACGTGGCGCACCCTGCCGACTAGCGAAAGAGGCTCTGGCAAAAGAGAGGTAGGGTACAGCGTATTTGTAAGCTGCCCGACTGGGGAAGTACCTCCACCTCACAGAATACCGCAACCAAATAACAACTCCCTTGAGGGTTCCCCATGAACACAACTCATGCGAGTGAGTGAGATCAATAGAAAGGAAGGAGTTGCAGCGATAATTCAAGTTGCGAGTGTTAATATGGCTACGGTAACCGCTTAACATCAGGCGGGCCGTATGCTTGTCTGCCACCCGACATAGTATAAAAAAAAAACCATCCTTTAACAAAAATACTAACACTTCATTACGTGGGTGGTTGAAGTTAAATCGTAAACAAATTAATATTATTAATTATATTTCAAATTACATACGCGGATAACACCACTCGGTTTATTTCCGATTGACCGATTTAAAATCTCATTCATTACTAGTTAATTGGAAATCGGCGCAAATATCATAACAGCTTACAGGGAGTAAATTTTTTTTTAATTCTCGATGTAAAATTTTATAATGATTCGATATTGTTTGTCCATTTTGAATTCGTAATAAACGCTGACTTGAGCTCGATGACGTCGTTGCGTTGTCAGTCTAATCGATCACACAAGTTAAGCAACATCGACCGTAGTCTGTCCATTTTATTTATTTAAACTTTATTTACCACAATTTAAGGGTACATAGGCGGTTTTAATGCTAATAGCATTCTCTACCAGACAACCTTCGGGAAGAGCAGATATACACGAATGCGGCATACAAAAATAAATTAACAACGATATTATATAGTACAACAGAAAATATACATACATACACATTACATAAATAACAAAATATATAATATATATAAAATTATATACATACATACGAATATGAGGATGATTCATAGTTTTGGCAAATTGTCCATGAGTTTATTTATCTCAAACAATTTTTTTGGTACCACTGCCCATGGAGATCAGCAACACGAAGGGGTCAACGATTCCAGCCTATACTCCAAATCCAACCAATTCGTTATATCAAATCGTACAAAATCTGCCCCCCTGAGCGTTAATTTTGAAGGTTTTTACGTAACCTTCCGACGAACTAATAATTAAAAATTGACGACCAGATCTACTCAAACAGGTAACGACAATTATTTTGATATATCTCTCATTTAATAAAAGTAAACACAGTAGTAAACGGACGAAAAATCGTTTTAAAATCGACTCACGTTCGCGATTTTTTTCTATCGAGCAACGTAAAGCTAATCATGTAAGGAATCGAGAAATAATAGCTCAAGTGCTCAGCCATAACATATATTTTTTCCAATGCTTCAGTAGGAATATTATGGTCATCGAATAAACCTGGTTTCAAAACACGAAATTACGAACTTGCGTCGCCATAACAGCCGCGCCAACCAAAAAGGCAATGAATAATGAAGTCCACTGCAGTCCCGAAGGTAAAACTACGGCTGCCTTGAAAATCACAACAAATTTAATCACAAAACAACTAAAACATATCCTAATTATTAAAATGTTAAATACGTTATATTGATTTAGATGACATACTATGTATTTTCCGACAGTGCTATGTTTAAAAAATTCGTTGTCATGCTTTTCTAAAGTGTCAGTCAGTAAAGTGAATGACATTGATGGTCATGATTCACTTGGGCACGAGCAGCGCGCTAAGAACGCAGGATGCGCCTACATGTACGCGTGCTGATGATTTTTCAGCGCCAAGAGTTTCAAGGACAGCGAACATCCGGTTATATCGACTTGTTTACAAACAAGAGTTGAATAACTAATACGGTCCAGCTGTTCTGGAATAAACCCTATCATTGGTGTAGTTGCCAGTCGAAGTTTCAAATACTGTTTATTAAATAGAAATAAGTTAAAAATTGTAAATAAAACAAATAATAATAAATTAATCCATAATAACGACAAATAAGACGCACATAGGTAAATATGTCGCCACGTCTGAAAATCTTTTATTACCAACTACATCCGGTGGGAAATAACCATACGGCACACCATATTAAACTCTCGCTCTCTCAGCTCGCAACTTGATATATCGCTCGCTCGCTGCAACCCCCGCTTCCGACGCACCAACTCCTTCCATCCTGTTGACCTCCCTCACTCGCAGGAACACGACAACACTCAAGGGAATTGTTATTTGGTTTCGGTATTCTGTCAGGTGGAGGGCAGCTTATTAAATACGCTATGCCCTACCTCTCTTTATATTATAATTGTAAATGAGTTTGGTTGTTTCTCTTTCACGCCTTAACTACAAAATCGATTGGCACGAAATTTTGCATCCATCATAATTAGAAGTCCATAATATAAATAATATATATAAATAAATAAGTACTGCTAGACAAACTACACACGGCCATCTAGTCCCAAACTAAGCAAAGCTTGTACTATGGGTACTAGATAACTGATATAATACTAAAATACATTTTTTTTTATAAATACATACATTTAATACATAGAAAACACCCAGACCAAGACAAACAGCATGTCTGTTTGTCTTGGTCTGGGTGTTTTCTATGCACACAAATGTTTGACTTGTGCGGGGATCGAACCCGCGAACTCGGAGTCAAAGTGGACATTGCTAAACAAAGTGGACATGTCTGTTTGTCTTGGTCTGTGTGTTGTCTATGTATTATATGTAAGTATTTAGAAAAAATGTATTTAAGTACATTTATCAGTTGTCTAGTACCCATAGCACAAATTTAAGACTCTTTTCGTTTCAATTAGTTCCGTCGCCCTTATGCGAATGTTCTACTGCAAATCGTGAATTCGATCAAATAGCACACCATGTTCTCTGGGGCTTTTTTTTTTACTACGTCGGGTGGCAGACAAGCATACGGCCCGCCTGATGTGAAGCGGTTGCCGTAGCCATATTAACGCTCGCAACATAAAATATCGCTCGCGCGCCGCCACCCCCGCAGCATCTCCTTACCTTCTGGTGACCTCACTCACTCGCAGGAACACAACAGCCCTCAAGGGAACCGTTATTTTGCTGCGGTATTCTGTGAGGTGGAGGTACATTCCCCAGTCGGGTAGCTTACAATTACGCTCCCTACCTCTCTTTTCGCCACAGCTTCGTTTGTCAGTCAGCAGGGTGCACCGCGTGCAGGTGAAGATGGCTTTGGTTCAAAGATGTTGATGAACCACTTACACCCCATACTGTAATCTTATGCGGCGGGAGCGGGATGACATATTGAATTCGTTGCATGTTGCATCCGGGGTAGTATACTATTCAAATTTGGTAGCAACAAGGGAGAAGAACCAAGCGTTCAGACGATTTTGCAATTCTTATTATTGGAATCGATGTGTTAGGTAACAACTCAATGTTTTAGGTCCCCAATAGTCTTAGATACATAAAATCCGTGGTACACGGCAGTTGAGCTTCACTTGACTAGCCATCTCTTTAGGCTTTTAATGCCTTATTTGCCTTATTGATGTCTC
Source organism: Hypsopygia costalis (assembly GCA_937001555.2). Taxonomy (NCBI): domain Eukaryota; kingdom Metazoa; phylum Arthropoda; class Insecta; order Lepidoptera; family Pyralidae; genus Hypsopygia; species Hypsopygia costalis. The sequence continues at coordinate 1,829,337 of OW443334.2, forward strand.
TCACATTGCTAAGAGGGGAAGGTGAATTCCAAAAGCTTTTTACTCCTACTAATTTCTTCTGATTAAATTCGTTGTGAGTGTCAAGACAGTCGTAGTTTTACCCCCGGGACTACAATGGACTTCACTGTTCATTGTCTTTTTTGTGGCTACACAGGAAACACAGAGGTGGGAATGTGTGGTGGGCTCCAAAAAAATACCCAAAGCACAAGCTTTGTTTAATTTGGGACTAGATAGCTGTGTAAATTGTCCAGAAATATTTATTTATTATTTATTTTATTCCTAATTCCTTTGTTGTTGTGTTTGGTTTGCAGTCGGGTAACGGACAGAATACGGATGCGTCGGTTAGTTCGCAGAATAAGGATGTCGTGAGTGTAGTATGTCGCGGTACATGGATATCGAACAACACGGGGGTAGATGAAGATTCAACGACCACGACAACGGAGACAGAGTAACACCGCTGAGACAGTCAGCCTGTGACCACGGCCGGTGCAACCTGGTCGAAACGTCAGACAATAATCATCAGATCATTTTAGTCTCCACTACAGGAGCACGACCCTCTCTCGTCCGTCCTATACAGAAGGAGGATTTCGCCTACACTCCCCACGCTGGCCAGACGGGTTGGTGAAGCCTGATGGATGTTTTATAATGTGTTTCCCTTGCACGGGAAGAGACGGAGTGATTCTATTCTAGTCTGCCGGAAACCACACGGCTAAGTCTGCCGGAAACCCCACGGCTAAAAAGGTATGTAAATACCCTTATGCATGATCGCGTTAATTCCCGTTCTTATATTCATAAAGGATTTCTTCTTTTAACCAACTTCAAAAAGGAGGTTATCAATTCAACCCAAATGTACTATAACCTATATACTATAACCAAATTGCACAGTTTTTTAATTAGTATATACCAGCTTCTAAACTTGTTATTCTGCACATCAGGCGGTCCGTAAGATTGTCTGCTATACGACGTAGTATAAAAAACTATTCATTAAATTTAGCCTCACCCATCTGCCTACTAAAAACAATTAACATAACAAATTGAAACGAATTCATTCGATCAATGGAACATAGATCACATATAAATAGACCGGATTGAACACGTGTCGCCTCGCCGATTGATGTCTGGCCCGCCGCCAACCAATCACACCGGCAGGCATAGATATAAGTCATAGTGGACCGCCCCGACACACCACATGTCTGGCTTATGAGATTTGGCTATACTTAGGGTAATGTAGGGTAGGCTTGTGAACAATTTTTTTTTTCGACTTGTTATTTAAAGACGTCACAATAATATAACTAAAGGTTATAGAATTACTTCGATAGGCTAAAAACTTCTCCAGATATGATAACTTGAAGATCACAATTTTGGACTATCCCGAAAACGCTCCATACAAAAGGCATACAGTATTATGACGTCACGATACGCTATTTTATATGCATTAAATCAGAAATTTGTAAGACAGCTATGTTAAATATTGCGTTTATGTAGCTAGTGCCGTAAGAAAAGTTCTACAAAGGTAATATTTATTATTAGGGTTCCGTACCTCATAAGGAAAAACGGAACCCTTATAAGATCACTTTGTTGTCCGTCTGTCTGTCTGTCTGTCTGTCAATAATTTCTATGTCGAGAATGCGTGGAGGTATCAAGCTGAAATTTGAACTGTATACTCAGGTCTACGGTCCCATGAAGTTGTAAAAAAATCAAACTGCTAAGTTTACGTAAAAAAAAGTTACGGCCGTTTATTCAGCAAAAAACGTACATTTGTAAATAGATCTTAAAAAATAGGGGGTCTATATTTTTTATAGGGTGTCGAAATTTCAAATTGAAACTACTAGTTCAAATGGGGTATCATATGAAAGGGCTTGATGTACACATTGCAAAATATATTTCATTTATTTATTTCGACGCATTATTTCTTATTTATAATGAAAAATATCAAATTTAATAATGATACTACATACGGAACCCTCGGTGGGCGAGTCCGACTCGCACATGTCTGATTTTTTATAATTTCATACCTTTAAAATGGACTCTCCCACCAAACTTTGATCGACCATAAAACACGTCGGGCATAAGTTATTAAAATTTTGAGATCGCAGATCGTTCTACTGTTATGTATTTTACGTTACTGATATAGAGTTTTTATAATTTTAGAACATTGGTCACACGCCCATTGTGATTTGGTAGCAACAAGGGATAATTACCAAGCGTTCAGACGATTTTGCAATTCATATTATTGGAATCGATGTGTTAAGTAACAACTCAATGTTTAAGGTCCCCAATAATGTTAGATACATAAAATCCGTGGTGCACGGCAGTTGTTTGGCTTCACTTGACTAGCCATCTCTAAATATCATTTTTCAAGATGGAGGTTGAAGCTGCAGCTGTTATATTTATTTAGATGGTTTCGCTCTTTTTTCTTCTTCAAATCATCATTGTACACCGCGATTTTTATCGGGGTATACCCGACTGAAAGCCCATAAAAAGATACGGTTCGCATTGGAATAATTCCAAAACTCAAGCTTTTTTCATTTGACCACTCCATGTCGGTCAATACGTGCGTCGCCGTTGAGCTCATGTTGCACACTGGACAAACGGTAGTGTGGGCAGTGTGGCCACAAACGCATTAATTACTGCGGTAATTCTTAAAGGTTGACTGGTAGCGAATGCTTTTAGCGTTAAGTCCGCCTTTTGTACCCTTATGCAATTTTGTGGTCAATAAAGTTTAAATAAATAAATAAATTCTCTTTGATGTGCGAAAAAAGACCGCCGCCGGAGTTATTGTCTACCGCCATTTGCCATATTGATTGGCATTGTAAAATTTTGACGTTGGCAAAGTAACATATTGCCATAAGGGAAAAAAAAAATTATGGCCATAAATCGTGGTTACACCTAGGCGTTGTTGAAGTTAAGGCAATAATTATTGGCATATCACGGAAGTGTAGCCGCAGCATCACATTGCTAAGAGGGGAAGGTAAATTCAAACAAAATCTTCTTACTCCTACTAATTTCTTCTGATTAAATTCGTTGTGAGTTCCAAGGCAGCTTAGTTTTACTGTGGTTTTACCCTTGGGACTGCAATGGACTTCACTGTTCATTGCCTTTTTTGACAGTCGCCGCTGTTGATCCTGGCTACACAGAAGACACAGTGGTGGGAATGTGTGGTAGGCCACCTTCCCGTTATACTTCGGGTGGAGTACAATTATACAGTCTGCATGATGTGAAGCGGTTACCGTAGCCGATATAAACGATCGGAACATGAAATTCACGTCGCCAACCCCGCGCTGCCAACGAAGCAACATCCTTCTTTCCTTATGACCTCACTCACTTGCAGGTATTATCCCTTAAACTACTGCAACTTTAGAGTATCAATAGTTCAGTGATTTGTATCAACCGAACTATTGCTACCCAAAAGTCGCGCTAGTTCGGTCCACCGAACTCACAACCGAACGCTGACAGCGCATCTTCCGGCGACGAAAATTATATCCCTTTGAGATGCTTTTTTTATTTTTAGGAATAAAAAGCAGTCACACGGTGCTAGGTCCGGGCTGTAAGGAGGGTGACTCAGGAGTTTGACCGGCGTGCTGTCCAGGAAGTCCCTCGTTTTGAGCGCGGTGTGCGCGGGCGCATTGTCATGGTGGAGCAGTAGCCCACGGAGCCCTGTGTTTGGTCGCTTGTTGCTCACAACAGAGAAAACTTCTGGCAAGCATTCGGAGTTGATGCTTCTTTGGTTTTGTAAAGGAATTGACACCAAGTAGCCAGTTAAATTGAAAAAGCTCGCGATCAAAATTTTCCCCCCGCTTCTAGACCGCTTCACTTTGGTAGGCGTTGCTTCGTTTTGAAACACCCAAACTGTCGACTGCCGCTTCGTTTCTGGATCGTATTGATATATCCAGGACCCGTCACCTGTAATGATGTCATAAACACGCCGAGACGAACCTGCTTCAAATTTGTTAAGCATATCACGGCACTATTTCACCCGAGCCTGTTTCTGAGTACATCAGTAGTGCCGTATACGCACTACTGATGTGAATCGTTTACCGTAGCTACCGTAGATTCATCGACATCATTCGTCGGCAAGTGGTGCACCCTGCTGACTGACAAACGAGTCAAGAATTTCTTTGAGCTTTTTTGGTTTATTGCTGCGAGTGAGTGAGGTCATTAGGAAGGGAGTGGCTGCGTTCGCAGCGGGGCCGGATATTTCATGTTGCGAGCGTTAAAGCTACGGTAACCGCTTCACATCAAATGGGCCGTATGCTTGTATGTCACCCCACATAGTATAATTAACACAGTTTTTTTTTTTTTTTAATACTACGTCGGGTGGCAGACAAGCATACGGCCCGCCTGATGTGAAGCGGTTACCGTAGCCGATTAACGCTTGCAAATTAAAATATTGCTCGTGCGCCGCCACCCCCGCTGCCAACGCAGCATCTCCTTCCTTTCTTTCTGGTGACCTCACTCACTCGCAGGAACACAATAACCCTCAAGGGAATTGTTATTTGGCTGCGGTATTCTGTGAGGTGGAGATACATTCCCCAGTCGGGTAGCTTACAATTACGCTCCCTACCTCTCTTTTCGCCAGAGCTTCGTTTGTCAGTCAGCAGGGTGCACCGCGTGCAGGTGAAGTTGGCTTTGGTTTAAAGATCTTGATGAACCACTTACACCCCAAAAACATAGTTGATTACTTTGTATCATGTCTCTGTCTATAAATCTATTGATGTAATGAGCCAACAGTTTAGTGTAATTAATAATATTGTCATAGCTCCAACATCCCAATTAGTCGTTTGTCTATATGAAATTTGTAGCTATTGTTCTAACGATCAACATCTACATGTAGTTTTAGGTTGTAAATGTTCCACCACTCTTTAGGCTGGTTTCATTTTTAGGGTTCCGAACCTCAAAAGGAAAAACGGAACCCTTATAAGATCACTATGTTGTCCGTCTGTCTGTCTGTCTGTCTGTCTGTCTGTCTGTCTGTCTGTCAAGAATTTCTATGTCGAGAATGCGTGGAGGTATCAAGCTGAAATTTTAACTGTATACTCAGGTCTACGGTCCCGTAAAGTAAAAAAAAAAATCAAACTGCTAAGTTTACGTAGAAAAAAGTTACGGCCGTTTATTCAGCAAAAAACGCATATTTCGACACACTCAAGAGAATCAAAACCTATAGGGTACTTCCCGTTGACCTAGAACTATGAAATTTGGCAAGTACCATCGTTATAGACTACAAGTACAGGAATAAATCTCAAAACTATACATTTGTAAATAGATCTTAAAAAATAGGGGGTCTATATTTTTTATAGGGTGTCGAAATTTCAAATTGAAACTACTAGTTCAAATGGGGTATCATATGAAAGGGCTTGATGTACACATTGCAAAATATATTTTATTTATTTTTTTCGACGCATTATTTCTTATTTATAATGAAAAATATCAAATTTAATAATGATACTACGTACCTACGGAACCCTCGGTGGGCGAGTACGACTCGCACTTGTCCGATTATTTTTTTTATACTACATCAGATGGCAGACAAGCATACAGCCCGCCTGATATGAAGTGTTTACCGTAGCCATATTAACGCTCGCGATATGATATATCGCTCGCGCGCCGCCACTCCCACTCCCAATGCGATAACTCTTTCCTTTCTAGTGACCTCACTCGCAGGAACACAACAACCCTCAAGGAAATTGTTATTCGGCTGCGGTATTCTGTGAGGTACTTCCCTAGTCGAATAGCTTACAAATACGTTGTAACTACCACAAAATGTTCAGAATGCTTGAAAATGCAGCTTCAGTGAACAACCGCGTGCAGACTGCCATCAGCGCCGGCCTGGGGTCTACCGCCTAAGCTGAAGCCGATGATCACCGGAATTTTTGATCGCAAAAATTAGACTTCACCTTACATTAGTGGCAATTGTGTTTAGCTTTCTACCAGAGAAACCATGAAGCTGTACCGACAAACCTAAAAATATTTGTCAATAACTCAAAACTAACACATATTTCTGGGGATCAAAATATTCAATGGTAATCAGCATCAGGCTTCAGCTTCGGCGGTAGGGCCCCTGGCCGTCAGCACTGGTCGGTTTCATTTACAAGTACATACTTACTCTTTCAGTTGTTGAAAATGACCGGTTACGACCACAGCAGAAGGACGATGTTGGTGGCGGTTGTATGTTGTTTTAGATGGTAGAGTATCTATTGGATTATCCAACCATTACCCCAAATGCCCGGAGTGCATGGATGACGTCGAAACAAGCTTCCACCTGCTTGCCGAGTGCCCCATGTACTCACTGATAAGATGGGAGACCACGGGGTTGGAAACACTAGACACAGAAGACCTGGAAGACCTGAAGGTGGAAAAGATCGTAAGATTTTGCAAGGAAACAGGTAGGTTCGACGGAACGCCGTGATTGCCGGATAAACCCACATCCTCCCCAAAAGAGAGGACCAGGGGAAATGGGTGAAATGGCCTCAGGTAAGGCTGATCACCCGCCCGATAGCCGGCGTCCCCGTTGGAAATAATAATAATAATCTATTGGATTAACCTTTAACGGGAGTCGTGACGGAGACGCACGGGCCCCGCGCATTTTGTTTTAAAATTTTCTACAAATGCATTGTGTCATCTTCATCTCCATCATCAGGTCATTTTAGTCTCCACTACAGGAGCACGGCCCTCTCTCGTCTGTCCCAGACAGAAGGAGGATTTGGCTTGGCCTACACTCCCCACGCTGGCCAGACGGGTTGAGGACGCCTGATCGATGTTTTTTAATGTCCCTTAGTCGCCTTGTACGACATCCACGGGAAGAGACGGAGTGATTCTATTAGAATAGAATCATATTAAAATTGGCCGTGTGGTTTCCGGCAGACTAGAGTCTGCCGGAAACCACACGGCCAATTTTAAAAAAATCCATTGTGTGTAGCTGTCATTTTACGAAATCTCTTTAGATACATTAAAATTCGCCACATATGCTGGATTTTCAACGATGTAACACTTGCCAGAAGAGAGATGGAACAAATTTTTTCACAGCCCTTTCAATATGGGTTTCAAATTAAAGGGCTAGACTAGACTAGATGGTCGGGGGTTTCTTTAATTTTTAATTCAATTGTCTTGAATTGTAATTAAATAATGCAAATTAAGAGAGTAAATACTCATTGATACATGAAGCGATTCTATTATTTATCATTCGTTAACATTTAACCAGCCACATTATTTCGATTGACTAGCTAGAAAACATTTTATACTTCGCGGCCGCGCGGCCCACTGTACCAGTATTAAGTACATAAAATTCACGATACTAGTTAAGGGCAAATCCGCAGGCGGAAGGTACAAAAACATAATTAAAAATGGATATAGGTTTAAAAAGTAAATGACAACAGATTTCGTATCTCTCCGAATGGCCATGACAAGATGACATGCTACACAATAAGGGAACCCCGTTTCGGTTGTTCCATAAAGTAAATACGAAATACGAGGCCTTTTCAAACACACGTCCTCTAAAATTATAATTTTATTGTTTTGATATTACGAACCCTCATTACAAAAGGGAGAATTTGGGTCCTAAAATTTTGACCAAGGATAAATTTAAAGACAGTAAACAAACATCACACGAAATACTGATTCGTTTTCGAAAAGGAAAGTTGGATAGAATAATACTTGTAATAGACGCAAGGTTCCTGTTAATATTTGTTATTTTAAATGTATGTCGAGAAGTACCTCCACCAAAGAGACGCCGCAGCCAAATAACAATTCCTACAGGAATGTTGCGCTCCTAGGAGTGATTGAGCTTACTAGAAAGGAATGAATATCTTTATGTTAATAGCGTGTACTTTATGTTGAAACTGCTTCACATCTGGCGGGATGTATACTTGTACCCGATGTAGTATAAAAAGATTTATCCTTAAAATGCCGAAACAGTTTTGGTTAAAAAAAATATTATTATACTTACGCGAGATGGTGGCGACGTTGACACACCAACAGTTTTTCATGTAAACGTTTTACATCAAAAACGCCCTAAATTTAACTGTGCTAGTCCGTACTAATATTGTCAATGCAAAAGTGTACGTCTGTTTATCTGCGACTGGTCCGATTTGAATAGATATTTAGCATGGACATAGATTATATGCCGAAGAAGAACATAGGCTACCTTTTGGCGCGATATAACAGACATTCCGGAAGCTTGTAATACAATAACAAATATGTAGTTACTAATAGCAAGCTTCCACGTACTCAATATATCTACTGTAATTGCATTTACTGTGTTACAGCTTTTTAAAAGGAGCCAAACCACATTTTGAGGGCTGCCCGCATAGTATCCGATCCTGCCCCCTTACCACCATCTCTTATTGCGACTCAATAACTGAATAGATTGCTTATTCATACCAATGAATAAGCGACTCTATTTCAAATGGAATAGAGTCGCTTATTCATTGGTATGAATAAGCAATCTACTCAATTATTGAGTCGCAATAAGAGATGGTGGTAAGGGGGTTGTGCGTAATATAATATGGGTTATTTTATGGCGATCCTTCAAGGTGACTTATCTATTCAAAGAAAGGCCTGGCACTGATAATATTCAAATATAGGGCGATAAAATGAGGATAATTCTCATAATGGACATATAACATACTTAAATAGACGTTTATTACAAACATTATATTTTCATATATTTTTTTTTTGTGTCTAAGTATATGTAGTAAATACTTATATTTTAAATAGCTATTGTATAGTAGTTTATATATCAAAAATAAAATATATTTATTGTAAATTAACACTTCATTATTTGTATTATATTAAATATTTAGTCAAATTAATCTATAATACTGACTGACAAATGACATATATACATGTACTGTATGTTGTAGATATCTTTGAGTCTATCTGACTACTATACATACAGTACAGTATGTATAGTAGACAGATAGACTCAAAAATTAGGACTTCCGTAGACAGACAATATACTTATAGAGAATCCTACCTAGCTTTTAGAATCAGTGTACAATTGTGTGATCGAGATTAGATCGGGACTGAATTTTTACCTTTACATATACCCACATAACACGTAATGCTGCGATGGCAGCGGGGGTGATATGTTACGTTGCGAGCGTTTTTTTTTTGTTGCGAGCGTTAATATGGCTACGGTAACCGCTTCACATCAAGCGGGCCGTATGCTTGTCTGTCACCCGACGCTGTATAAAAAAAAAAACAAACGTGATTTTTTGTCGTTTTTATAGATAATGGGTACGGAACCCTTGGTGCGCGTGTCCGACTCGCACTTAGTCGTTTTTTTTTGTATGGAATGACCGGAGTGAGCCCAGATTACGAGATTTTACGTAAAAACACACAGCATTTTGCCACCGTGACGCCATGTCTCATAGTCAGTGAAGCATCGATCGACGAAGGTGAAAGGTATTCGTGAAGAAATTTTACAGGGTCGGCAACGCGTAGTATCTGATGTTGCGAGCGTCCATAGGCTACGATACGATGGCTGCGTACCAGCAGGCGGTAATAAAAAAAAAATGATATTAGGTTTAATGTCATAGTATAAGTAATAAATAGTACTACTAACAATGGGTACGGACTATCTTAAGGGTAATAGCCCCCTTACCAACAACTCTTATTGCGATTCAATAACTGAATAGAATGCTTATTCATACCAATGAATAAGCATTCTATTCATTCAACCATTCTAGGGGGGCTGGAGCTCGATGACGTAGTTGCGCGTGGTATAGTCTAATCGAACACGCAAGTTAAGTAATGTTGCCGTAGCTTGGATAGATTTTTTTTTTTTTTTTTTAATAATTTATTTCTAAAATTCTCACACATACATTTCAACACGTTAATGCCGTACCACGAAAACCTGGGTGATGGGTTTATTTATCTCGAGTTCCTCCGTGCTTCGGAGGGCACGATAAGCCGTCATCCCGGCAGTTGTCATTAGATAATCATTAAGCCAAGTCAGTGGCCTTTATGGGTCTTGAAAACACTGGACTCCGCCAACCCGCAGTTGAGTAGCGTGGTGGAGTATGGTCTAAACCCCTTCGATTGAGGGGAGACCCATATCTCAGCGGTGGGATGAATAAGGGACGGACTATCTTTACAAATTTCTTTTAATTCTGAGGAAACAAACACGCATTTCCCTAAAGCCGACCACAAATATTACATTATTAAGTTAGTACTCCATTTGTAATTTTCTCATTACCATCAAATAATCATACATTACCTGCTAACACCGGGAGGGGCACGCAAAACAATTACATTATAATTACTTTGCGGTTTGGCCTGTCTACAAATCACGGGAATTTACACTTTAGACACCTTTGAATTGAGCTCGAAATTGTCTGTCCATCACGAGAGGTAACAATGACGTAATTGTTCTGCTATTTGTATTAGAACAGAGACCGCAAACAATTATGGTGTATGGCGCAGTTAGATTGCAGAATTAGGCTGTTAATTAAATGCCTGGGGCATATCTCCGTGCCTTCGCCTTGTACTTGAGTTGAATGGAGATTGAATCGACAACGGAAATTAGATGTCACAGGTTAGATTATATCAGCGTAGCGAAATCCTAGGTTTGTTACTAAACATGTGTTGGATACTAAACATTGTCTGGTGACCTGTTACACAGGTTCCTCGGAACCTACGTCAGGCACCTGTCTCTCACAAGCCCTTGATGAGTTAAACATGTTACGTTTCAATTTATTATATTTGGTATTCACTTGTGAGAGGAAATAAACGATTATATTATTTATTATATTATATTTAGTGTTTTCACGAGCTCTACCGCCTAACCTGAAGCTGATTGAGAATCTAAAATACATAACAAGTGTAACTGTTATTTTAACAAATACAATGTAAAAATTCTTAGAACTAATACAAATGCAACAGTTTGTAGGTTTGCAAAGGCGAGCTTATCTCTCAAAGAGATCTCTTCCAGCCAGCCTGTGCGGTGGGACGTTTTATTTATTTATTTATTTAAGGTTTGCCAACAGACTTACATCATATGACTACGATAAGGAACAAGATAATTAGGATAATAACAAAAATTAGGATGTAGGTAGATCTAGTTACAGGCAAACACAGCATATGTGTAATTTAACTATATAAGTTGAAAACTATTAAAATCGGAGTACAATTAAGTAATAATAATAGGTGGTAAAGAAGTATGTATTAGTCGTTAAGTTGTGCGACCAGTTTTTTGATACCAGTCAAGGAAACCGAAAATATATCCACTTGCGATTTTGTAAATAGCTTATTATGATCGCGACATATCCTCGGAATCGTACTGTACAATGCCTGTATTGGTTCTATATTTTTTTAACAAAAAAGGGCTTAAAATTAATTATTCCGACACTACGACGGGGAATCACATATTTGAACTGTTCCAGTTAAGCGTGGGCAATCGACGTTCCCTCTCAATATTCTAAACAGAAATACTTGGTCATTGTCACGTTTTGTAAGATAACGGTTATATTCCAAAAATTTAAGCTTATTTTAAAGGCAAACGTTCTGAAAATGTGCGCCGCGGGGCCCTGGTTCGCCGCAAATAAGAATACGAGCGCCGTGAGCCGTACCTTTTTACTATTCTTCAGAAACGAAACTATTTCGACTGGCTAGCTAGGGCTCCGATACAAAATACTAAGACTGTAAGGGCACCGCGACCACCGGTGGCTGAAAAAGTTCCGGAACACCTGAGCTAGTCCATAATAACCTTAAAAATACAACGGTTAGGCTAAAGATGCACATTTTTAAGTTTTGTTCGCCACAAAACTTGCAAGTGTGCATGCTGTCCGAGGGTTCATTCATCTAAATCCTTTGAAACTGTGGTCACTTTTAGTGAACATCCTAAAAGAAATGTGCAACTTGGAATCAGATTTTGTGTAAGTCTAATAAGACGAGTTGTAGGCCGAAATGTTGGGCCCTCGGATCGTATGTGGCTATCCGAGGGCTCGCCTATAAATCTAATAAACTACAAACATTACGAAATAAGTCTTTAGGCCCAATTTAGGCTAATCAAAATTCGTTTGAGCAATCAGTAGTCGTAGAGCTTTCATATTTTTTATATGTTTGTCCAAAATTATCGTTCGTACGACATGTCTACAAAAATTGCCTACGCAAATTTCAAAATTCTTTTACGTAAGTATATGTAAAGTATGTTGTTAAGTATATTTTGTACGAATTCGTTCGACTGAGAGCTTGTTATTACTCCTCGTACTTAGTTTTACAGATAACCTTATAATGGCTTGTGTCCTCGGATGGTCATATTTTATTAATAGGCTATTTGACAATGTTAAAAAAATGTGTTTTAGGATCGATCTAAGTTTGGCGGGAAAGTCCATTTTAAAAGTATGAAATTATTAAAAAATAATATTTCCATTGCAGAAGCAATAAACAATAACTACTATAACTTTTATTATGATAGTAATTACATAAGGGGAATATTTAACATAGCTGTCGTACAAATTTCTGATTCGATGTATACAAAATACAAACCTGTGACGTCATAACTCAGTAGCCTTTTGTATGGATCGTTTTCGGGAAAGTCCAAAATTGTGATTTTTAAATTAACATATCTCGAGAGATTTTTGTGCTATCGATGTAATTCTTTCGCCTATGGTTATATTATTGAGACGTCCTTAAATGTCAAACAGAAAAAAATGTTGGTCAAATTAAAAATTTAACAAATATTATTAATAAAATGTGAATACTACGAAAAACATGAAGTTTTCTCTTTTTGTGAAAAAATATATGCAACACGTCGTCAAATAATGAACAAATCTAGCTAGTTTTTCAATCTTTCTAATTCCCTTACATACTGTTGCACAACACACGCCACTTATTTTATTATGTAAATAAGTACCTACATGTTATATTTGAATAGGGTAGGTAATTTAAAATTGTTATTTACATAATAAGGCTAATTCAACTAGGGAGAGATATTTGAGTGAATAAACATTTGCCCTAAATGTACAACACGAATGTAATCATTTTATTTCCGGGTTTCCGACGTAACTACATTGAGACTCTCAATTACATAATACTTATGTTAAGCACTACTGTCAATTACTGTGTTTGGTTCGGGGGCCCACCACACATTCCCACCACTGTGTCTCCTGTGTAGCCAGGATTAACAGCGGCGACCACCAATAAAGGCAATGAACAGGGAAGTCCATTGCAGGCCCGGGAGTAAGACTACGGCTGCCTTGGAACTCACAACGAATTTACTCAGAAGAATTTAGTAGGAGTAAGAAGCTTTTGGAATTTGACTTCCCCTCTTGCCAATGTGAGAGACAGTAATATGGCAAATAAGGCATTAAAAGCCTAAAGAGATGGCTAGTCGAGAGAAATAACTCAACTGCCGTGCATCACGGATTTTAAGTATCTAACAATTCATATAAGCAATTCCAATAATGTGAATTGCAAAATCGTCTGAGTATGCTCTAAACCCTTCCGATTGAGGGGAGACTCATATCCCAGCAGTGGGATGACTAAGGGTTGAAGTCAACGTAACGTTATTTCTGTATCTATAAAAGGCAACCGTTACTGACAAATTTATCAACGCACAGCTGAAGCCACTTGGCGGATCGGGTTGTTTGGTATATTGTTTGGTTTATTACCACCTTCGATCAACAATAGACATAACCACAGTATAAGTAATAGCACTACGTGCAGTATGGCCACTACCTGCCGCTCCCTCGTGTCGACCTCACCTCCCCTCTGAGACAAATCTGAAGCGGTTTGTATGGCACTGCACGCACACACACTCATTCACGCTCTACACAAATGTCATTGCTTATGTAGTAGTTAACGTCGCCACGTTTGTATGGAGTGGCTGGGGTGTGGTATAACGTAGACAACCGCTAAGAAAGGATCTTTGAAAATTCCCACGAGATACCGGGATACACGCGTAAGAAGTCGCGACGCAAGCTAGTGTTCTAAAACAGGGCTGTCAAAGGCACGGCCCGCGGGCCGCATGCGGCCCTCAGCTTATATTTGTGCGGCCCGTGACGTGTTTTTCATTTACCGGTTTCTATACAGTTTTTACCGCTATGGATATTGAACAACGAATCTGACTAAAAATTATATATTTTTAGACAAGTTTAAGTTTTATAAGTAACTAGATATAGCTAAGCTTAAACTTTCAAAGGAGGTAGTAAAAATTGTCAAGTAGATAATTTGTTTCTGCGGCCCGCTAATCTGTTTAGTAATTTTTAATGGCCCGGTATTGTATATGGTTTGGACAGCACTGTTCTAAAATAAAACCACAGATATACCAACGAAAAGCTTCTTTGTAGTCATGTTGAAAATCAAATTCTCGCCAGGGCTGTAGCCTCCCACCGTGTAATGTAAATACCGACGAACGACATAATCGCGTATGTCACTCAGCGCGGTTGGTTACGGCCGAGTGAGTGGCGGCCATTAATTACAACCGATCCATTCTATCTGACTTTTATAGCTGCTCAATACGATTGACCTGTTGATATTATATGCTACAAATTATATCGTCGACAAAAAAGTAGTTAATGTAACTTTAGGGACTAGTATTTCTATTTACTACGTCGAGTGGCAAATAAGCAGGCCCGCCTGATGTAAATAATAATAACAATAATAGTTTTTTCGTACCAATCAAAAATTCACACTTGTAAGTAAACTTAAATTAGGTTAGTAAAACATTGAATTAAAATTAATACTCTCTCCGCAGGAGTAGATATAATAAGTAGCAATACTATTCTATCTATTTCTGCGAAGATGTCCAGATACCCAGTGCCTGAACATAGGATTGTCTATTTAATGTGTTTATCGACGATGTTGCATCGACGATGATGGCATAAAAATCATGTGTGCGAGCTTCCGCAAACATCCCTGACGCGCTGCAGAAGCGATGCAGCCCCATCAGAATCCTTAAACCCATTATTACATTGGACACGCAGGGCATTGTATGCTCTCTGTATATACTTGACCACAGGTTGCACGTGTAAAACGACTGGCACTACGCCTTAAATAACGATAAATTTAAGATCTTTGTTGCACCGCGCATACCTGCAAGGCAACATTTACACGTCATAGAGGCCTTTATTGACGATACGGCCTAAATACTTAAACTGAGCAACACGGTCCAGTGGGTCGCCACCGTACATCACGGGCGGAACATAGGATGGACTTCTGCGCACCGCCCGAAACACCAGCAGTTGGCCCATCGTCACATTATACGCTATTAACTTGAAATGTCTCGAGTGCTGCCACCCCCGCAGCCAACGCAGCAAATCCTTCTTTCCTGGTGACTTCATTCATTCGCAGAACATAAGGGACCTTCAAGCGAATTGATATTTTGCTGCGGTATTCTATGAGGCGGAGGTATTTTTCCAATCAAGTAACTTATAAATATGCTGTACCTACCCTCCTAATAAGTCTTTGCCAGAGCATCGTTTGTCAGTCCGCAGGATGCAGCGCGTGCAGGCGAGGTTGTCTTTGGCTCAAAGATCATAAAGTACCACTTACATAACATAACTATAGTTTATTGAATTCCAAAGCGGCCTATGAAGTCCTCCAGTGGGCGATTTCTACATGCAAAGGGTCCATGAAATATCATATAAATTCTATTTAAATTACTACCATACCATGCAATTGACACATAGCATGCAAATCTTACGAGAGTAGGACAGTATATACCCACTCTTTTGCTTATTTTATGGTCGAATTTCGTTCAGTGGGCGACCACTAGTAAATATTATTATATTAGTACATAGTCAATAATTAGACAAAGATAAATTACATTGGTTACATTTATCCAAAGACTATATATAGTACAATATCTGTATGAACTCTTTAATCACAAAAAGAAGGGCAATATTAAGAAAAACTTATGAGTATTCAGTAAAGCTAGTCGGGTCAGTCTAGTTACCGTGAATAACTTTCAATGTTGTAGTAATCCTTTTTTACGAACGTATCTGAAACTTATAGCAATCCTGAACGATCTGGAATGTAACCCGTCCCGGCCTACTTTCAGGAGCCTTCAGGAAATATATCTAATTCGGAAATAGCCCATTTCTCAAGTGTTTCGGCCTGTTTTCGCGCAGATAAGTGATATACGTTTTCGATGGTTTTTTGTTAAGGTTATAGATATAGGTAGATATTTCATTACTTATGTTCCTTTGATGTTCTGAGTTCATGAGTCTCATACGAAAAATGTAGGGAAATGTAGGGATACTAACACCCTGTCGCCTCAGGAAATCTGTCGCGAGAGCAGGGTCAACAATCTTCACAAATATGTATCCCTCACACAAGAGTAAATATTTGTTCCGTTTAGTGTCGAGACTGTCAGTCCATAGGGTCAGACTACGAAGAGGTTTTATAAAGAAACCTCTTCACGTTACTTCGGGATAAGAGGGCTGGCTCTCTTCTCTCTTGACGAGCTCCGTGGTCGAATGGTTAGAAATGGCCACTTTGACTCCGAGGTCGCGGGTTCGATTCCCGCACAAGACAAACATTTGTGTGCATGAAAATGTCTGTTTGTCTTGGTCTGGGTGTTTTCTATGTATTATAAGTATGTATTTACAAAAAAAATGTATTTAAGTACATTTATCAGTTGTCTAGTACCCATAACACATTTGGGACTAGATGGCGCTGTGTAAATTGTTCAGAAATATTTATTTATTTATTTATTTTGTGAGGTGGAGGTACACCAGCGTTGCCAGATGTCCCGATTTTGGCGGGACGTCCCGATTTTTAAATCAAAATTTAATGTCCGCGCGGGACAGGCTCAGTCCCGCTTTTCGAGTTTAACTCGACCGTGTGTGCAGCTTGCTGAGAAAGCGAAAAAAAAAATCTACAGCTATCCTTTGAAGAGTTCTTCATTTTTATTAAAAATAAAAAAAAAAGGAAACTTTAAAAGAAGTAACTTTATTCTTCACAGAAATAACATGAATAAGTAATTCTTATAAATAATTACTCTCTTATCGTAGGTTGCATTTTGTAACGCTCACTCCTCAGAGTACTGTTTGAAACGCCATATTTTTGTAATGAATAAAACTTTCTTGATTTTGAACTCTTGATTTTTTTTTTTTATTTAGAAGACGAATCAGATTCTATTTAACGATAGGGTAAATCTGATTTAAAATATACCATATTTTTATTAAAATACATTTTCTATTACTGTTTTTGCTATCTATTGTCAGGTAAACGTAATTTGAACTCCAATAAAAATATAAATATTTAAAAACTTCTGAATGTATACGTTTTTTACTATGTCCCGCTTTCGACGAAAGAATCCCGCTTTTTTCACTCAAAAAGTTCCAAAATCCCGACTTGGCAAAAAAAAAATCTGGCAACGCTGAGGTACACCCAGTCGGGAAGCTTACAGATACTCTGTTCACTGTCTCTCTTAATAGAAGAGAGACAGGGAACAGAGTATAGCAATAGGCTATTCAGCGAGAAAATGCAGACAGCATTCTTGCTGCCATGCCACACGGACACGATTTTCTTTAGTTTTCTGTTTTTAGTTTTTCTATTATTGTTTTATCACATTGTTTTTAACCGACTACAAAAAAGGAGGAGGTTCTCAATTCGACTGTTTTTTTTTTTTTATGTATGTTCTTCGATATCTTCGTGAATTGTGAACCGATTTTCAAAATTCTTTTTTTATTTGAAAGGGTATGATCGCAAGGTGGTCCCATATTCACCAAGTCAGGATCTGATGATGGGATCCCAGGGAAATCAAGGGAAACCCTTAAATTTTATAAGCACGTATGGTCAAATTCTATTTTTTTATTTGAAAGGGTATGATTGCGAGTTTGTTCCATATTCACCAAGTCAGGGTCTGGTTATGGAATCCCACAATAATCGAGGGAAACCCTTAAATTTGCCCTGTGGTTGCCGGCAGAATAGAATTGCGCCACCCTATTGCTCTGCGCTGGATGTCGTACAAAGGAATCTTGTGTGATGCAATCACTTTTCTCCCGGAAGACGGACAGCAGCGTCTCCCGTTGTATTCCACCAATAAGCTGCGCTCGCCAAATGAAGTCGGTTTTTTTTTTTTTTTAAAGACAACTTTATTATTATTAGTTTAAGCATTAGTATAAATAATAGTACTACGTACAGTATCACTAGTCCCTGCCGCTTGCCTGCCATTAAACTATTTGTTTTTTCATTACAAAATCAATTGATTTTTTTCCGTTTTAACAATTAATTTTACATATTGTATCGTCGAAATCGTTGATTCAACAGTTCGTCGTTTTTGGATTTTTTTAAGTTGAATCTCCACATTTTCAATAAACAACCACGACATTATGAAATATAAGAACGGGTATTAACGCGATCATGCATAAGGGTATTTACATACCTGTATTATTGCCTGACGTTTCGACCAGGTTGCACCGGCCGTGGACGTGGACGCGTCGGTTAGCTCGCAGAATAGGGATGTCGTGAGTGTAGTATGTCGCGGTACATGGATATCGAAAAACACGGGGGTAGATGAAGATTCATCGACCTCGACAACGGAGACAGAGTAACACCGCTGAGACAGTCAGCCTGTGACCACGGCCGGTGCAACCTGGTCGAAACGTCAGGCAATAATAAAGGTATGTAAATACCCTTTTGCATGATCGCGTTAATTCCCGTTCTTATATTTCATAAATCATGCAACGCGAAAGTTTAAAAGTTATTAACCACGACATTAGATTGTATAATAACCAATTATAACCCGCGTGAGACATTTAGTGTTGCATGGTAATGTAACTAACTATATTTAATACAGTCTCATAATCACAATCATTTAAAATAAACGTATAAAGATATTTATTATTATAAATATTATAATATTACCTAAAGTATAACGGCTTACGCCACAGCGTTAAGGTACTTACTTCGTTATGAAGTCAATCATAAGGTATCTTAAACACACATATGCAGACCAGGTACCTACAGACGCGGTCTGTTTGTGTTATCGTTTTTTGTATGGAGTGGCCGGGGTGTGGTTTAAGTTTATCCTTGTTTGTAGTTTATGTATTCCAATATTGTTTACAATAAAATAGTTATTACTAAATTCCACACCCGATATAGTAGGGCTCGTTCTAACTCTCTACTAGGTAATTTGCATTTGATGTAAAACGCATCATTAACTTCCCTTGCAGTACGTACGATTGATCTCTTATTTCAATTTGCAAGGATTGTGGTTTAGATCTTCCTTTCTGATTAACTCACTCGCAGGAACTCAACAACCCTCAAGGGAATTGTTGTTTGTCTGCGGTATTGTATGGAGGTACTTCTCCAGTCGAACAGCTTACAAATACCTACGCTGTACCCTACCTCTCTTTTGCCAGAGCCTCTTTCGCTAGTCGACAGGGTGCACCACGTGCAGGTGGGGTTGGCTTCGGCTATAAAGATCATGGTGAGCCGCTCCACTTACAACTCTAACTTAGATAACAATATTTTTTCAGTCAAATGCCGCTAGTTATACCACTTAAACGACCTAAATTCCAATTGTAACGCCTTGAGCGATAAGTTACTCTTCATCTGCATCTCCCTTCAATCGACGGGGTATTGAGCGTACTCCACTACGCTGCTCACCCGCGATTTGCAGCGGATATTTACATAGTCACTCACGTTAACAGTAAATCTTTTTTGAAATGAAAATAGCCGAGTAACTTTACGCAAAGAGGCTTACCAAGATTCCACGGTACGTCCGGGCAAGTCGCTAGAATAGTTTAGCGATTGATCAGCTATTTTGCGTTTGATGCGGTTTCATACCCTGTGGCATATATAGCAACACTACTCGAATACTTCCTCGCCTAAGGTGCGTTTAGATAATTATTTCTAATTGTCTTGCGCCCGCGGCTTTGCTTTCACGCAAGCAGCCGCAGCCGGTTATGACGTGCCAAAAAGTAATACTTTTGCTTGGTCATCCCTCGGAGTAACTCATTCTTTTCGGGATAAAAGGTATACTTTTATTTAATCTGAGCTTCTAATATGGTGTATGCAAAATTCAATGCCAATGTTTTTATAGTTATGGCGTGAAAGCAGAACTGAAACAAACGAACTCATTTTCGCATTTATAATATTAGTACGTTAGTACTATTACTTATACTGTGATATTAGTAAGATTACTCAAATGGCCCTTGACTGGCCTCCGACAACCCACAGTTAAACAATTTGAGAAGAGACTCGTATTCCAGCTGGAATATAATGAATTTAAACAGGAACAAATGCACACTGCTGTAATAATTATGTCTCAAATGGACGGAGACTGTGCCGTACTGTACTGACGGTAGCACTGGAAGATAAGAGCGTAGTTCATTCTCAAATATTGGAACTAAAGTGTTGTTTTGGTTTTGTAAACTTTAATGCACACAATACAGTTTTGTACACAAAAGTCGAACTTAATGCATAAACATTTTCTCCCAGTTTACCTTTGGGACATTGTGAGACGTCTAAACTAGTGATTGCGGATGAACTCTACGAACCAGAGGGGTTTTATTCAGCAAAGTATCGAATTATGGATTGAAATCCTTGTCGAGGTTTCACTTTCTCATGGGTTCTTCAAGAAAGACGTAAAGGGGTTTTTACAGGACAGGGTGAGTAAGGTACGAAATCAATAGGTGCTTCCATACCTTACTCACCCTATTATTATTAAATAAACATAGTAGATGTAATGTAATCTATTCAAGTCTACCTTTCTCTTGTTGCATTGCCCCTCAGGATGATTAATGATCATATATGAAATGTACCTATGCATTTAGAAATCTCTACTGTTTACTTTAAGTATGGAATAAAGAATTGAATTGAATATTATATGACTTTTCTATTTACGCGTCCCGGATTTCGTCCCTTTTCCCAACCGTTCGTCTTACAGATATAGCGGTGTGTAGCGGGGCTAACTTTCAAATAGTTGGAAAATAACTCCGTTTGAAGATACTTCGTTTCTTCTTATAAAGTTTTTTGAGTAGACGTTGTTCTCTATTGGATCCGTGCGTGAGTTGGGTTGGGTAGTGTTATGTGGATTCAGCACGTGTCTTCGTTGGTATTATTTGATACATACAACGTCTCCACTGAATAAAAAAATCATAGTTCACCAGTTTGTAGTACCTTTTCAAGTTTTCGATACAATTATTATCTAACTAATGTAGGTAAATAATAAAAATGAATTTAGTAAAATGGAACATACCTACAGTCGAGCGTTGATTAAAGCCAGAAACTTAATTAATTACTGATAATTTACTCAATAAAATAGTCTAAAAATTACGCATTTAACCCTTAAATGCACAATTTTAAATACAGAAATGAAAAAAAAAATTTTGGATAGTTTATTGGATATAGATTATAGGAAAAATAATGAAAAAAATTTGAGTACTTTTTATGCTATATATTATTTAAAAAAACCATATGTTGCCATTTGGCAACAATATGCGTTAGGGACTAAGAAAATTAACTCATAGTGAAAACATTACAATGAATTGTATGAATAAATAAGCGATCTATTTATGAATGAAATGCAGCAAAACAGTTTCTATTATTTGTGAGACATAAGGAGACATTACATTTATACATTCTAAAACCCTTGCCACCTGGAAATTTACACCTATTCATACTGTCGCATCTTCTTTCATTATGACCCACTCCATCAGTCCTTATATCTTTTGGGGGCACTGTCTTCATATGCACTCGATGTTTTATAGCTTCTAACTCCTTTTCAACATTGCTACTAAATGGTCTGCAAACTTTTATTTTCATTATACTTTTTATATTGGCAGAAAACTTCTGCCAATTCCGACCTGACTCACCAAGGCTCATGATCTTCCTGATTCCTCTTTTTTCGTTAGGCTTTTTGTACAGTAGGCATGAATTTATCACTGTCATATCAATCCTGTGATAAAACAACCTCATATACCACGGCTCTTCATCATCATCAGAGTACTGATTCTATACCTCCTCAAAAAACTGTCCATAAGATCAACGCCCCCATGTGAGCGTTATAGTTTTTATAATTTTTGGGCAAGCTATTTCAATTTGACGTTTCCGTTTTTTATCATACCTAGTGACTGTCCCAACTGATTCGGAGCCAACATATGTAGCAGCTAAAGTCACAAGTTTATTGTCCAAAATGATTTCATGACCTCCTATCTGCTACACCTGGTATACCTATAACTGGTTGGCAAGATAAACATCCTGGTATGGGTTGTATATGCGGAGCTTTATCAGGTACATTGGCCAGAGGAGGAACTTCAGTATCCTGTTGCTCTTCGTCAGGTTCACTATGCAACTCATCTAACAACTCCCTTTCATTCTGATAGTAATCGAGGTTATTGTCATCCGTATCCCGGTCGTCTTCAGAAATGTACCCATTTTCTAAAGCGGTGAGAGCAGCCTCAATATCCCTGTCATGCAGTCCATCAAGCATGCTAAAAGGTATGATGAAAAAACTCAAAAAACATCAACCACCATTAGTAACTAAAATGCTCAAAACAGGCATATTGATATGATACTAAATGCATACTGTAGACATTTGGCAACATACATAATTTAGCACGATAAAGAAAATAAAAGAAACAATTTACGTAAATATTGCATAAATTGATGTTCACTTACCTTTGTTCTAATCCAATAGTATTTTTTTAAACAATATTTACCACCGAATATGAGAGAAAGTCACAAACAATAAATCGTAATTTATGAAACACAAAATTTTCGTCATCAACTCGGAAATGTCAAATAATTATAATTTTCCCGCCATATTGCAGCCGTCATTTTGTATTTTTTTCATCAAGGTAATATTCATAGTTGCATATATTCATTCAGAAACACAGCACCTGTCATTGTTTCTGTTTTTAGAGACTATGTTAGGTACGTAGACATTTGGCAACAAAATGCATTTAAGGGTTAAATTACTAAATCTGTATAAAAATATTATTTTTAAAACTACTATCTAAAGTATTTTCTATCCTGAGATTATAAGTTGAGATTATATCCTGAGATTCTATGTGGATTTCTTGTGTGGATCTTTACTAAGTATTAGGTTACCTTAATTATTTCTTATAGGTTTGTTTATAGATATATATGTATGTGTGTATTTATGTATTTGTGTATACATATGTATATGTATATAAATATATATGTTTGGTTATGTTTGATTATATATATATATATATATATATATATATATTTATTTGTATTAAACCTATTGTATAATTTTTAACAATTAATAATGCACCACCTACCTAATTTTATCATTGTTTCTCTTCTAAGGGTTGTCTGGAAGAGATTGCGTTTAGCGATAAAACCGCCTTTTGTACTTTAAATTTTTTGCAAGTTTCTTGTAATGTATCTTTGTTATATTGGTGCAATAAAGTGTATTCTATTCTATATATTCACAGTGAAAATACCATGTTTTTCCGAAAAAAAATAGTAATCTATATATATAGGTGATAGTTTAACGACTGCAGAGTGACATGCAGTCGTTAGTTTT
The DNA here is from genome assembly GCA_937001555.2 of Hypsopygia costalis. Taxonomy (NCBI): domain Eukaryota; kingdom Metazoa; phylum Arthropoda; class Insecta; order Lepidoptera; family Pyralidae; genus Hypsopygia; species Hypsopygia costalis. Next base: position 1,852,786 of record OW443334.2, read on the forward strand.
TCCTTCCCAAACCACTACACCCTTGGTTCCGAACCTAGGGATAATTTACCCCCGCAGGGGAATTAGGAGAAATTAGGAATTCTGTAGGCCCAACTGAATTCCTAATTTCCTATTGTACCCCTGCGGGGGTAATTATCCCTAGGTTCCCCCACAGTGTAGGGGTAATCAAGCTGATAAAAGATAACAAATTAGTCAGGCCAATAAAATCTAACCTAAGGAAGGGGGGGGGGGGGGGGGGGGGTTAGTTTCATTTATTGGTCATAGGGGTAACAACATTGAAAGGGTTAGGAAACGTAACATGAAATATAATTATCGTAGCCATAAATAGCAAATAGTTTCTCCTTAATAGAATTAATATTAATTAGGGTTAATTAGGTCACCTTTGTAAGATACTTGCAACCACACACGAAACCTAATGAAGACAATAATTCTAGGCATTTACTGTCAGAAAGCACTCAACGGGGAATCTAATCATTAGCTGGATGGATCGCTAATTAGCGATTCAGCTAATTACCGATTAGCGTGGGTAATATATTGGATATAGATTCCTACATCATATTACAATATATAATTACAGTCATACGTAAACCGTTAGAGCAATTTAACACAAGTAAAGATCTTGTATAGTAGTGTATTTACTTAATAGGTAGATGGCGCCACACTGTGACTCACGTAGTAAAATATAAAATGCAAAAATTTGTCACCAACACAAACCTTCCTGGTAGCTCAGTTGGAAGAGCACTCGACGGCCTCTTGTACACACCAAGAAAAGTCGCCGGGCCTATGCAAGAATTCGTGTCGTTTCTACACACGAACTGTGTACACTACTTCCGCGCTGACCAAGAAAAAAATCGCGACGTTTTGTTGCGGCGCGGTGGTTTTCGTGCCTAGATCCGACAAAATTCTTGTTGTGAACAATATGATGAATTGGTCCTATCTGTAGAATACACGGTGAAATTTCTTAGCGTGTATAAGAGGCCGACCGGTCATCGAGAGGTCGTTGATTCAAATCCCACCTAGGCAGGAGAGGTGAATTTTTCATTTTCAAAAATATTTATAAGTAAAGAAAGACACATCGTTTTTGGAGTGTAAGATGCTTACCAATAACTTTGAGCCAAAGATAATCTCACCTGCACGTGCTGCATTTTATTACAAATTAATAAGCCTATGACAAAACAGAAGTCGGACACAGTGTAGTTATTAGCTGAGAAATTGAAGCTGGGGATATGGCAATAGATCTCCAGCTGACAGAAGACCGCAGCCAAATAACAATTCCTTTGAGGGTTGTTGTGTTCCTGCGAGTGAGTGAGGTCACCAGAAAGAGAGAAAGGAAGGAGTATAGGCTGTCAACGGATCGGCGACCCTTGGTGTTGCTGATCGCCATGGGCGGTGGTGGTTGCTTTCCATCAGATGACCCACCTGCTCGTTTGCACTCATCTCATGTAAAAAAAAGCACAGGCAAACTAAAACATAGCTTAAAAAGTCCCAAAGCTCAGCTCTCCATTGATCCAGTTCTGTGTTCTCTATGCAAGTCATGAATGAAAAGTTTTCTGTAACTCGTAACACTAAGTACTAGACAGACATACAAGCAATGGTTTCAAAAGTATGAGATGTAAGAGTAATAAGTAACTCACCACGATCTTTAGAGTCAAAGCCTGCACCTGCAAACATCACCTGCACGTAGTGACTAATGAAAGAGGCTCTGGCTATATAAAATTTCATAATATTCGTGTATAACTGTAATAGGCATGTGAACAAAGTTTTAAAATTATAAAATCTATCTATCAGTTGCTATCAGTAACGTAAAATACATAAAACTAGAACGATCTGCGATCTTAAAATTTCAATAACTTATGTCTGACGTGTTTTATGGTCGTTCAAAGATTGGCGGGAAAGTCCGTTTTAAAAGTATGAAATTATAAAAAAATAATATTACCATTGTAGAAACAATTAAAAATACTATAACTTTTGTAACGGCACTAGCTACACATTTCACATAGCTGTCATACAAATTTCTGATTTAATGCATATGAAATATCGTGGTGTGACATCATAACATTGTAGCCTTTGTATAGAGCGTTTTTGGGATAGTCCAAAATTGTGATCTTCAAGTTATCATATCTCGAGAAGTTTTTATGCCATCGAAGTAATTCTTTCACCTAAGCATAGTATATTATTGTGACGTCTTTAAATAACGAATCGAAAAAAAAATGGTTCACCAGCCTATTGGCCTAAGATTGAGTAAATTAATCTAAGTACGTATTTTATGTAATAAGGCTGTTGTTATCCCAAACATAGTAGTTAAATAAAAAAAAGGTTTTCTAAACTTCTAATCAGAAAGATATTTTACATTGATAGTAAAGTACAATCCTATTTATGAATAATAAATGGACGAAGTATCTCGAAAAAATATATATAAAATTTCTAAAACGTATATAAATCAAAGATAAAAAAAAATTTCGTAGAATTAAAGAAACGAAATGTTAAAATATCTACTTAGTTGTTTTACAAAATTATCTTTTACAAGTTTCACTGTGTGTTTTCCTCGATAATTCCCGCCAACGCTATTTCGGCCCACGCTCAGTGTTTGAATAATAAAGTTGCTACTTATAGCAGTACTGAGGTATAAAGCAATGATATATGAAGGATAAATACTATAGATATGGCATACACATACTAAATTGCAGGCATGGCAGATGGGGGGGAAAGTCCTAGAGTGGAGGCGACGTATGTGGCGACGAAGCGTAGGGCGCCCCCTCTCTAGATGGACCGACGACCACAAAAAAATGTCTGGTAACGATTGGATGCAGAAAGCGAAGGATCACGTATGGCGTAAAGCATTGGAAAAGGTCTATATCCAGCAGTGGGTAGATACAGACTGATAATGATGATGATGATACTAAATTGTGTCAGAAAACGGTTCCCGTCGCCTGGGAGATTGACTATCGCTTATCATCACGGCGCTTTAATATGCTTGTTATCTCTTTCCATCGCTGAGTACGTAATCTAATGATGTCTTTATTAAATATGAAATTAACCAAAAATACGCGTTAACATCAAACATTATTGTGTACTTTTGTGAGATATTGTAATCTCTTCTCTTGGGATTTATTTACTTTATCACCATAAATTGTGCATTTTCGTAATACAGAAAACTACATTTTATCTATTTCAATGAATTGTCACAAACGTCAGATTCATTAACTTTTAACTTGCATTATACAAATTGCGAGGCGAGACAATTGGGTCACTTTTCTGATGTACGTTTTTGAAGCTTGCAGCATATCTATTGTATTTATTACATCATTGGTACAAATTGGTACAAAGCAAATAATGTGGGCAGGTTTATTTTGGCTCTCATAAGCGCTTATGACAGTATACAATAACTCAACCCCAACTCAACGATGGTAGGAAATAATTTTTATCAAGCTTTATCTGTGGTATGTACAAACTACAGAACCTATAATTAAGGTCTCAGCATACAAAACGGGACGGGATGTAACGGACATGTTAAGTTGATAACGACGTAAAGCGACGGTAATAAAGTACCTACTTTATTGTATTATGTTTGGGTAATATTGGGTGCATTGTATTTATCTGTAACTCTCAATATATGTATATAAAAAAATATTTTTATTTCTATCATCAGGGACGGGGCGGGGCGGTATGATGGCACTTGAAAAGCTATGGTATTCCTTCCGACACTTTAGGTCGTTATCAATTTGACGTATCCGGCCCGGCCCGTGCGGGTTCCCATTGTGTATGCTGCGACCTTAGTTTAATAGAGGTTGAAATACTCAATATCTTTATACCATTCCATATGTTGGACATAGTTACCTATAAAGATGTTCTAAACAGTATACAGATTATTAAATACATATGAATCCTGCTGGGCTGGCATTGCAAGGATGTTAGTGGTTTTTTATTTTTAAAATTTGTCAAAAAATATTTATAGACATAGACAGTGGGCTTGAACAGACTAGTTTGAATTTCGAAGTAGTAGGTATTAATTTGTCTTTGTATCGAGTAGAATAGCGTCGGGGTAAATCTCCTATTTTTGTGTAATAATTCCAAAATATATACATATTCTAGGTAAAATTTATATTTTAAAATGTGGCTTGCAGCTATATTTTCAATTATTCTTATACACTTTTTTAATAATGTGTATACGTCTGAACTATTACCCCAAAGGATGACTCCTGAAATGCTATCTGGGCGTAGCAAACGGAGATTAGGATAGCCCATGAACAGCTGAAAAATGGTAAAGGCGCCCGTGAGGACGGAATTACAACAGAACTGATGAAAGCTGGAGGAACTCCGGTTCTAAAGGAACTACGTCTGTTTGATTCCGTCATTCACAATGGGACCGCACCAATCACGTGGACCAGGAGTTTGGTCGTCTTGTGAAAAAGGTGATGATCTCACTCCTGACCCACGTCTTGTATACCTAGGCTGTTTTTAAGGGTTATCATGAATCGTCTCGCTCGAAGGCTTGATGACTACCAGTCACCGGAACAGGCTGGGTTTCGTAAAGGCTACAGTACCGTGGACCACATGTATACATTGCGACAGATAGTGCAGAAAACTACAGAGTACAGGTTTTTGTGGATTACGAGAAAGCCTTCGACTCCATCGAAACTTAGTCTGTTCTGGAATCCTTACAGCGATGCCAAGTAGACCATCGCTATATCGAGGTGCTGAGATGCGACATAATTTAAGAAATAAAAACAAACTCGCTGTGCATATTAAGAGGCTCCATAAAATCTCTAACTCGTTCCCAGGTCTATGTATACGCTTCTACAATAAACTTCCAAACGACGCGTTTAAATTATCCATGGGTAAATTTAAGAAATATATCAAAACTAGACTATGTCAAAAGGCTTACTATTGTATCTCAGATTACATAAATGATAAAAGTATTTGGAAATGAATTGCTCTTGTTATGTTATGTTAATGATTGTATTTGTATTTAATGTAACGATATTGGCAATTAAAAGAGTCGGCCTTGAGTTTCTTGCCAGTTCTTCTCAAGAAGCCCCGTCGCCGGAACTGGCACTTAAATTCATTTTCACATTCAAGATAGTGTGATGAAAGTGAATCTAAGCTCTGCGGATTTAGAGTAGTAATGATTTATACATGTTCTTATATTTAAATTGTATGACGTTTCTAAGTGCTTTTTATTCCGACAAGGAGATGTCGTTTCCCCCAAACCATTTACCGCTGCTCTGGAAGACGTATATAAGACGCTTGACTGGAAAAAACGGGGCGTCAGTGTAAATGGCGAGTACATCTCACACATTCGGTTTGCCGACGACGTGGTCATAATGGCTGAATCTCTGGAGGATCTCGGTCGTATGTTGGTCGATCTCAATGCTGCATCTCGACGTGTGGGGCTGGGGATGAATTAAGACAAAAGTCATGTAATGATTTCTTCATCCCTAGCCCGGTTATCGTAGAGAATGCAGCTATTGAAGTGGTTAAACACTATGTCTACCTCGGACATTCCATACAGCTTGACTGGAGTAATTTCAAGAGATCAATAGACGCATTCGACGAGGCTGGGCAGCTTTTGGAAAGATTCGGCACATCTTCGACGCACAGATACCCCAATGCTTGAAGACTAAAATCTTTAACCAGTCCGTCCTCCCTACAATAACATTATGATGCAGAGACTTGGACACTGACCCAATGGTCAGTCAGTGGACCAGTCCAATGACTGGTCCACAAGCCAAAGGTCGCGTAGCGAGCGATGGAGAGGGCTATGCTCGGGGTTTCTCTGTGGGATCGAATCTGGAACGAAGAAATTCGACGGAGAACCAAAGTTCTCGACATAGCCATCAGAGTTTGTAAGCAGAAGTGGTAATGGGCCGATCACATATGCCGACTAAGGGACGGCAGATGGGGGAGGAAGGTATTTGAGTGGAGGCCGCGCGTAGGACGACAAAGTGTTGGGATCTAGATCTAGATGGTCCGATAACCTTAAGAAAGCGGTTGGAAGCGGCTGAATGCGGAAAGAGGAGGATCGCATCTGGTGGAAAGCATTGGGGAAGGCCTATATCCAGCAGTGGGTAGATACAGGCTGATGATGATGATTGAGTGAGGTCATCATAAAGGAAGGAGTTGCTGCGTAAGCAGTAGGGGTAGCCGCGCGCGATATTTCGTGTTGCGTGCGTTAATATGGCTATAGTAACCGCTTCACATGAGGCGGGCCATTAGTTTCTGTGCTACCCGACGTAGTTTAAAAAAATAAGACAGTTTATTGACTCGTTCTGTACTTCGCGAATAATAAAAATATTTTTTCACCTTCCGCCCTAATTTGTTAAATTTTAATCCCTTCATACAGTACATACAGTATAGAGCTGGAGGGAACTCTTATATACTTGAAAGTTATAAACTAATAAATTAGTAATTAACACTACACTACGAAAACATTTCACTATAAAAAATAACTCCCTTTACTCCCTTCTGTCTGTCTGCCTGGTAAGTCAGCACAGCACTATGGTGATTTATTCAGTGGTATGGTTTAATATTTTAAAGACCCATCGTACCACCAGAGGTACGGCCAGGGGTACGGTGGGTCTACCTCTGGTTTAAAGCCTTTTTCGTAATAAAATTTGGCTCGGCTTGTGTACAATGGTAAAAAGGTTAAACATTTATAAATGGACGTTCCTTTGTCTTTCGAATGGTTTACTCGTAAATAAGAAAATATATAACTTATCGTATGTCGATTGTAGAGCTTTGTTTCTGTAATGCAGACATACAAGGGGTTAATGGAGTTACGAGTTTGCACATAACTTGTCTTTTATACTACGTCGGGTGGCAGACGAACCCGCCTGATTTGAAGCGGTTACCGTAGGCTTGCAATATAATGTCACTCGCACTCTGCTACCCCCGCTGCGATTACAGCAAGTCCTTCCTTCATATTAACCTCAGTTACCCGTCCTGCGAACTGAGGTACCCCGGCCAATCCATACAAAGATCATGTCGTTAACAGCTACATAAACAACATCTATACAGAGTGCTTAGTGAGTTTTTTGGTCACATTCGAGTTATATAACGTTTACAACCGACAAAATTGAGAAAAAGTTTCATATTGTGAATTTACCAGACGCGTGTTAGATATCCAAATTAGCCGGGTTGTTCACTTCAAAATGTGATCAAGTAAGCCACATAATTTGATATGTAACACGCTTATAAATTCACAACATGAGAGTTCCTTCTCTATTTTGTCTCGAGTTTCTTCTCAGAGACCACCAAAGCAGCCACGGTAGTCGCATGCAACTACTAACAGTAATGGGTGGGTGCCGGCCGGCAGTAGTTTGCATGAACTAATTGGTGGCGGAAGCACGCAAAGTAATGTAGATCAAATTGCGTGTTCCAGATTCGTCTCAGATGGGATGAGGTATACCATGCTCCAAGCTTTAAGCTACTGTTATTTGGCACCCTGTTCTGAGGTGAGGTACTTCCCCAGTCAGGCAGCTAATAATTTCGCTGATTTACATTCACAAAGGCGACATAAATAAAAACAACCCTTAAAGGAGATAAAATACGTTTATTTCTTAAAATTTGTCAATAAAGACAGTAGTGTCAATTTGGAACAACCAATGCCTGATAGGGACACGCCCTGCTATCTAATTTATACTGCTGGAAATATAGACAACAAAATTATATACTTATAATCATTCTATCGGTGTATCGCCACAACTAGGTACATTATTTATGTAGACACAAATACCTATTTAGCATTAAATGCCTTACAACTAAATTATAATAACGTTACGCTCCCATACAACTATTCAATATATAGAGTATACACTTTTATACAATCTTTACACGAGATATCACCACCGCAACTATTTGGAACCAATTACGAACTTATACCGAATGCTAATCATATAATTATATATTAACATTCGTAAATGATTTCAAATATGTATACCAGGTCAGTTTATTATAAACGTAGCGTCACTATATATATAACAAACAGTAGTTGAAGTTTATACATACACTCGATTCAAACTTTATGTGAAATGCCAAACTCACAAATTGACAACACGGCAAAGTTTCATGAATTAAAATTACTTAAAATCTGTGACAATAGTTTTCCTTGTAAAATGTTTAAACAAATACTTTGAAAAAATTTACATTATTTATTTGTTCAACTCCTTTGCCGGGATTAGACATTTTATCAGTGAGTGCCAAGCGGCGTTTCAACACTACGAGTGCAGTCAACGCTCGTGTAAGATATCGAATCTAGCGTTTAATCTGCTGTTGGTGTGCAGAAGCTTTACTGTTACATAGTTTTACTGTGGTATAAGTGCTATATTTGCCATGAAATATTGGGGAAGTGTAATTTAACATAATTACACTCGATATGGATGAATGTAATTGTGAGATAACCATTACTATACACTTCACATGCGAGTTCGAAGTCGATGAGCCGCGCTCTATTTGTCTTTACACAAAATTAAAACAACGAAAAAACAATTTCAACCTTGTTAAAAAATCATCACAATATATTATTTTAAATGAAAAATATATTATTTAGACATTTTCAGCTATTACTGTAATATTTATTATAATAATAAGGGATAAATACGTACGACGAGCAACTTCTATTTTCAATAAAAACTGTACAATCGCATGCAAAAGATAAAACACAATATTCGACTTCGAACTTCACCGTGCTCTATTTTATTACAAAACAGCCGATACAAACATTCAAAAAAGCCTCTCACTAAACAAAATTCACAATTATATATTTAAATGCTAATTAATGATATCTAAGTGCTTTTAGTTCGTCTTTACTATCTATTATATACTATGTATACATGTAAATATTAGTTTATTTCTTTTTATTGTATTCACCTATATATTACACCTATACCGACGAAGAATCGCTGAGAATGCTCGTTTTAAACTAAATCACAAAATATTCCACAAATAAGAAGTGACTTATCAAATGATTTAAATTAAAATATCTTTTAGAAACGATCGAAACTTCATAGGCACATTACAAACGCTTTAAACTATAACGTTATAATCGAATAACGCTTTAAATATGATTACACAGCGCCATCTATCGAAACTTTAAGTAGTTCAATACTACCGATCAAATTAAATGTGTTCTCTCGCTAAGTGTACATAACAATGGTCTTAAATAAGTTAGAGTACCTTTACAGCTATTGCATTTTGACGGCATTAGAAGACCGGCTAATTACAAACCGCGCAGTACACGTTGTAATGCCGTCAGTCGTTTACAGTTTAAATCGATCGATTCTGAAACATACAATAATGTAACAGATACTGGTATACCGGACATCTTAAATATCATATTCGATTTGCAATTTTTTCACAGCTTTTAAGTAATAATATTAAATTAATTAGATAAATTAAACGGGTCACTCACGTCTTTTTGTCGGGAAAGCAGACTAGTTTCGATCTCAAGGGTGGACGTGTCTGGGCATTCGCCCTGAAGAAGGTCTCCTTTTGAGATCGAAACTAGTCGGCTTTCCCGACAAAAAGACGTGAGTGACCCGTTTAATTTATCTAATTAATTTAGTATAATGTCTCACGTGAGTTTAATAATATTAGTATTAATATTGTTTGAATATATGCAAGAACTAAAGGTGGTAACAGACCTGGCGAATTTTGGGCGTGTATATTCGGACTTGACACGTCCTTAGGCATTTTTAATGAGTGATGTCCCTACTATCACCTATTAACTGCTTTCAAAGCATGTATTTTCATTCATTTGACCTACATCGGGACCTTAATATAAAGCTCGTCAAAGAGTCATAATAAATACGCATAAGTTCATAAGAAGGAATGGATCTTGAGGCGGTCCAGCTCCTCGATAACACGGACATTGTGTGTAGAGTAAAAAGAATGAACCCCTTCGAACTAGTGTAGTGCAAAAAAATAATAATGTGACAGTGCAGTTAAAGTGCAAATAAAGACGCACACATAAAGTGACTTCCCCTTATTAAGAGACACTAAGAAAATAAAACTTTCTTAGTTTACTTTATAAATCTAGATCAATATACCCATTAGCCTGGCTTTAAGCTAGATTGTAATAATATTTAGCGTCAGAAATTATATTTTAATGTCCGCTAAGACTACAAAAAAACATCATTCATATTACTTTCTACTCGTTCAGGTCATAATATGGCCCTCCCATTTCTTTCTGTTAGGTGAACTTAGTGATCTTCAGCAATATACATCCTCCCATGTTTTCTGCTGGATGAGATGAGAGTGAGCAATATTTACTTCATACACACGAATGGCCAGTTTAACAGTCCCAAGAAAAGTTATCAACAACTATTGTGTTTTCTTAATAAACAAAATTCAATATTTAGTTGGCTGAAACATTTAGCCAACCATTTAGTTGGCTGAAAGAAATCCCATGTGAGCTAAGTCCGCCATTGTACATATGACTCTTCTATATTTATTATTATGTTTGTTTTTCCTTGTGTAATAAAGATTTTACAACAATAACAAAAATCGATCGATTTTAACACTTTCATTATGAGCATTGAGCAGTCACTAAATAACTATAATATCTAACTCCGTATGTGGCAAATTAAAGGAACTATTATTTGCATCTAACAACAAAAACTTATTAATAATTATTCTGTGATTTTATAATTATTCAAGTATTTAATAAAAATAGGAGACCATCGTAAAGAAATTGCCGTCAGTTTAGAGGTTGTATTCGATACATTACATATATTAGGTACTTATATAATATATTTTGTTTTGTCTCAAATATTAATTTAGGTAAGTATATAATCATAACATATTGTGCTTCCCGTTTTTTTTTTTTTTTTGTTGTTTTCAGATTTTTATTATTCTTTACAACTAACAATTAAATGTTGACAAAAAAATTTTTTACGAATTTGTAAAAATATTCGATCTCAAAACTATTGAATGTTTAACCCAACGTTATATTATACTTCTATAGATATGGCATACGCATATTAATTTGCGCCAGGAAACGGTTCCTGCCGAGTTTGGGACATAGAATATCGCCATCCTTAGCATATCAACAATTTTACTGTACTTGCTATCTCTTTTCCTCCTCAAGTGAAAATGGCGCTAATGGCTCTTGCAAAAATATGAAATTAACTAAAGTACGTATTAAAGTCAATTTATTATTGTGTACTTTCACGTGATATGTAATCTGGGCTTTAGTTACTTCATCAACATAAATTTTGCATTTTCGAAAGACTGAAGATGGCAACTATTTCAATGTAATGAGAAGAGTTATTCAGCCTTTGGGACCCTGTGAGCACTTAGATACCTCTTACACATTTATATTGATTTTATTTTTAATTTTTCTCATTTCAGCTATCTAAAGAAGCCCCGTCGCCGGAACTGGCACTTAAATTCACTTTCACATTCAAGATAGTGTGATGAAAGTGAATCTAAGCTCTGCGGATTTAGAGTAGTAATGATTTAGATACATGTTCTTATATTTAATTTGTATTACGTTTCTAAGTGCTTTATAAAGTCCAAGGAATAAAGATAATTTGATTTGATTTAAAATCATTTCGCCATTGGAAAAAATGTTTGAAAGAAACTTCTTCATGTCTTAACTCACAATTAATTGAGACAATCAGGATCACTTTTTGGGTGTTCGTTTTTGACGCTTAGTGGCATACCTATAGAAATATAACATCATTAGTTTAACCCCTGGAATTTGGAAAATTTATACTATCATAATAACTTCCGACTTCAAAAAAAAACTTTATTATAGGCCTAGAGAAAACCTTTTACTTCGCCTTCGCATGTGTTTTTGCCTGTTCTACTAGCATTCCAAACCGATTCTATAATTACAAAACTTGTTAACAGGACGATATATTTAGGTTACAAATTGTAAATTTTACTAGAAAGACGATTTCAAAAAAGTGTCAGTTGTACTGATAGTTTAAATTCGTTAAAACACGCCCTGAAATTCAGCCGCTTTAACAATGAGCTACAAATGTTGAGTAACATGTTAAGTTTACGATATCAAAAATGTGAGTGTTCCTGACAACAGTTGCAGCGCAAGATTCGCTTAGTGTGTAAGCGGCTCTAGTCTATATTTTTTTGTTTGTTTTAAACCGAATATTCCTATATACTATCAATATATCGTTAAGACGTTCTTATGGAAATTCTTTAGACATACCTAGCGTAAAATAAAAATAATTTTAGAGATACCATATCTATTTTAGATTATAATAAAAATCAACGGACATAGAACGAAAGTTGTAAAGATATTGCACTTCGTATATTGGGTTTGTTTTGTTTTTGTCCTTTTTTTTTTTGAAATTCATTAATCAGTTTCAATTATCATATTTGGTTATTTTTTTTTATATCACTAAACGCATATTTTTTGGATAATTAGAGAAAAAAAAATATTTGGAAAACATCTGTGAAAAACAATATGTAAAACAAATAAAATTTTCATCATATTAAAGGGTTCCGTAGTCAAACAAGGTTGTTTGTCCATGCTACCGTACATCCAATGTTTCAAAGTACATTGACATAGCACTATCGGCTTTGCAGTTGAATTATTGAGGAACTAGTGGATTCGTGACAATATTTTTTGGCATATCCAAGGCAGGACGATGAAATTATACAAATTAACTTGCCATTTTCAGCAAATATAAAATTGGACTGAAGAGAGATTGCCAAAATGAAATAAAAAAGTAGACTTTGATATACGAACGGGCTTTTTTCAAGGGGCTTCCCCTATTTGGCTACGGTACCCTATAAAAGGGAAAAAATGAACAAGGTAATTAGCACAAAAAAATATAAATATTGCAAAGTCAATTGGAGAAAATTACATGAACATATATAAGAAGTCTGAAAACAACTGCTACAAAGACGGAAGATATTCAGTTTCAAGTATTACAGAAAAGATTATATTGTGACAAGGATTTGATGTTACAACTAGCTAACTTAAATAAATTTAACCATTGCACAATGACACTGAAATGGTGGCGCCAGCTTCGAACATGCATTCATAAATATCTCAGCTTTACAAGCATTAGATAATACGTAATGTAACATCTCAACTAATAATTATGTTATAAAATTATTTTTGTAAAATAAAACGTTCTGCATAAGCAATTATTATGAAATTCATTAAAAAAATATATATGCACAATATGCAACAATGAATGTGCATAATTCCTGTAATCATACAATTCGAAGGAAATGAAAAGTAAAAATATAATACAAGCAACCTTCCACCCAAAAACTTCCAATTAGCAGTGCATTTTCGAAACTGGCAACATTGTTAACATCTGTTGTCAAGCGTTTTTTTACTCAATCTCGCACATTCTTGCGAGAAACTTAAAAATAAACGAAAAATACATTCTACTGGGTCTCTTAGTACATAAACTTAAAAGTTTAAAACACTGCATCGAGTTATCACTGAAACTTGTTGCAATCTTGTCCATTTTATTCAACTCCTCTCCAATATCACACATACCTATTATTGCTACCATATACCACTTCCTTTTATACTCTATGTTTGTGGGGAAAAGTTCGATTTAACTTTTACCAATACTGCCTTTACGAAGCAAGAAACCATTATCGGAACTAATGTCAATTTGATAATGACAATTTGACTTCTTCTCAACCTCAATTCGGTTTGGTTTTGGCATTAACTTAAAGTTAATTTTCTGTCATTATCAAGCGTACTTAATAATCTCGTGTGCGTCTGAGTTCACAGACGACTCCAGCAAGTCTTGACGTTCCATAGTAGACGAAAGCAGAACGTTTTTCGGAGTGAATTGATTTTAAAGACAATACAAATAGTCCTATAAAATTTGCGAGGATCCGATCACAAATTTCAACCATAATCATTTTAAATTACGATATTCACATTAGATTATCAAAGCTACATATCAAACCGCAAAATATACAGAAATGGAAAAAATACTCAAGCGCTACGCTGCGTAATACGGACGCCGTCAAAATCCAACCGATTGGATACGTTACAAATTGACATTAAGCCATAGATAATATTATAACAATGTTTCAGATTTATTTATTAGCATATATTTAATTTTTCCGTTTAAAGCATAGAACCAAATACAGTGGTTATTATCAATTCGACGACTTCGCCATGAAAGGCTAGATCGCAACGCTCTAATCGGCTCTCGTTGGCAATTTAATCACCGTAAGACTGCACACTAACAGAGTTCTCGACTTATCCCCGATTTTCAAAACTTAGTATTCTCGACTTTCCCGCACAAACATAAAAGTACGTAAACGTTCCGGTACGCACGTACTTGCGCACATCACTAGTAGTCCTGGCCGCACCATCGTACGTACGCCTATATGGCCGTCACCGAGCGCGTCGCGCCGCACGCTCGAGGCTCGCAGAGCGTCCGCCGCGGGCGGGCGGGCGCGGCGGCGGCGGGCGTGGCCGCGGCGGGCGCGGCGGTCGCGGCGACCGCGCGCGGCCAGCGGCCGGCGCCGCGGGCTGCCGGCGCGGGCCGTCAATATGCGCGCCGGTCCTCCATGTCCGACAACTGCGCGACGGAACAGACATCACTTCGTTTGTACGGTGCAATGCAACCGCACAATTCGATGTATCAGCACTTTACGCTATGTGCAACATTTATACATATTTTAAGTTTAGTTCGTAATTCGCAAAGCAACGCGTCGTACGTGCTCCTATCAATTATCAATTATATCAATCAATTATCATCATCATCAATCACATAAATATAAGTTGAAATAATACAGACAGTTTCCCACAAGTCCTGCAGCCTATCATTTATTTCATATCAAATTATCAAATATCATTCAAAGGTGTGTATAGGCATCAATAGACCGTACATATCCTTTTGTGGTCCTTCGAGTAAAGAACAGTGACTCTACAAGTGCTATCGAACTACGAGTAACAGTGACTTTATCAAGCAGTAAATTTATCAAGTGACTATATCTAGTGATCATAAAGTGCCCAAACGGATTGGAACCAGCCGTAAGCCGTAAGCAGTAATCTTCCTCATCAAGTAAGATCTTTCCATTATTTGCTTATTGACATTATATCAAATTTGTGTGCTCATACACAATGGAACAAAAATATCAGCAACATGAGCAGAGGTCAGGCGAACAGGGTAACGAGACTTTTGGGCAATCATCGCAAGTCTTAATGTTATCCACAGGCACATCTAACAATTTAGATGAGATGCTAAAACGACAAGCAAGCAATTTTAGGGCATTTCAGAGAACTATATCAGGTATAAATTTAGATGTTATCAATGAGCAGTGGGAATTAAAAGACGCACTGCGGATTTTACAATCAAGATGGGCAACAATCGACTCGTTGCACATAGAGATCGACAGCGAGTTAGAAGGTGCTGACGAATCATATGATAGGTCTTTTACTAAATACGAAAGCATTTTTAATGATCTTAGAAAACAAATTAATAGCAAGTTATGGTCTGAATCTCACCGGGAGCAAGCCACGCCCCGTTTAGACATTCCATTCTATTCTGGCAATTACCAACAGTGGGTTTCCTTCAAGGATTTATTTACTGAGGCTATACATACTAACAGAGCATTATCTAATGCACAAAAAATGCAATATCTAAAGGGCAAATTAAGAGGAGAGGCCGAGCGCCTAGTTCAACATCTGTCGATTAGCTCCGAAAATTACAATGTTTGCTGGGAGATATTAAATCATCGTTATAATAACGTAAGGTTGATTTTTACGTCGCATGTTAATACAATAATGAATATGCCAGCGGTTCAACAAGTGTCGGCTAATCATATCAAAAGAGTCCACGATACGACTCTCGAATGTTTGCATGCTATCAAAAATTTAGGCGTTGATATCAGTAGCTGGGATCCACTGATTGTGCATATTTTGTTACAAAAAATAGACGTAGAGACGCACAATCATTATTTGGAGTCACTCAAAAATCCGCGAGATCTACCGAAATTAAAGGATTTCATGGAGTTTTTGGAGAGCAAGTTTACATCATTAGAGTCTTCCAGGAAACGGTCACCAGATCAGATAAGACAGCCAAGTACATCTCATAATATACCTACGTATCAACGACAAAATAAATCAAGCAATTATAATACCAACTTTAAAAATTCATTTCCAAATAATAAGGTCGCGTTGTCGCAATCATTCGATAGCAAGTCAGCAAAATCCATCTGCCCATTGTGCAACGATTTACATGGTTTATTTTATTGTACTAAATTCCTAAGTATGACACCTCATCAAAAGCATAATACAGTGACGAAACTTAACTTATGCCAAAACTGTCTGTATGATCATAAAAATAAGGCATGTTTTTCGGAAAAACGGTGTCGTATCTGCAACGGTAATCATAACACAATTTTGCACGAAGAGTTCATTAAACAATCACATAATCATGCATACAATGGAGAATCATCTCAAATGATTAGAACAGCGCTTGAGCCTCAAAATCGACCCCAGCAAGCAAGTTATAACTATACATTGCAGCAGAATAATGTCGAGTCAGAAGTTTTATTATCAACAGCCATCATACAGGTCCAATCGAGTAATGGGACATATCATAAGTTGCGAGCGCTTATCGATCAAGGAGCGCAATCATCTCTAATTACTGAGCGTGCGGCTCGGCTATTAGAGCTACCGAGAAGTTGGTGTAAGGGTATCATATCAGGCGTAGGGGAGAAGGAAAGTAGCAGTAAGGGGATGAGCACTATATCATGTATGTCATCAGATGGTCAGTATTCGTTTAGTACTGAAGTTGTTATATTAAACACAATTACTAAGAATCTGCCTAGATTCTCATTCTTGAAACCCGCTTGGAAGCACATAGAGGATTTGAAACTCTCCGATCCTGAATTTAATATCAGTCGCTCTATCGATATTTTGTTAGGAGCAAAAATTTACTCAAATATAGTTATGAATGGCTTGCGTAGAGCCAACGACAAAATTCCAGTCGCCCAGGAGTCCAAGTTGGGTTGGCTTCTAATTGGTGGTGTTGAGGGCATAAAGACATTGCATTGCCATATTGTCATCAATGAAGTTAAGGAAATCAATAAATATTGGCAATTAGACGAAAATGCTGAGTCATCATCATTATCAGACGAAGATCAGAAATGCCTACAGTATTACGAATCAACCACGAAACGAAGGAACGACAGTTCATATGAAGCAAAAACCTCGTTCAAGGAAAACTTTGAAAAGGAGTTACGGGAATCAAAACATATGTCTGTTGCTCAATTTTGCCGAACGGAAAGGAAATGTCGCAATAATAGCGAAGTGACACAAAATTATAAATTGTATATTCACGAGTATATTTCAATGGGTCATATGATACCGTCGCCGTCGTCGCCCGGTACTCAGAAACATAATTGTTATTTGCGGCATCACCCTGTACTAAGCAATGACTCGTCTACTACGGCGCTCCAAGTCGTTATTGATGGGTCCAGAAAAACAAAGACAGCGAAAAGTATAAATGATTTGATGCTTAAGAGTCCCAAGCTACAGCAGGACATTCAAATATTAATATCAAAATTCAGGCAGCATAAATATGCGTTTACGGCAGATATAGAAAAAATGTTCCGCTTCATATGGGCAAATGCGGAAAATCAAGCATATAAGAAAATTGTGTGGCGAGATCATCCTACAGCAGAATTACAAGATTATCAATTATGTACCAATGGCACCCAGGCCTTGTGGTGGGAGGGGCCAGCGTGGCTACTCGCTGTAAACTCTTACAGCAAAGAAAATGAACAAACTTATTTTACAAACGAAGAGGAAAAGAAGCAAAGTTATCAAGTATATTACGTAGCAAAACAAGAAGACAGCAATTTGAATCAATTATTAGCGAGATACAGCGCCTTTACTAAGCTAACACGCGTACTAGCATGGATGCAAATATTTATCAAGCAAGTTAGAGAAAAACAAATACGAGTACATAAAAAGCAAAATTACTTTTTGCTACAAGAAATAAAGCAAGCAGAGCATATCATAATCAGACATATACAACATGGTGAGTTTAAGGAAGAAACAAATAATTTAAAGCAAAGTAAGCAGATAAGCACAAAGAGTAAGACATTGGAGCTTAACCCATTTTTGGATGAATATGGTCTTCTTAGAGTCGGGGGAAGACTGCGAAATGCGAACGTGGATCCAGAAATGATGCATCCAATCATAATACCTCACAGTGGTCTATTAACCGACCTTATAATAGACCATGCTCACAAGGTCACCTTTCACGGAGGTGCTCGAGTGACTGCAGCATCGATACGCCAAAAGTTATGGATCATCGGTGAATACCATATGAAAAGAGTCATCGGTGACCAACGACTCACCTACGAAGAATTTGCTACGTTATTAGCTCAACTTGAAGCCGTCTTGAGTTCAAGGCCACTGTGCCCTCTTACTGAGGACCCGGAAGATCTGGAGTTTCTAACACCCTTCAACTTTATCAACGTGAGCAGCATCTTGAACATATTAGAAACCGAGTCAGATATGCGAACACGATGGTATTTGACGCAAAAAATAGCTCAAGACATCTGGCAGCGATGGCGTACCGAATATTTCAGCGCACTTACAGCGAGGAGTAAGTGGGAACCTGAAAAAAGCAATATAAAAATCAAGGACATAGTGACGATCAATGATGCAAAATTACCAGCAGGAAAATGGGCGATGGACCGGGTTGTCGAATTACACCCCGGCAATGACGGATTAGTCAGAGTTGTTACACAAGAAACAAAAAATGGTAACATCAAGCGCCCAATTATCAAGATATCACCCTTATCTGTAAACAAAGAAATCGAGGAAGAGTCTCTAGAAGAAAGTCCTGTTCCAACCAGAAGGAGTGCGAGTCCACATATAAGAAAGAGTTTCGTGTTTCTAGTAACCCAACTGTTTATTCTTATGAGCATACTAACAACATCATATAGCTCATTCAACGTTACACCGATAAATAACAACCAAGTATTCTATTTTGATAAAAAAGCAAGCATGCAACTTATCAGAGATGAGTGGAAAATTGTGAGTTACTATAATATGGACCCGTACTGGCAAGGAACAACAGCATGTAAACAATATTTAACACATTTAGAAACATTGTGTTCAAGTATCAAAGATAACTCTCATTGCAAAATAATATTAGTACAATTACAACACGAATTATCAGACCTCAATTACTATAATATCATGTTACTAAGTCAACATTCAAGCTCGCGCCACGCCAGACAGCGTCGGCGCCGGGGAATCATCGATGGAGTCGGATATCTTGCGAACAGCTTATTCGGCGTTCTTGACGCTCGATTCGCGGAAAAGTATCAGACAGACATACAGCTCGTGCGTGATAATGAGAATCACTTAGCTTTGCTTATCAAAAATCAAACTTCAATAATAGAGGCCGAGTACAACATTTTAAAGCGCAATGAAGAAGCAATTGACACCCAGCATAAATATTTAAATCAACTATCACTAAAATTGGAACAATTTACTAGAGAAACAAACACTGAAATGACAAGAAATTATGTCATTAGTGACTTTAGTTTAGAAGCATTAGCTGCAACCAACTTGTTAAGGCACTTAAAGAGTATTCAAAACACCTTATTGGACACAATTACGGACATCTACCATGGACGTTTCAATTTTCATTTGCTTTCTCCGGAACAACTTAAACAAGAATTAAATATAATTTCAAATCATATTTCAAAAGAACTATTACTGCCAATTAACAACATACAAACAGATTTAAGCAAAATTTATCATTTATTGAAAGTAAAAACACGAATGTCGGAAGAATACTTATTATTTGAACTAAGAGTGCCCTTAGTAAGTCGAGATGCCTACGAGGTTCTGAAGATCATACCTATCCCACAATTGTCAAATAACAGCATGGTGAGCGTTTCCCCTATAGCAGAGTACGTTGCGATTAATTTAAAAAAAGATGCGTATTTTAGTATGTCTAGCCAGGACGTTGGATCATGTTTACACGACGACGCATACACGTATATGTGCTATATGCAGAAGCCAGTTTATCATATAGCAAGCAATGAAAAATTTTGTACTATTGACCAAAAAACAGGAAAATGCCAGGTAAAAATGGATGTGTGTAGCAACCAATGGACAGAAATTAATACATTTAATAAATATTTCTATTTCTGCTGTGACCAATGCCCAATACGTATATTTTGTGAAAATCAAGCGCTTTCGTATAGATTATCAAAAACAGGAATTATAAGCATTGATCACGGTTGCTTAGTAAAGACTGAAAATTTTACAGTGTATTCCCACTACGAAGGCAAGAGCGAAATAAACATCAAACCTGAAATAGTGCAGTCTGAAATTGAGCCCATCAATCACGTTTTCAATTTGACAATCCCGACATTTGAACTTCATGATTCTTCAATTTATAACAATTCTAACGACTTACGAGAGATTCAAAAACAGATAAAGCATCTACAACAAAATACAAATTTAGCTGACCGCATAACATACCACGACATCCATCACTATGCAGCATTGTATATTGTTATCGGAGGTGTCGTTCTAGTCGCCCTGTTTCTCTGGTGGCGAAGGATCCGGAGGAGCAAGCAGCAACGAAACTCACAGCCAGTCGAGTCCCAGGCGGACTCACCTGGCTATGCCATGAATCAAGTAAACACAGCAGAGCACGCCAGCACTCGTTCTCGGGCGAGTCCGGGCGTAAATGATAAAAGTGAAGTGCAATGTGAGAGTGAACAAGTTATCAGTGTAGTGCAATGTGAAACATCAAAAAAGGTTAAAGTGAACAGGTGTACCACCCCTATAGTGAAAAGGACAGTATTCGTTTAGGGACATTAAGCATAGCATAAGAAAATTTTGTAACTTCACCTTGTAAAACATTATTATCATTCATTCATTTATCTTTCATCTCCTGTGGCTGGGAGCATGTACGGTGCAATGCAACCGCACAATTCGATGTATCAGCACTTTACGCTATGTGCAACATTTATACATATTTTAAGTTTAGTTCGTAATTCGCAAAGCAACGCGTCGTACGTGCTCCTATCAATTATCAATTATATCAATCAATTATCATCATCATCAATCACATAAATATAAGTTGAATAATAATACAGACAGTTTCTTACAAGTCCTGCAGCCTATCATTTATTTCTTATCAAATATCATTCAAAGGTGTGTATAGGCATCAATAGACCGTACATCGTTAATTCACTAATGTTGATAGATTTAGGAGAGTTTGGACAATAAGCTGGTGGTGGATGGTGGTACCACCGTTTGGGAGGCGGAGAGTTGGAATGTTATCGATTGGACTTGTCACGTGTTATATATTACTAAAGAAATAGTGATGCACGATGTCTTGGCAGGGAAATTTTGGGTACTTTATCTTTAGGATACGATGGAGAACGTGATTGGCAGGGCTGATTCCGCGACGGCTCCTTCCACGATGACTCCCTCGGCCGCGAGCCCGCCGTGTGTGTGTGTACTCACGTGGTGCCTCGCCCTCTTGTGCGGCGGCTGGTCTCCCTCGGCGATGACTCCCTCGGCCGCGAGCCCGCCGTGTGTCTGTGTACTCACGTGGTGCCTCGCCCTCTTGTGCGGCGGCTGGTCTCCCTCGGCGATGACGAGCTCGGCCGCGAGCCCGCCGTGTGTGTGTGTACTCACGTGGTGCCTCGCCCTCTTGTGCGGCGGCTGGTCTCCCTCGGCGATGACTCCCTCGGCCGCGAGCCCGCCGTGTGTGTGTGTACTCACGTGGTGCCTCGCCCTCTTGTGCGGCGGCTGGTCTCCCTCGGCGATGACGAGCTCGGCCGCGAGCCCGCCGTGTGTGTGTGTACTCACGTGGTGCCTCGCCCTCTTGTGCGGCGGCTGGTCTCCCTCGGCGATGACTCCCTCGGCCGCGAGCCCGCCGTGTGTGTGTGTACTCACGTGGTGCCTCGCCCTCTTGTGCGGCGGCTGGTCTCCCTCGGCGATGACGAGCTCGGCCGCGAGCCCGCCGTGTGTGTGTGTACTCACGTGGTGCCTCGCCCTCTTGTGCGGCGGCTGGTCTCCCTCGGCGATGACTCCCTCGGCCGCGAGCCCGCCGTGTGTGTGTGTACTCACGTGGTGCCTCGCCCTCTTGTGCGGCGGCTGGTCTCCCTCGGCGATGACGAGCTCGGCCGCGAGCCCGCCGCAGTCGTCGCCGCCGCTGTTGGAGGCGCCGCCCGGCCCGCTCACGTACGACCCGCTGCACGAGTAACAAACATGTTAATGTCCCGTACTTCAACAGACGCCCCTCCAGGTTTATACACAGAACACAATTTAAAATTCATTTTATTTGTAGCGATTGACGCTGGGATTAACAGATAATTTATATAGTGTTTACGTAATATATTCCATGTAAATTTTATCCCAAACTTATATCAATACCAAAATTAGTAAATGATTTCTTTTAACAATATTTTACATCTATTGTTTAGTAAGGTTCTATTATAGTTTCTTTTTATATAAAACATCTATATCCATTTCCACTAACCCGTAATAAGGCGAGTGTTGTATCACGACGTTAGCGGGCACCTCTTCCTCCTGAATGGAGACCAGGTTGCCCACAGAACTCGTGCCGACCACGTATTTCTCTGTAATGGAGACAATAACAAAAGAATAAAAAAAATGTATAGCTTACATAGGTGCAATTCTCTTAATTAAAATGTAGTAAAAAATTTGGTCCGATCTAGTCTCGATCTCACAAATATCATATTTGGTATTCTCATGCCAAAACATTAAACATTTAAAGCTTAACTGTATAGTTTATTTATTCGTATGACATATATTGTACTGTCGTCGTTCAGGTCATAAATCCACATGGATGCATCCACTGCATCCACTGTATGGAGATGGAGTCAAAAATCACCACAGCGCCCGAAGCCAGTCCTCAACCGATAAGGGCAGACACCAATCCTTTCTAGGCAATGAGAAACCAAGTGGCCGAGCAGTGGGGTTGATGTCTGGTGGGTTGGATTTTCACTCTTGCCATTTGGAGGCAATATTAAAGTCTATATTATAGTTTGGACTATCCCGAAAATATAGCACTATTATAGTTTGGACTATCCCGAAAATATAGCGCTATTATAGTTTGGACTATACCGAAAATATAGCACTATTATAGTTTGGCACTATCCCGATAATATAGCACTATTATAGTTTGGCACTATCCCGATAATATAGCGCTATTATAGTTTGGACTATCCCGAATACGCTCCATACAAAAGACTACCGAGTTATGACATCACACCAGGCATTGTGTACGTCAGCTGTGTTAGTGCCGTAACAAAGTTTTATTATTGTTTGTTGTTTTTCCAATGATATTTTTTTAATGATTTCCTCCTTTTAAAATGAACTTCCGCATCAAATTTTGGTCGACCATAAAACAAGTCTGCCATAGGCCGTAAGATATTAAAATTTTAAAATTGCAGTTCTAGTTTTGTGTATAAGATACTGATGAATAATTTTAATAATTTTAGAACATTGACAAGTCATTGTACTTTATGTATTCCTGCAAGTAAGATTACCTGGCTAAGAGTCGCTGCGATGGCAACGGCTACGGCAGGGCACGAGCGATATTTACCGATTTACTTCAGGTGAGTCGCATACTTGTCAGCCACCGACATTGTATAAAAAAGCAATATAATATCGTCTTTAAGATATGGTTTACGTTAGATGGGTCGGATGCGTGTTTGTCACGTGATTTGTGTCATAAACACATTACCCTCCTTTGCGTCGCTTAGTCGGATAAAAATGAAATGTTTCTCACCTTCCCGCTCGCCGCCCGCGCCGTTGGTGACGACGGTGATCTGGTGGCCCGCCATCACGAGGCTGCCGCCCGCGCTGTACGACAGCCCGTGACCTGGAAGACAATACATTTTAACTTACTGTTTGTCTGTTTGATTCAATTCTTGTGTTAATTTTGGAGTACTCTTTACTTGCAGGCGTAACAACGCCGGCGTAAGATGGACCTATGAAGACATAAGACTGTACATAGCATTTGTGGCGATACACGGGACCCCCTTGTACTGCAAATCACAGTATAAGTAATAGTACTAACGTACAGTATGGACACTCTCTGCCGCTCTCATTAGTCGACCTCACCTCCCCTTTGAGACCGATGTGGAACCGTTCGCAATGTATGGAACGTCCTACAAATTGACGTCGCGTTTGTATTTTATTCTGCATTCAGTTTAAAATATGGGAGTATGTAAAAGATTACTTGTGCAGAGGATGGATGTCTCAACACATGGATAGTCAAAAAAATAAATTAATTCGATCTCATTGGATGAAATAAAGTACTGATTTTTTTATAAATTAGGTACCTAAAAAGCATGTGGCAGCCATAGTTTCATCATAACTAATTCATGTCTGTCAAAGTAGGATATAAGATACAATTAATACGAGATGAGAAAAGGATAGCAATATAGCAGATTTATATGTCTCAAAGAGCAAGTGAGTGCGCAGACGCGGAAGTGACATTGCTGTCACTAGGTGCTAGGATACTGACCGGGCGAGCCGGGCGCGCTCTGGCTGACGCCGCTGCGCTGCGGGAACAGATACTGCGTCGACTGGCTGCCGCTGTTGTTCAGCCGCTGCTGACTCGCCTGCCACCAACGAATACAACATTACTGAAAACACTGCCGAGTTTGAAAATACACACTTTTTTAGCGCGAACGTATCCGTAGTAATATACTTTTAATAATATACTTTATCTACACTAATAACATTAAAAATAAAACTCATTTTTTTGCCGATTGTGTTTTTGTATTCTGGATTCCAAAAAAGTGTACTAAAAACCTGTAAGTGATTAAAATATTATTGGAGAAGAAAGTAGTGACGGCGAGATTTTCACTCCGCCAGATATTCTAGACGCGGCATCGGCGGCGTTAACTGAAAGTCTCCTGCCAGAAAAGAACCTATCTACTTTGTTTAATTTCATTTTTTCCTATGAGTGAAAATAAAGTAGTGTATGAAACTGCATATAACTTAGGTATTAAAACACTCAAGTCAATCTATTATCGTAACAGGCTCTCGTGTTTTAATACCCCTTCTTATATGACAGTTGCATAAACTACTATTATATATTCCCATAGCTGGGAGAATCTAATAACGTCGGACATACTGAAAACCGTCAAAAACATTAAAGTCGCTTCGTCAGTCAGATATAAACACAAATTGTGCGCTTCCAGAGGTAGTTTCTTCCGTGAACCTTCAGGTTGTAGATTGAACTCCATGTTGAGGTTTTCTCAGAAGACCACAGCAGTAGGTTCATCAAGAAAAACGTAAAGGTATTTTTGCAGTCAGCATACGTAAGTGACCGTGTGGTTTCCGGCAGACAAGAATAGAATCACTCGGTCTCTTCCCGTGGATGTCGTATAAGGCGACTAAGGGGAATACATTATCAAATATCGATCAGGCCTCCCCGACCCGTTTGGCCAGCGTGGGGAGTGTAGGCTAAATCCTCCTTCCGTCTAGGACGGACGAGAGAGGGTCGTGCTCCTGTAGTAGAGACTAAAATGTCCTGATGATGATGATGAACGTTGTGTGTCCGTTCCAGCTAGAGATGGCCGTGCGCCGTACCTGGTTGTCGTGCTCCTCGCCGGACAGCAGGTCGGGCGTGGGCTCCCGGGACAGCTCCTCGGGGGTCACCAGCCCCGACACGCCCACCTGCGACGGGGACGTGGGCGCGCTCCTGCACACGGGGGACAACCTCATACAAAAGCTATCGAATACGTGCTTAATAAATGGCGGGGGAAGATGATACTAGACCCGTGTCTTTTCATATACAGTCATGGAAACTCGTCACAATGATTTTTTATGATGGCTAGTGCAAGTGAAACATACGACGCGCCTGCTGTAAAGCGATTACTGTATGTAACCTATAGACGCTAGAATACAAATATTCTTTGCGCGCCGGTACTTTCTTACATATAGTGACTTGACTCACTAGAATTAACACAAAATCCTAAAGACTATTGTTATTTAGCCGCGGTCTCTGTGAGGTAGAGGTCCACATCCCCCTGTATACGAGAACTGAAATAGAAACTACTAGCCTTACCATTTTTGTATTTTCTATACCAGTTTCAAGCCCTGGGTAACCATTTCACGAGCGGATCGTATGTTTCTTTAACCAGCGTTGTATGAATAGAAATAAATAATAATAAATATGCTTGGACAAATTACACACAGCCATCTAGTCCCAAACTAAGCAAAGCTTGTACTATGGGTACTACATAACTGATATAATACTTAAATACATTTTTTTTGTAAATACATACATATAATACATAGAAAATACCTACCCAGACCAAGACAAACAGACATGTTCATGCACACAAATATTTGTCTTGTGCGGGGATCGAACCCGCGACCTCGGAGTCAAAGTGGCCATTGCTAACCATTCGACCACCGGGCTCGTCAAAATGTAACCCGACCTGCCATTAACCCTTAATCATCCCACTGCTGGAATACGGATCTCCCCTTAATTGAACGGGTTTAGAGCATACTCCACAACTTTACTCAATTGCAGATCGGTGGAGAAAAATAAATGTAAACTGCTAATTGATTAAGTTCTGCTAAGAGCAGATCACGCTTGACAGTCCCAATGCGATCGTGACTCTTATTACGTACGGCATAAGACCGGTACAAAGGTGTAAGTGTGAAGGTATCGTGCGTGGCTACGAGACCTGGAGGAGAGTCCGAAAGGCGCCCGGAACTGCACGCCGCGCGGGCGCCGCGGCCGGAAGGCCAGCTCGATGAGCTTGCCCTCGCTCTGGGGGTCAATGCGCCAGAAGCTGCCCTTGCCAGGCTCCTCCTGGCTGCGGGGCACCTTTATGAAGTACCTGCAGAGTACACGACAATCGTTACTATTGGCCGATACCAAATATTATCAAACAAAAAGTTTGGATGTTTATTACTCAATAACACAAAACGGATTTATATACAATTTTATATATACATAGTATATAACTTAGATTAACACATAGGATACTTTTCATTCTAATATAGACAAAAAACACATGAGAAATGGTCAGATGCTCCGGAGGTATAAGCAGGAGGTATGATCAGGGACAGATCAAGCCAAATGTCACTAAATCTCACCTGCGGAAGAGGAGGTCTTAGCAAATATCACGTAATATTTTCTGACAATACTTAATTACGCAATACGCAATTTTTATACTCAAAATAAAAAAAAATTAATGATCTCACATGAGATTAGGAAAGGGGAGTGGGGGGTCGAGGCAAACCTCACAAAATCTCACCAAAGGGAGGGTGGGGTCAAAAAATCCTCAAAAACGCATCACGTAATTAATCGATGCCCCCTAAAAAGTACTTCGTTTGAGCGCTAGAGAGCCAATCCATTATGCTTCGCAGTATTCCGACAATTTATCATAGTTTCATCTCGCTCAGCAATACAAGTAGGACGATGCTATGATAGTCTACATACCTCATAGTACAATAGGCCCTTAAGGGGCCATCCATAAATTACGTCACACGAATTTCATGATTTTTTGACCCCTGCCCCCGTCCTTGTCACAGCTAGTCACACTTGTGAGACTCCCCCCCCCCCCCCCCTCCCTAGTGTGGCGTCACATATTTTGAAATTTTACACCTAGAGTAGCAAATGTTAAGTTTTTCGTTAATAGTTCAAAGTTCGTGTTTTAACACTTAGAATATAATAGATTTTGAAATGTTACGTCACAAAATTTAGGACCCCTCCCACCCCCTTGTCACACAATGTCACACTTCGTCGACCCCCTCCCTCCCCCTTAACGTGTGACGTAATTTATGGATGGCCCCTAACATCTTACTACAAAACCTCATAGACAATTCTCGTAATTACAATTTAGTCAAATTCATCATTCATTCGATCCAGTCTCGATCTCACAGATGTCGCATTTTGTATTCTAGTACCACAACATTCAAAGTTATATTAAAAGTGTGATATTATTGAAATATGATTGAAAAACAAACAAACTAAGATTGGTATAATGGTTGCAATAACAATTGATATTTGCTAATGAACAAAATCAAGTCTACAACTTTCAATCAATTCATAATTCAATCTCGATTCGGCCAACTTTCATTCTGTGACGTAACATAATTACAAGAGTTGACCTTGACTTTCACGTTATTTATCAATTCATATCTCGAAAACGACTGAACAAATTTATAATAAATATATATAAATATTTTTTTTTGACAATTTACACAGCGCCATCTAGTCCCAAATTAAGCGCAAAGCTTGTGT
Source organism: Hypsopygia costalis (assembly GCA_937001555.2). Classification (NCBI taxonomy): domain Eukaryota; kingdom Metazoa; phylum Arthropoda; class Insecta; order Lepidoptera; family Pyralidae; genus Hypsopygia; species Hypsopygia costalis. The sequence continues at coordinate 1,881,033 of OW443334.2, forward strand.
TATGGGTTTAACACATACTTATAATACATAGAAAACACCTAGACCAAGACAAACAGACATGTTCATGCACACAAATATTTGTCTTGTGTGGGAATCGAACCCGCGACCTCGGAGTCAAAGTGGCCATTGCTAACAATTCGACCACCGAGCTCGTCCATATGGCTAACGGGTGTGCCGTTGCCGAGAAAAATACTAAAATATTGTGTAAAATGTGGATCAAATCTGTCACCTGTTGAGCGAGAGGTTGTGACGAATGGAGTTCTGCCAGCCCTTGTCGGCCGTGCGGTAGTAGGGGTAGTGCTTGGTGATGTAGCTGTAGATGCCGCTGAGCGTGAGCTGCTTGTCCTGCGCCGAGGCCACGGCCTGCACGATCAGCTGCGCGTAGCTGTACGGCGGCTTGGCGTCGTCGCGCGCCTCGCGGCCCTCGCGCGCCTCCCGCGCTTCGCGGGCACTGCTGTACCCGGATTCAGACGTCGTCGATGACACCTGGACAGACAGATTTCTCTATGTCAATCGCTACATAGATTCCCTAATACTTGAAGACTAAAGTCTTCAATCGATGCCTTCTCCTTAATATGACCTACGATGCAGAGACTTGAATGCTGACCGTCGTCGGGCCGGCTCACAGACTCAAAGTCAGCGACCGATGGAGAGGGCTATGCTTGTCGTTTTTTAAGGGTCGATTCCGAATGAAGAAATTGGTTAGAAAACCAATGTCTTTGACATAAGACACAGAGTCAGCGAGCTGAAGTGCAAGCAGTGAGTCGGGTACATCTGCCGAGTACGTGTTGGCAAACGGGATAGGGTTATAATAGGGCGACAAAACGCTTGACCGATGACAACTAATAAGGGACTGGAGGTTGCTGGATGAGAAAGGCGGAGGATTGTGTATGGAGAAATGCCTACATTCAGTACCTAGTGCTGAATAGATACAGGCTCATAATGATGATAATACTGCCCGAAATCGCAAACATTTCGCGTCTGTACAATAACAATTATTATTGCAAAATAATAACTGGGAGACGTGATAAGGAACAGAATAGTGGGCCTTGCCATGTGCGAGGAGGTGGAACTGGGTCTTTTGTGATCTTTATGATCATATACAAAAGGCGAACTTAACGCAGAAGCATTGTCTTCCAGTTTACCTTTGGAACATTATCTATTTATAGAAGGGTTGTGTACTTAAATAATTACTTTATTGTAGTGACAACTGCCCATTAAACAATGGACAGCGATAGGATTTTATATTTATTCTTTTGATGGTCGGCCAGCACATCGTTCTGCACCGTAAAACATAGCCAGGCCATGTAATAGTAATATTCAATGTAATCCCCTGTAGAGACATAGTCAGATCGCGATTGATATAAAGTTGCCACCTCTGAATGCTAGCAACCAGGACAAAATGCGTGACAACTCCAGATTTTGAATGTTAAAGTCCGGACATGTCATCAGCGTTTTTAGTACTAGCAATATTTTTTATTCCGTGACAAGACGGTTATTCGAAACATGGCGCAGAGGGTAGCGATGTACTTTTAACCCCGGACTACAAATGGGAGCGTCCCTGCCGGGACGCTCCCCGGACGCCCTCCAAACTAGGGCAAATCCGGGGAAACCCAGACGGATGGCAACCCTAGATTGATACCAATCGTTGGTATCAATCTAGGGTTCCACTGAAGCAGAGCTAAGGGGAGAGGAGTTTTACTCCGCTTGGGTGACTTGTATGAAAACACAGCTCGTCTCTGTCCATTTCCTCTTCAATGGAACCTCATCCTGAAGCATGAATGAAGTGATTTGCAGATTGGACATGCATTTAAAAACGCAGAGTGGACAACCGCCTAGCCAGTTGGCAGGGAACGGGTAATATTTCGGCCAACTGTAATGATTTTTTCTATATACTTCGTTAGGTAAGTAAGCATGCAATCTGCCTGACGTAAGAAGTTACCGGAACCTACAAATGCTATCAATATGAATAATGCTCGTGCAACGATTCCGCTAATGACGTCTCACTCGCAGAAAGTCAAGTATCCACTCCACTCAAGCGTATTTGACTGCCGTCTTATAAGGTCTTTTTATTGTTTTTTTTATATGACAGGGGGGGCAAACGAGCATGTGGATCACTTCATGGAAAGCAATCACCACCGCCCATGGAGATCAGCAATACCAAGGGGTCGCCGATCCGTTGGTATTGCTGATCGCACTTACTCGCAGGAACACAACAACCCTCAAGGGAATTGTTATGAGGAAGCGGAGGTACTACCTCTCTTAATCTCCCTCGGTAACTCGGTCGATGTAATTCCCCAGCCGGACCTGTTATGCCCTATTATTTCTCTGTGAGGTCGACATACATTCCTGCAGACTACGCAGGTTGTCTTTACAAATGATATAGACTAGGTATAGAGTCCCCCGTGCTCACCGCGGTGCCGTTGGAGGGCCGCTGGTCGGCCAGCGCGGCGTACTGCGCCACGAGCCCCAGGTCGGCGTGGCGGCGGCCCGACGCGCCGGCGCCGCGGGGCGACGTCGGGCAACTGTTGGCCGCGCTTATCGTTCCTGGAAAACGGAGTAAGCGCTTCGTCAATTATTCACTACAGCATGCATTACGGGTTGGTTTACTTTGTTAGGGGTTATTTTCGTAAAAGCCAATTTATTTTCATAAATAGGGTGCGGGGTTCTTGACAGCTTTTCAAAGCAGTTACTCATTTGGTATTATCAGTAAAATTTTATATTGAATGATAGTTAATGTACTTACTTAAGTAATATTATAAATGTGAAAGGTTGTGAGGGAAAATGTATCTTTTAAACGGGCATGTCGGTCACCTGATGTATGGATGTTTGGTAGGTACTCTTTCACTGAACAGATTTTGATGAAATTTGGAATAAATATAGAACATGTTTAGGATTAACACCTCGGATAGTTTTTAAGTTTTATCCAGATACTGAATACATTCACATATATTTTGATGAAAATTTTGTTTTTAAGCAAAACTATCGATAAGTTTCAATACGAACGTCTTGTGCAAGTTTTATGAAAAAAAAATAAGCATATTCGTTGCTGTTATCAACCCATAATTCATCACACTGCTGTGATATCCTACTCAATTAAAGGGATTTCGAGCTTACTCCACTACGCTTTTCTACTGCGGATTGGCGGAGGCCAATGTTTTCAAGCTGCCCAAAGACCATTGAGTTGGTTTAACGACTACTATCTAATGACAACACCCGCGACCGACCCTTCCGTAGAAAGACTAGGATCGACGTTGCTTAACTTACGTGTTCGGTTAGACAGACTCGTACAACGACGCCATCTCTCTGAAGACTTACCGGTAGGCGACTGCGCGGGGCTGCGCCCGTCGTTCTCCATGGGTATCGTGATCCTGAGCGGCGGCAGCGGCGGCGCAGTGCTGCCGCCGGCGCCGCTCTCTTCGACCAGCGACTGGAACTCCAGCCGTATGTTCGTAGAAGGGAAACGTAGCGTGCATCTGGAAATCAAACAAAGTATTGGTTTTAAATTTGAATTTTTATAACGTCAAGTGATTCAAATCCTAAAGCGCATCACATGGTGTGAAAATAATATATATTTAGACCGAGACACGGCTATACGAGAGATAAGAATAGCAATATCGCCGTCTTTTACATACGCACAGCAGTGTCTCCCTCTAAATCTTCTCTCTGTCATACTTAAGTGATGTGTTAAATTACGTTCGCGCTGTAATACGATACGCTTATTAGAAAGGATGGACCAGTTTTTTAAACTACGTCGGAGGACAGGCCAGCAAACGGCCCACCTGATATTAGACAGTAACCGTGCCCAATATGCGCTTCCAACATAAAGCATTGCGGCCAACTAGTCGCCGATTATTCGGCCACAATTATATTTGGTTACTAGTCGGCGATTAGAAAGAAAAATACTAGACTAGTCGGCATTTAAAATGCTATACAGGTAATAAACCGCTTGTTTGAAGGATCTATAATGTTTAATTACTAAAGTAAATATTGGCGCCCAACGTGGTACTATATGATTAAACAATATCAATAATTAATTATTTAAATAGTTGATTTCGGCCAACTTGCCAGAATATTATAAATATCATTATAGAAAAAGGATGGGAAAGTTACGAAGTTTTTAAAAAATAATAGTGAACAAAAACAATGGACTCATAAAATGTCCACAAACTTCACATGCACTAAAACAGTTTATTAAATGCTAAACAATATTGGCGCCCGACGTGGGACCATGACTATATAATTAAACAATAACAATTGTTGCAAAAAAGGACGCGAAAGCAACGATTTGACAAATAATAAAAAAAACACACACATAAAATGTTTACAAGCGTTAATTGCAATAAAAACAGTTTGCTATTAAACAATATTGGCGCCCAACGTGGGACTACACAATTGCACATCAGTTGGCGAGGGTTCAACGCCCACCACACTCAGTATATACCGTCGTGTTTATCGATGAAACGATACCAGTTAACAAGAGAAACATCGAGTTATGTCTACATTTCCAAGAAGTGTTCACTAACAATCCGCAATGCAGTAAATTTATAAAGAATAAACATTTATATATTTTTTAAATACTATATCGATTGGCAGAGAAGCATTTGGCTCGTCTCCTGATGCTAAGCGGTGATAGTAGCCTATGCAACATATATTATTGATAGAGTGCCGCGACATAATATGTAATTAGACCCTACAATAGGCAAACTGAATTAATAAATTGTATAAATGCAATTAAAAAAAAGACGTAATTCTTAATCAGCGGCTCGGGTTGCTGACTGTACAAAACTCTATAGAAGTAATATTACAGATTAATAAAGCCTCATTTCGCTTGCTCCGTATTGTCGTAAGCGAGCAGCCGGTAGGCACATATAATTCACTACTCGGCTAATTGGCTGGCAGATGTGGCGAGCCCACTACCACTATCGACCACTTTGATTCTCCATCGAATTTCATCGTTCCGGATTCGATCCCTTAGAGAAATTCCAACTACTTGCTACTTTTAGTCTATAAACCAGCTTAACGGTCAGCGTCAAAGTCTCTGCACCGTAGGTCATAACGGGGAGGACGCACTGATTGAACACTTTCAATCGGTCTTCAAGCATTGGAGTATATCTGCGGTGAGGATGTGCCGAAGCTTCTCCTACTATCATCATCAGGTCATTTAAGTCTCCACTACAGGAGCACGACCCTCTCGTCCGTCATAGACAGGAGGATTTGGCCTACACTCCCCACGCTGGCCAGACGGGTTGGGGAGTCCTGATCGATGTTTTATAATGTATGTCCCTTAGTCGCCTTGTACGACATCCACGGGAAGAGACGAAGTGATTCTATTCTAGTCTGCCGGAGACCACACGGCCAACTTTGATATCGCAAAATTATAAGCATACCTTCAAGTTTTCTATGGTTGACTGGTAGAAATCCATAATAGGATAAGTTTTTTTTTTATTATTTTTTTTTATTATACTACGTCGGCTGGCAGACAAGCATACGGCCCGCCTATGTGAAGCGGTTACCGTAGCCATATTAACGCTCGCAACATAAAATGTCGCTCGCGCGCCGCCACCCCGCCGCCAACGCAGCATCTCCTTCATTTCTGGTGACCTCACTCACTCGCAGGAACACAACAACCCTCAAGGGAATTGTTATTTGGCTGCGGTATTCTGTGAGGTGGAGGTACATTCCCCAGTCGGGTAGCTTACAATTACGCTCCCTACCTCTCTTTTCGCCAGAGCGTCGTTTGTCAGTTGGCAGGGTGCACCGCGTGCAGGTGAAGTTGGCTTTGGTTCAAAGATGTTGGTGAACCACTTACACCCCAATACCTTCAGGTTTTCTATGGTTGACTGGTAGAAATCCATAATAGGATAAGTTTTTTTTTATTTTATTTTTTTTATTATACTACGTCGGCTGGCAGACAAGCATACGGCCCGCCTATGTGAAGCTGTTACCGTAGCCATATTAACGCTCGCAACATAAAATGTCGCTCGCGCGCCGCCACCCCGCTGCCAACGCAGCATCTCCTTCATTTCTGGTGACCTCACTCACTCGCAGGAACACAACAACCCTCAAGGGAATTGTTATTTGGCTGCGGTATTCTGTGAGGTGGAGGTACATTCCCCAGTCGGGTAGCTTACAATTACGCTCCCTACCTCTCTTTTCGCCAGAGCGTCGTTTGTCAGTTGGCAGGGTGCACCGCGTGCAGGTGAAGTTGGCTTTGGTTCAAAGATGTTGGTGAACCACTTACACCCCAATACCTTCAGGTTTTCTATGGTTGACTGGTAGAAATCCATAATAGGATAAGTACGCCATTGTACGACAAAGTCTTTTTATATTGTTTATTTATATTTCTATATTGTACAATAAACTTGTTACAAAACAATACAAAAAGTCCCTGCATAATAAGTGTTAATTTGCATGAAAGCTTTTCAGTGCTTCACGCAAGTTTCTGACAACAAGGCGAACTTAATAAAGTTCATTGTGCTTGTAACTTGGAATGTTGGAGAAGTTTTGAAGGGGGTGTACGAGAATACAATTCTTGGTAAGCAGAAGTGGATACTTGGTGTCCTAACAGTCAATCAAAAGTGTAAATTTAATCCGACTACGGCGAATCCAAAAGGAAAGGTTATGATTTTAGCAGTCTAAGTTGGTCTGTGTGGGAGATACAGAGCGATGGGACCATTGGGAGTGAAATGTAGGACTACCATTTATAGGTTCTTCAAAAAGAGCGTGATGACGTTTTCTCTGGGTCGGCAACGTGCATGTGATATCGCTGGTGCTACAGCTGTCCATAGGCTACGGTAAATTCTTTCTGCTTTCCATCAGGCGGACCGTATACTTGCGTCTCCACCATATTGGTATAAAAAAAACATTATAAAGTTACAGTATTTTAGAACTTTTTAAGAGGAACAATTCCGTCATAGATGATCGTTAACTTTAACCGTTTATGGACGCAACGGAAGCTTGAGGGCTTCCGTTGCGGACGGACGGAATAAAAAACTGCCCCCTTACCACGATCTCTTATTGCGATTCTATAATTGAGTAGATTGTATTTCAAATATATATATTTCTTTTCATATTGTAACTTTATGGCGTTTGACAGAACTGCCAGTCATTTGACAGCGTGCGCGAAACCAATTCGAATTCAATATTTATAGTTAGGACAACGTGTGTCGGGTAGGCTAGTAAATTATAAATTTTGCGTCTTGTCTAGACTTAAGACACAGTTTAAGTAATAGTACTAACGTACAGTATGGACACTCTCTGCCGCTCTCACTAGTCGACCTCACCTCCCCTCTGAGACCGATGTGATACCGTTCGCAATAGATGCAACGTCCTACAAATTGACGTCGCTTGTATTTTATTCTCCATTCATTTAAAATATGGGAGTATGTAAAAGATGGGAGTTACTTGTGCAGTGGATGGATGTCTCAACACATGGAAAGTCAAAAAAAGAAATAATTTAAGACTTGAATATCATTTACCTATAAATTACACAACAGGTAATTTAAGATTGACATAATTTTAAACTTAAGTTTATTACTCTAGAGTCTAGACGAAAATATTATGAATCCTCACATCCAGCCAAAATATTCAACCTGTATACGAACCAACTTGTCGATCAACAAATATTAGTAAAATAGACTTTATTCAAACATGAAAAAGTCTAAAATTGGACGCGAACTTTCTAGTTCGAGAATGTTATTGTAAACAAGCTTTATCTAGATGTATTAAAGTACATATTTGGATGTAGAGACTCGTGTTCCCAGTATCGATTTCGGTCGAATCGTGATGGCCTTCACCTATTGCCCTTTGTGGCGTTTTACAAAACAGTCCAAACTTAGGGGCAGATTGGTGCTTTTCTTCGGCACCTGTCATTCAAATCAAATCAAATCCCTTTTACTCCCGAGGGCTGCGGGTTCGATCCTCGAACAAGACAAACATTTTTGTGCATGAATAAATCTGTTTGGCAGATTGGTGCTTTTCTTCGGCACCTGTCATTCAAATCAAAACAAATCCCTTTTACTCCCGAGGGCTGCGGGTTCGATCCTCGAACAAGACAAACATTTTTGTGCATGAATAAATCTGTTTGGACAGTTCCAAGTTTGGACATTTAAACAAGTACCGCCATCTAGTACATTTTTTGTTTTGCAAAGTGTACAAGGCACAAGGAGATAACAACCTATGATTTTATATTTTTATCTAAGGTTTGGGTCTAGATGGCGCTGTGTAATTTGTCCAGGAAAGTTTATTTATTTCTACAGTCAGCGGAACGTAGAACAGTACAGTTCCAGTAAAAGATGGTCCCGTGTAGCCACGAGGCGTAGGTATAGACGACCGCTTGTAAACCGCAATACTTCCACAACATGGCCTTGCGTAGCCAAGAGTCGTCTGTCTAAGAAAAAAGGCTTGACAGACGGACAACATCTATAAGAATACCCTTTTTTCTTTTGAGGTAAAAAATCCAAAAAAAGAACTAAAGTATGGCCAATTTAATAGGCCACATTTGACATTTCATCAAAATTCGACAATATTTTATTTCCTAAATTTATATTACGATAGAAAATAATGAGATAGGAATTTGACTTGATTTTATTATTTGATTTTCAATGAAACGCAATTAAAATTGTAGTACATAACCTATAAATACTTTTTTACAATAAATGCATTCAATCAGTTCAAAACATTTTAAGCATGTCACCTCACTATGAAGCTAATGTCAAATGTGGCTTATTAAATTGGCCCTACTTTAGAAATAAAATCAATATAAGTTTGATTTTTACGTAAACTCTTGCGAATTTATCAAATGTTACAACACGAAAGAGAGAGCTATTAGCGGATCACGACCAACGACGCACCAAAATTAAATTAGGAAGATAAATACAAATTTCATCACGGTATGCACGAATTGGAAACTCTCGGGAATGGCGTAAGTGGGCGTAAGGCTTACGCCGTATTAGTTACGCTACAAATCCGGCGTAAGTAGATCAAAGCAAAATAGAAGAGTAAAATTGGACGGAGGGTAAAAGTCCCGTATCTTTGCTCATGTCTGACCGTATGGCAAACATTAAATATTGATCCGAGGAGGCCGGTAGCGAGTTCAGACTAAAAACCCGGCTAGCAATGGGTACAGTAAACCCAAGGGAGGCAACGCACAAGGCAAATGTTTGTGTGTATGAAATATGAACATATCTTTGTATCGTCATCGTAGTATCTACGAGCCATAAAAAATATTTTATAAAGGTAAAGTTATGTTTATCAGTTTCTAGTATCCATGATAAAAACTTACCTAAGTTTGGGCACAGTATAAGTAATAGTACTACGTAGTTTGGGCCTACATTGCGCTATGTAATTTGTTCATAATTGTTTATGTTCAAATCAGCAGCCATAATTCCTAGAGCGACCAAAGGACATACACCGAATCGAAACTCCGAATCCCGAAATAAAAAACAGAATGATGTCTGAATCGGGACTTGGACGAAGTTGGACCTATCTTTGGTAGAGACCGTCCGCTAACACAGTGTTCCGCAAAGTGTGTGCCGCGGCACATTGGTGTACTGTGATCATTAGTTGGTGTGCCTCGGGAAAATAACGTTATCTCATAAAGCTAAATAGACGGACGAAAGAAAAATTCTTACACAAATAAAATTAGATTTTTCATTTATAGTGTAAGTACTTACAAAAAATTTTTACATTATAGAAATTCTCGACTATGCTGATGTGTCTTATCCGGATCTAAATGTAGATTTAATGAACAAACTAGAACGTCTTCAAAATCTGTGCATCAGATTTATTTATGACTTACGTAAGTATGACCACGTATCTCACTATAGGCAACAACTTAAATGGCTTTCTATACGCCAGCGTAGAACTATGCATATTCTATCCTTCTTATATACTATACTCTTCAATCCTAAAGCTCCTTCGTATCTTAAAGACTGCTTCGTTTTCTCCTCTTCATCACATGGTCTGTCTCTACGTTACACTGAAAACCTTACTCTTTTGGTATCTCTATTGGTTCAAAAAACAAGTTACCAATTCCTTGCTCTTTAATTCCATTCCAACTTTAGTAAACTGACATTTTATAATATATGTATTAATATTTATTTATTATTCAATTATTTATCAGTGATAAATCTTCGTATGTTTGATTCACTGAACTTCTAATTTGTCTTATGCAAATAAAGCATATTCTATCTATCTATCTAACATTTGTTCGAAACAACTTGCCCCATAGAATGCCATTCCACAGAGACGGAGCTGGGCAGAGATGCGCTGTGTGTATTAAATACATTTCACAACTCTGTAATGGATAAATTCCATGTTTGACTGCAGCATGCTCATACGCGCTGCAACGTTGCATGAGTTAGATACTAATATCTATATAGACTCTAAAGTCTAGCTACATAAAGAGAGGTAGGGCATAGCGTATATTTAATCTGCCCAACTGGGGATACCTCCACCTCTCAGAATACCGCAGCCAAATAACAATTCCCTTGAGGGTTGTTGAGTTTCTGCGAGTGTGTAAGGTCATCAGAAAGACAGAAAGGAAGGAGTATAGTATAGGCTGTCAACTTTCTTTCCATCAGGTGACCCACACGCTCGTTTTCCCTCTCTCCTATAAAAAAAAATGGATTTCATTTAGACACCATCTTCCTCTACATTAAGATATTAAAACTCGCTGTACTCCGCTTACTATGTGAAATCTATCAAAACGTACTCGATAAAACAAGATTGGTAGGGATCATTAAGGCCGCCTTTGTACAACTTTGTTTTTCTTATTTTTATATAAATATTCACATGCCATTTTGGTGGAATATGCTGAGAACCATACAATTTATAACGCCTTATTGTTAACCATATTCTGTGAATAAAGTATCATTCATTCATTCATTTTGTTATCCTTATTTTCTGATCAACAATGTCGAAATAAATAGTAAGTACTAATACAAACAACACAAATTCAAAATATTATAACTGTGCAGCTTATTAAGGGTTATTTTCTTGGGGCGCACTTTGACCGCGTTTTGTAAACAATCGTAGGGGGCGGGCGCCGGGGCGGCGACCACCCCCGCGCCGGTGGGGGTCGCGTTATTGAATTTTACAACAATGTGAAGCGTTGACGTCACCATTTTCAACTGTAGCTGGAGAGCGGCTCTATTGACGTTTCCAAATGTGTTATGATATTGGAACTAATTAAAAACATGTTTACGTGGATCTGTTTGTCTATAGTAAACGGATTATATTTTCAACCCCCGATGAAAATATCAGCGATCTTGTAAGTTGAGCGTCTTAGTTCTATCTATACAGTCGTTTCCCGTGAATTTGGGTTCAACAAATTTAAAACAGAAACCATAGCTGGAGTCTTATGGGGTTCGAGGAATAGCTCTAAATTTGTTTAAATCTTACCTTAAAAATAGAATGCAATGTACTCAAATAGATCACTTTAATAAACGACTTCAATGTGAACAACATTACTGCTCTAAATACAGAAACAATCCCTGTGGTGTGCCTCAGGGCTCAATATTAGGACCACTCCTGTTTCTAATATATATTAATGATTTGCCAAAAGCTGTAGCACATTCCATGGTATTGTATGCAGATGACAGTACAGTAATTATTGAAGCTAATGACCCTATAACATATGAAATTGACATTAATAATTCTATAAAGGACATGATACGATGGCTGGACGCAAACAAATTATTAATCAATTTAAATAAAACAAAAATAATGCATTTTAGACAAAGAATAAATAGACCTATACAGATTAAAGTGAATTACTTGAACACAGAAATTGAGCAGGTAAATGAAACTAAGTTTCTGGGACTTACATTGGATAGCTCACTTAATTGGAAACAACATACTATAGCTCTGTGTGAAAAAATAAGTCAGTATACATATGCGCTTAAAACCCTACCTAAAGTATCAAGTGTAGATACAGCAGTTACTGCTTATAATGGTTACATCGCTTCTATTCTGCGCTATGGAATTATTTTCTGGGGAAATTCTACCAACATAAATATGGTGTTCACGGCGCAAAAACGATGTGTAAGAGCGATATTTGGATTGAGTAAAACTAGTTCCTGTGAGCCTTATTTTAAATCTTTTAGTTTGCTTACTCTTCCATGTATGTATATATATGAAGTAGCGATCTTTGCAAAAACTAATTCAAACCTATATACGCTATCTTCACAAATGCAAACTCGAAGTTTGAGGAATCCGATGAAGCTATGTCTAGGTCAGTCTCACACAACGCTTCTTAACAAGAGTGTGTTCCAAATGTCTGTAATAGTCTATAACCATCTACCAAATTATATAAAGGAGCTACCGTTAATAAAGTTTAAAAAACGATTGAAAGCAATGTTGATTGATAAGGTCTACTATCGTGTCGATAATTTTTTGAAGGATAAAGATTTCTGACATATGATTATTCATTGACAGATTTATATTAATTTAGTGACATCTTATATTTATATTCAGACAAATTTTCAATAATATTTATAACATGACATGATTCTAATAATATTTAATATAATTTAATGTTTCACATATTTCAGAGACTTAAATACGTATTTATGTCTATGCATATTGTAAGCCCAGTGGCAGGTCATAGCCGATCGAAATTTTTTTTTGTATAAATGACAACATTTACATACCTATGTACCACAATAAAGAATTATTATTATTATTATTATTATTATTATTACCTTACGAGATAGACCTAATACAAATACTGAAAAGTATTCATCTTGCCAGTTAACGTCTCGTCTCCCGTCAATACGCTGGAGCTGCACGGCCTACATTACATAGTTACTAGTAAGTTAAATATTTATAATAAGCGATCCGACTGGGTAAGTACCTCCACTTGCGAGCATTTATACTAACGCTCGCAAGTGGAGGTGACTTACTCAGTCCATTCCCCAGGCCGCCTTATGTGAAGCGGTTACCGTCGACTACGGTAACCGCTTCACATCAGGCGGGCCGTATGCTTGTCTGCCATCCGCCATAGAATAAAAAAATAATGTAAAAAGCTAGACGGGTTACATTCTCAAAGGTATTCGTTTTATGAAGAGTGTATATTACATGTTTACGATTATTAAATTTCTCATAGTTTCTGGCGGCCCTAAAACACAGCCTGCGAAGGGGGAGTTGGCAACAGGAAAGGAGGGTTCCGGAGGTGGAGGGCCGATGACGTCATCGCGGTCGTTGGCCCTCCAAGGTCGTGCTACCCGAAAGCACCCTCCGTATGTAATGTAACCGCAACCAACCTTATTTGGGCGCATTACTTGCTGTATTTCGAAGACCCGTATTACTTGCATAGCAACAGCTGAGTTGTACTATTATATATTTATCATCATCATCATCATCAACAAATATAACACAACAAGAAAGTGTTTCACCTTAATAGACACTAAGAAAAGTCAATGGACATTATTCTTAGGACTATAATATTTAGAAGTTTATGTTAAAGTTAAATTACTTATTAGCCCGTAAGCTAGATCGTAATATTTTAAAGCATCATGCTTTATAGAAAAAAAATCATCATCATCAGCCTGTAGAAACTGGGTAGACACCAGAGTTCCCAACTGTCCTGTTTTCGACCGGACTGTTGTGTTTTAGAAGGAATTATTGGGGTCAGGTTGCTGATTTCCGATCGGATACAATTTGTCCGGTAGGATAAAATTTTGAACGCGACTTTCAAAAATCATAAATTTTAAAAGCGAGAGCAAGTACAATTTTAAGAAAAAATAATTTTCATACGCCTATATTTTGTTTTTACCTACCAGTTAAGTTGATATATCTGCATTTTTCCTAATAAAACTCTTTCATTGATACTTAATGGTTTTTTTTTTTTCGATTTTGACCAATTATGATCAGATTAAATTTGTTGTCCGGTTATGGCAGCTGTAAAAGTTGGCAACCCTGGTAGACACTGCTGGAATGCTTTCCACCATAAGCTATTTTCCGCTTTATATTGACAAAACTCAATGCGTCTTGTGTGACCGAAGAGAAGAATGCAACCACCAAATGCAATTATCCGTCTTGTTCATACAACCACTTAATGTCTTCACAGCTTTTGTTTTTTTCTAATATTTTGTCAAATGTTATACATCTATATATATCGGCATCAACCCATAATAGTCCCACTGTTGGGATACGGGTCTCCCTTCAATCGAAGGGATTTTAGAGCATACTCCACCACGCTGCTCAACTGCGGGTTGGCGGAGGCTAGTGTTTTCAAGCCGCCCAAAGGCCACTCACTTGGCTTAACGACTGTCTTCTAAGGACAACAACCGGGACCGACGGCTTAACGTGCTCCCCGAAGCACGAAGGAGCTCGAGATAAATAAACCCATCCATAGACAGGATGCGGTCTATATTGCTTAACTTGTGTGATCAATTAGACTGCCAGGCGCAACGACGCCAACGCCTCTCGAATGTTAGATATCGTCTAAGTCGAATTTGAACCCTCGATAATGCCTGCCTAACAATAAGTGCCATGCTGAGGAGCTGGATGGCATCGTTGCTGGTGTCTAATAGAACACGCAATGTAAGTTAGACCGCAGCCTATCTATGGCTGGGTTTGTTTATTTCGAGCTCCTCCATGTTTCGGGTGCATGTTAAGCTGTCGGATCCGGATTTTATTAAATGACAGTCGTTAAGCCATCTCAATATCCTTTGGACGGCTTGAAAACACTGGCCTCCGTCAGCCTACAGTTGGGCATTATGTTAGAATACGCTCTAAACGCCTTCCATTAAGAACAGAGGGGCAATTCTCGTAATTAAAATATAGTCAAAATTCAGTTTCGATCCAGTCTCGATCTCACAAATGTCACATTTGGTATTCTCGTAACACAATATGTAACTTCAAAATTAAATTTAATCGGGATTATATCGAAATATGAGTGAAAATTAAACAAACTAAGAATGTTACTTTGCCAACAACAAGAATTGATAATAATTAATTAATGAAATCAAGTATATAATTTTAGTCAATTCACAATTCAATCTCGATTCGGTCAACTTTCAATCTGCGTTCGTAGAAAATTTACGAGAATTGGCCTTCAGACCCGTATCCTAGGGATTCCTACTTGAGTGCGAAAACCATATCATCGAATTTTGTTACTCCGAAAACCTTTCAACGACTTTCCTACACTGCGACGACTTATTAAATCGACGTCTTGTTATTGCGATGTTTCGTTACTTCGAAAAATTGTACTGCGAACGATTTTACGACGAAAATATCATACTGCGTAGCTATGTTTAATCAGTGTTTTGTTACTGCGATGTTATGCTGCTTAGGAAAATTTTTTTTGAACAATCTTACTAAAGCAGTGTTTCCCAATTAGTGGTACGCGTACCCCCAGGGGTACGCCAGATTGCATCAAGGGGCAGCAATCTCTTAACTAAAATATTAAATCCTTAAGAACAATAATGCAATAACAATTGCCAAAAAAATATTCAATTAAATGAAACGATCAGCCCCCTTACCACCATCTCTTATTGCGATTCAATAACTGAATAGAATGCTTATTCATATCAATGAATAACCGACTCTATTTCAAATGGAATAGAGTCGCTTATTCATTGGTATGAATAAGCAATCTATTCAATTATTGAATCACAATAAGAGATGGTGGTAAGGGGGCAGTAGGTAAGTCAAACGTATGCATCGAGCGCTTTACTGTGTCATTAGAATGACTTTTGACGATACTAAATATTAAATACACGTAATTTCATTTTATATTTGATGTTCCTTAAAGGGTACGCACGTTTGAGGTCTTTCTTGAAGTGGTACGTAGAAAAAACTAATTGGGAACCGCTGTACTAAAGAATCTTAAGTTTTTTTTTTTTTTTTTTTTGGGGTGGCAGACAAGCATACGGCCCGCCTGATGTGAAGCGGTTACCGTAGCCATATTTACGCTCGCAACATAAAATATCGCTCGCGCGCCGCCACCCCCGCTGCCATCGCAGCATCTCCTTCCTTTCTGGTGACCTCACTCACTCGCAGGAACACAACAGCCCTTAAGGAACCGTTATTTGGCTGCGGTATTCTGTGAGGTGGAGGTACAATTCCCCAGTCGGGTAGCTTACAATTACGCTCCCTACCTCTCTTTTCGCCAGAGCTTCGTTTGTCAGTCAGCAGGGTGCACCGCTTGCAGGTGAAGTTGGCTTTGGTTTAAAGATGTTGATGAACCACTTACACCCCAGAACCCTTAAGTAGGTAAATTCCTTTAACCTGGGGGGCCCTACCGGCTAAACTGAAGCCGATTCCCATAGGACTTTTTGATCGCGAAAATAACTTTATGGTAGAGCTTAGATTTATGGTACTTGTGTTTAGTATCGCTGGTGCAAACCCTGTAGCTCTACCAACTGAGCTGAAGATGTTTGTCAATAACTAAAATGTAAGACCTAATTTTCGAATGAAAATATTCGATGGTAATCGGCTTCAGCTTCAGCGGTAAGGCCCCCAGCCCCCCTTGCCAAGTGTAATTCGTGGCGTAACGAACGTTAGATAGATCACGTGACATTTGTCAAAATCGAACATTTTATTATGAGAATTGACAAATGTCACGTGATCTATCTAACGTTCGTTACGCTACGAACTAGACTTGGCTGGGGGGGGGGGGGGGGGGGGGGGGCTGGACTCCGTATGTAAAAATATGTCTCGTTAATGATAAAAATTCTGAACACTAACGTTACGTATTGTTGTTAAAAAGAAAATCCAGGTGACAGGAATTTACATACTTGGGTTCCGCATGAGATTGTTAAAAGTAATTTCCTAAGTAGAAACCGTCCTAGCAGGCAGCAGCCTCGTATCCCAGAAGTGGGATGAAGATGAGTCGATGACGGCGTGCTTTGATGTGAAACAGTAATTGTGATATACGACCTTCATCCACACCCAAAAGGATCCACTCATGTCTTTAAGATATACGTTCCTTCATCCACACCCAAAAGGATCCACTCATGTCTTTAAGATATACGTTCCTTCATCCACACCCAAAAGGATCCACTCATGTCTTTAAGATATACGTTCCTTCATCCACACCCAAAAGGATCCACTCATGTCTTTAAGATATACGTTCCTTCATCCACACCCAAAAGGATCCACTCATGTCTTTAAGATATACGTTCCTTCATCCACACCCAAAAGGATCCACTCATGTCTTTAAGATATACGTTCCTTCATCCACACCCAAAAGGATCCACTCATGTCTTTAAGATATACGTTCCTTCATCCACACCCAAAAGGATCCACTCATGTCTTTAAGATATACGTTCCTTCATCCACACCCAAAAGGATCCACTCATGTCTTTAAGAATGAGAAATTTCTCACAAACATTCTAGAAAGAGCCCGGTGGTAGAATGGCTAGCAATCGCTATACTTTAGACTGCGAGGTCGCAGGTTCGATTCCCGTACAAGTCAAACATTTGTGTGCATGAACATGTCTGTTTGTCTTGGTCTTGGTATGTATTTACAAAAAAAAAAAGAAGTACATTTATCAGTTGTCTAGTACCCATAACACAAGCTTTGCGCTTAATTTGGGACTAGATGGCGCTGTGTAAATTGTCCAGAAATATTTATTTATTATTGTATGTGATGAGTGTAGTCACCAGAAAGGAAGGAGATGCTGCGTTGGCAGCGGGGGTTGCGGCGCGCGAGCGATATTTTATGTTGTGAGCGTTAATATGGCTACGGCAACCGCTTCACATCAGGCGGGCCGTATGCTTGTCTGCCACCCGACGTAGTATAAAAAAAAAAAAAAAATTCTAGACAGATTTTTTACACGTGTAGAAAATGCGTCTAGAAATTTCAAGGCTTGGTCGGTCGGTCTGTCGGCTCGGTCGGTGCAGTGGAGTGGGGAGCGATATGTCGAAACATTGATCCGATTTATCACCGCTGTGTGCCGTCATATCCACATGTAAGAACATTGTATGACAAATGACACTACTAAACACTACTTTTTTTTTTATACTACGTCGGGTGGCAGACAAGCATACGGCCCGCCTGATATGAAGCGGTTACCGTAGCCATATTAATACTCGTAACATAAAATATCGCTCGCGCGCCGCCACCCCCACTGGCAACGCAGCATCTCCTTCATTCCTTTCTGATGACCTCACTCACTCGCAGGAACACAACAACCATCAAAAAAGTTGTTATTTGGCTGCGGTATTCTGTGAGGTAGTTAGCAATGGCCACTTTGACTCCGAAGTCGCGGGTTCGATTCCCTCACAAGACAAATATTTGTGAGCATTAACATGTCTGTTTGTCTTGGTCTGGGTATTTTCTATTTATTATATGTTATGTATTTAAAAAAAATGTATTTAAGTATAATATCAAATATCTAGTACCCATAGTACAAGCTTTGTGCTTAATTTTAAACTAAATGGCGCTGTGTAAATTGTACAGAAATATTTATATTTATTTATATTTAATTCACGTTTTCTTTTGAGGTATGAAATCTTAAAAAAACAGTCCGTTAACTAAAAGCAAGTATATTATGCTCGTGGTTGACCCTCGATAAGACAACAAAATATTTAAATGCGCTTTAATCAAAAAATTAAAACATTGTATTTACGTCATATCGCGAATTATTGGCAAAACTGGTTGTTTTACCAATAACACGCGTCGTAATTAAACAAATCGATTTTTAACATACATTTACATGGAGATTCTTTAACCACACGTCATGTACAGTCAACAAAAGATTTGAGTAACTTAGTAAACAGGGGCGCTACCACCTATAAAAGTGATTGCACATTTATCTGAGCCGAACACTATAATATTGCTGGACAAATTACACACTGCCATCTAGTCCCAAACTAAGCAAAGCTTGTACTATGGGTACTAGATAACTGATACTATACTTCAATACATTTTTTTTGTAAATTGTACATACGTAAATACAAGAAAACACCCAGACCAAGACAAACAGACACACATGTTCATGCACACAAATATTTGTCTGGTGCGGGGATTGAACCCGCGACCTCGGAGTCAAAGTGTCCATTGCCTACCATTTGACCACTGAGCTCGTCAAAATAAGATTTCATATAAAGGATACTAAAATTCGTTTCGTTCGGTTCTTTCAGCGCGTTGCGCTCAAATAATTGTGCATTCACCATATGTCGAAGTCAGATTGCCTTCGCGCAAATCAAGCTTCAGCCACAGTATAAGTAATAAATAGTACTACGTACAGTATGGACAGTCCCTTCCGTTCTCTCGTGCCGACCTCACCTCCCCTCTGAGACAAATCTAAGCTGAAGCACACCCCGGCCACTCCATATAAATGACGCGTCGTTGAATATTACATAAATAATGACGTCTGTATAGAGCGAGATTGAGCGTGTGTGCGTACGGCGCCATACAAACTGTTCCAGATTCGTCTCAGGCAAGGAATGCCAAACAGTGTCGTTAAGTAATATTTTACGACATTTAAACAAATAAAACTCGGCCAACGGGCAGTTGTAGAGTAAGCTCTAAACCCCTTCGATTGAAAAGGAGACCCGTATCCCATTAGTGGGACGAATATGGGTTAATATGGTTATAAAAATAAAATGTTAACCACTGTTTTCTTGTTTACATGTTGCCTCGCACCATTCTGAATAGAGTATAGATACTTAGGTCTTATGTTCGCGTCCGTTGCTGAAGCTAATCAATACCGACAGCAACCTGCGTCCGCAAAACATATATCTACTACTACTTCTTCGTATTACGCAGGTGGCAATCACCCTTATAACCTGGCACTTTTGCCGCTTAAAATATAGAGTGTAAGAAATCCAAATACCCACAAAGGCTCAGAGGTACAAAAATATTTTTAATTTCATTATATTAAAACTCACACTTTTTTTTACATATAGGACGGCAAAGGAGCATGTTAATCACCTGATAGTAAGCAATCACTACAGCCCATGAACATCGGTAACAACAAATGGTCACTGATCCATTACCAGCCTTAGGGAAATATAGTCTCGTGAACACTCCCAAGTCGTAATTGTTTGGGCACCGTTGAGGGAAGTTGATTCCACAATTTCACCGTACGCAGCAGAAAATATATTAAAAACCGTACTGTGTGAAACGGCAAGTTAGCAACAGTCGCATGGCTGGAATTTCAAATTTTTGCGAGTGGTAATTTAATGTAAATTAATTAATTATTTTCAATTTCATTATTTCCCGGCACCTTAACCGCTTAATATTATTGATATATAGTTTACTTTCTTTTTACAGACTTTTACTGAATCAAGCGTGATTTAAGACTTTGTAACCTATAATAATTTGAGACATTTACGGTTGTAATATAGAGCCTGGAAATTCGAAAGCTATAGCAATAGTATTAGACTGTAGATCGCTGCGGAAGTACGAGTATACGGTCGTGTTTCTATTGGCATATTTGGCCCAACACGCATTTGCATATTTGGTTCCATATCCATACTCTGATACTTTATAATACACTACCTGTACATATTTTACCCGCAACCAGCCTTTTAATTGCTGAAGTTAATACAGCCTAGTAATCTATGAGCCAGCAAAACTTTGTATATAACTAGCGAACCGCCCTGGCTTCGCTCGTGTGGAATAACATAAATGTTATATACGTAAATCTTCCGTTCATTTTCTAAATATGATAACGTGAAAACCACATCCAAATCTGCCGCGTGGCTTAGGAGCAGTTAGCACAGTTTTAAAAGCATACAGTTGGGAAGCGAAGGTACTTGCGCAGAGCAAGGGAGGGGAACCCGCGGAGAAGCGGGCGGTGCGGTCAGCGTCCCACAAACAAGCGTAGTTTGTGGGAGCCACCGTGAAAGGCAGTCACGTGCGCGTACTGAGTGTTTTAAACGTTTTTTTTAATTTACGTTCAGTGATTCCTATTTATTATGATGGTGAATACAAATTGTTCTGTATACGGTTGTAACTCGATGTCGGAACACATCAAGAATTTAAAATTTTATAGATTTCCCCGTGACGCAAGGTAAGTTTTTTCTATAATTTCGTAAAAACCTACCTACTTTGTCTTTGTTGAAATGTATGTAGCTATATTGTTGGTGAAGTGCAAGGTACTCCAACTATAAGTATACAACAAATAACCGAATTCTTGTGCTCCAACGACAGATGACTAAATAGTTAAGTACTTCGTAACTCGAACTCCAACCTAGCGGGGTTTTCAAGTGTAAATATGTAGGTATATATATTCTTTACGGCGCATGCTCTTGCCCAAAGTGTAATTATTATGTTTACACCTTCTTAATAGTTGGGAAGTCGGACACAGAAGGAGTAGGTATTTGTCTAATATCCAACTGTTATGATTTTATTTAAACCGACAGAAAAAGACAAGGTTCTATATTCACCTATATTCAAGATTTCTGGGCAAAGATATTAATTACTACGTATGGCTGTGCCATTTCTAACATAAAATTTGTCTCTGCGACTATATGCACGTGCTGTGTGTGGGACGAACCTATGTGTATGTTTATGTTACGTAAATGTACACTATAAACTTTATAAACAAATGGGACACCAATTTTTAACTTACACTCTCATATTTATTATTTTCGCTGTCGAAAAGCCAAATGACTCATCGGTTCGTGACAAATTATCTCCTTAGAATGGCCTATCCATACCTAGTAGTTAAGATCTTTGTTTCAGGGCTAGTTTCTTTTTTTAATTTTTTTTAAGCAATCACGTTTTTTGATAATTTTTATTTACTTTTTTATTTTACACATTTTAGTTATATATATACAGTAAATTTTGCTATCCAGTCATTGCATTTTGGGTATTGATATTCCTAGTTTCTATTATTAAGTATCTTGCGAAAATGAAGTGAGTAAAGTCGTAATCAAATTTAAATCGTTAATTGTTTGGTACCTACATCAACTTGGCTGGCACCAGAAATCCGCTATTTTTTTTTTTAATTTTGATATACTCCGTGACACTGGCGCAATAAAGAAAAATTTTACAACTAATCAAAATTGGTTCAGCCGTTTATTAGTTACGAATGAACATAGGGACTTTTGTCTTCGCCATAATAAGTTAACATACCAACACCAACCAGGTGCTGTAGGAAACAATATTTTTAGATAAATTATAGGTAGGTATTATTAAAACAAGTACAGTTTATATCACAGCCATGCTTATGTTTCCCCGATATTTTCATGATCAAATTGTTTATCCGAATGCGAATTCATTATATTGTTAAATTTAATGATAGAAAATTGAAATCTAAAAATAAACCATCACGTAAATATTTAGCAGTGCAACATTTGTAAATATGTATATTATATTCTTGTTGATAAATGATTATAAAAATATTAAAGATTATTTGATTTCGAATTTTGTGACAACCCTTGCATATCGGCGAACGACCGCGTGGATACCTACGCGGGCGGCGGCATCGTGCCACGTCAAAGGCGATTCCCTACTGTATGAAAAATAGTAATACTGTGCAGTTAGCCAATGAGCACACAGACAGACAGACGTGGAAAGCGGCAATGGTTTTATACCATTATGTACAGATATCTATTGTTAGTTCTTCATATCATTAAGATGGCATGAGGCCCGGGTGTTGTGTGTAGTGACATATTTGGCTCCACATGCGGTTATATGATATTCTCCAGCCCCCCAGCCGAACTGCTTAATAGATTTTGTGCGTGCGTGAAATGTCGCTTTGCTTTACATTCGCGATTTTTTCCGTACCAATATTATTCATATAACATGTCGCACAAGCCAGCGGAATATTTTATCAATGAAATAGTCTGTACTGCGATCATAAACAACAACAAGCCACCGCTGAGCGCGAAGCGGCCTTCACTCTCCCGACGCGACGCGCAACAGCCGACTCACGAGAAAACAACACAATATATACAACCAGAGAGCATAGACAAAGTAAGTTTCTATTAGCGATGACAAAGAATGCAATATTCGAACATCGACTGCGACCGAAAGGGCACGTGGTCAGCCAGCAATAATTGAAAAATTGCTAGCAATAATTAGCTATTTATTCAGCAATATTACGTAGTACTGGACGCGGCCTTTACCCGAGACGTGCAGGTGCAATACATAATAAAAACACAATATAGAAACTACACAATAAACAAACAAGTTTATTGCGATACATACGATTAACATGTCACTCTTCAGTGCTTAGTGTGAATTTTTTATTCTCGTTCGTTCATGTCAACGTAAACAAACCGACCAAATAGGGAAGAACTCTCATACTGGAAATAGGGTATTTGACAAACATTTTTTTCCTTTTGATATGTAGGGATGTCTTAATAATATAAACATAGGTGAAAGAATTACTTCGTTAGCACAAAAATCTATCGAGAAATGTTAATTTGAAAATTACAATTTTGAACTTTCCCGAAAACGCTCCATACAACAGGCTACTGAGTTATGACGTCACGGGTTTGTATTTTGTATGCATCAAATCAGAAATCTGTACGACAGTTATGTTAAATTTTACGTTTATATAATTAGTATAATAATGAAAGTTGTAGTATTTTTTGCTTTTCCAATGGAAATATTATTTTTAAATAATTTCATACTTTTAAAATGGACTTTCCTGACAAACTTTGATTGACACTAAAACAAGTCGGACGGAAGTACGGAAGATATTAGAATGAAAGTTTGCAGATCTTTATATTCGGCTTGTAAACGTTAAGACGTGCGAATATGACCAAAAATCCTCGCATTATGCACTGAGGTGTACCAGCAGCACAATTAAAGCGAACATGAGTTTTTCAAGGTTTATTTTTAATATTTATAGGTAACTGAGTGCATCTGCTTGAAAGTAATACGGGTTCAACCTGTTAAATCGAAAATGATAACTAGTCGTAGGTATTCGATGTAGCTTTTGATAGAATAAAATGTATGATTTGATGATGTTATCATCAAACAATTAGTTCTACATTCAACGTCGCTGTCAATTTTTTTATCATTTTTATTGTGGATCGCGTTTGATACGATTCGTCTCTCACTCACATACCTAATTCGTGATGGTATTCGGATCGGCCGTATTGCTGAAGTTTGCGTACTGTTTTGCAGTTACATTTACATACCAAGAGTATGATTAGGATACGTCCTTGAACTCATATTAATCTTTGTATAGAGCGTCTGGGGTTTTGCCTCATATGAAAGGGTACAAATGTTTAATATGCTGAAAGCTGAAGACCATAACAGCATAAATATACAAACACAATATACTCCTACACAAATTATATAGCGACATCTATAATAATCCTAAATTACAGCAGGACCACAGTATAATAAGTAATAGTACTACGTACTGTAAGACCACTCCCTGTCGCTCTCTCATGTCGCCTCACCTCACCTCTGAGACAAATCAGCCCCCTTACCACCATCTCTTATTGCGATTCAATGATTGAATGGATTGCTTATTCATACCAATGAATAAACGACTCTATTCCATTTGAAATAGAGTCGCTTATTCATTGGTATGAATAAGCATTCTATTGAGTTATTGAATCGCAATAAGAGATGGTGGTAAGGGGGCAGGAGGTGTTTGTATGGCGCCGCACGCACACACGCTCATTCACGCTCTGCACAGACATCATTGTTTAGGTAGTAGTAATTGACGCAAATTTGTATGAAGTGTCCTTGGGGTGGCAGAACGTAATAGTACAAAGGAGCCAAATTAGGCACAGCTTTTTAGTAAATTGAACCCGCCCAAAAAAGGATTCAATGAAATGAGAGATGAAGGGAGAGTTACGTTTTTGAGTGTATGTATGTATATTTGTTTAGCACGCTCTACAGCCTAAATCGCTTGAAGGATTTTAACATATGAGGTGTCATTAGATTTGTCTCAGCCGTGAGAGTGACTTAGGGGTATATTACTTCAATTACCACCAATTTTATTTATCGTCCAATAACTATTCCGTTAAACGAGGTTGTAGGGGATAATATCTGGGTCTACTGAACAGATTTTGAAAATTATTACCAGTAAATGAAGGCCAATAAATGAAGAGACTTTTTCGTAAAGACGGTTGAAGCCGAGAGCGGAAATTAGTTTGCAATATAATATTTAAATTATTAAACAAAATTCAAGTAATTAATAGTTACAAATAAATATTAAGACACTACAAGAAACAATTTTCGAACAACAACAAGAAAGAGAACAACAAGAACAACAAGAAAGCGGAGGATCGCATATGGTGGAAAGCAAGGAAGGCCTATCCAGCCATAGATAGATATAGACGGGCTGATAATAATGATTTTTATACAAAATCCTTAGTAGTTGCGCACCCAGTTCATACAAATGTCGCGTCGGTAACTACTACATATTAGGTTGGGGAAAAAGTCTTTTCGTATTTTATATGAAAATTCAAAACATTTTTTACTAAAGTTTATTTACATTTAACTAAAGTATGTAGGTGCCATTTTGTTCGATAACTTTTTGCCATCTTGTAGGTATAGACATAATCCCATTACTATAGAAATTTTGGGAGTTCTGTTCAAAAAACCACGACAAGTGGTTTTGGCAGTCTTCTCGTGATGTTAACCTGACATTGCCTAAAGAATTCTGAAGAGACCGAAACAGGTGGAAATCAGAAGGTGCAAGGTCAGGACTATACGGCGGATGCATTAACACCTTCCAGTCAAACTCTCTTAATTTTTGCTGAGTGGCTAAAGATGTGTGAGGTCTAGCGTTATCATGATGAAAAATCACACCCCTTCTGTTAATTAATTCCGGCCGCTTTCTCTCAACTTTTTGCTTTAATCTCTTCAGTTGTTCACAGTAGAGTTCAGAATCGATAGTCCTGCCTGGCGGTAACAGCTCATAATGAATAATGCCCTTCCAATCCCACCATACACACAGCATCACCTTATTGCGGGTTAACCCGGGTTTTGCCAGAGTCTGTGAAGCCTGACCGGCCTTTGACCACGACCTTTTTCGCACGTTCTTGTCGTACATGATCCACTTTTCATCACCAGTTATAAGCTTCTTCAAAAACGATTCGCTTTCATTACGTCGTAGTAAAGAATCGCAAATGAGTACACGGTTCATTAAGTTTCTTTCAGTGAGATCGTGAGGCACCCAAATATCGAGCTTTTTAGTGTACCCAGCTTTTTTCAAATGCGCCAAAACTGTTTTGTGGTCAATTCCTAATTCTTCAGCTACGTCGTAACTACTGATATGCTGATCTTGCTCCACTTTTTCAAAAATGGCATCCATTTTATCCGTAACAGGGCGACCAGAGCGACGTGCATCTTTCACATCAAAATTTCCTGATTGAAAACGCTTAAACCAAATTTGTGCTACTCTCACAGACACTGCACTAGATCCATAAACGTCACAAATTTTTTTCGCAGCTTGCGTTGCATTTTTACTTTTTTTGTAGTAAAATTTTAAAATGAATCGAATTTCTTCATTAGATTCACTCATCTTGACAGTAAAAAAAAACAAATGAAAATCACACATTTACCTAATTTGAATTTGGAATTGTCTTTTTTAAAATTTAAACTTTTTAAAGATATCAAAACCTGCCAGATACAAATGGTATAACCAAAGAGATTTTATTACAAGTTCATACATACTAAAATGCGAAAAGACTTTTTCCCCTACCTATTATGTACCTAAACAATGAGGTCTGTGCAGAGCGTGAATAAGCGTGTGTGCGTGCGGCGCCATACAACCTGTTCCAGATCCGTCTCAGAGGGTAGATGAGGTCGACACGAGAGCGGCAGGGAGAGGCCATACTGTACCTAGTAATATTATTTATACTATGGTAGATGCTAAATGCGGAGAGCATTTTAGCATCTGTGGAGGAACTTAGGAAGTCGTTCGTCATAAGTTTAGATAATCCGATAAGCCATATTTGGACTATAAATTCGACGAGCAACGTTATTTACCGTCAACCAACTACCTCGAAAGCTCCTATGTTTCACGTAGACAGGCTTCCGCCGTCGTATGTGTTTAGGTCTATTCCTGTACAAAATATCAATATAGTTATGTTTACACTACCCACGTCACGACGCGATAATCTCTAACACCAAAATAGTTGGGGCATTAGACCTGTCACGACTCTTTAACGTGACATTGAAGCATATTTTGGGCAACGAACGTAAGGTCTATTTTTAATCAACTTCAAAAATTACATATCAGGTCATATAGATGTTTTGTCCGTAAAATATATTTTCACTAAAGACCAGCCCATACCAGAGGACCAGATCAGAGAAAATGATATGCTGATCGATTGCCTATATCTTATGCGTAGAGATCCTATGCGTAGTATCATTTTTACAAGCTTTTATTTTTATTAATTTATTTATTATTAAGCCAAACTTACAACTATCTTTACAGGTGAGAACCGTAATGCGACAGTGTAGCAATATACGAGGGGAGGCCAATAAGTTCGCGGAATGGAGGGGTTGATGGGGATAAATTTACCCGTCCAGGTAGGCACTAGTTAAGCACCTCATTAAGAGTATATATACCAAGTTTGAACCTAATCGTGTCATTAACTTTTGAGTTATCGACCTGCAAACAACTAAATCGGGAAGAAGTCAGCCAGTATGGAGAAAATTGAACACCGTGCCGTTATTAAGTTTCTTACCAAGCAAGGAAAATCCGCTCAGACGATTTTTCAAGAGCTGTTAGCGGTTTACGCGGACTCTGCCCCTGGTAAAACCATGGTTTACAAGTGGCATGGTCTTTTCAAACAAGGAAGGGAGTCCATTGAAGACGACCCCCGCTCCGGACGGCCAATTGAGGCCACCACACCGGAAATCGTCGAAAAAGTAGAAAAACTTGTATTGGAAGATGCCCGACTGAAGAAGAAGCAACTTGCAGCAATGGTTGGAGTATCCGAATCAAGTATTTTAAATATCCTACATCATCATCTTGGGATGACTAAAGTCAGTGCAAGATGGGTTCCGAGAATGCTCACGCCACTTCAAAAACGCGAGCGTGTCGAGTGCTCTCACCAGTTTCTGGAGCTCTGTGGAGAGAGAAAGGAAGAAGTTATGGCCCGGATTGTTACTGGAGATGAAACCTGGGTTCACCACTATGAACCTGAGTCGAAGCAAGAGTCGATGCAGTGGCATAAAAAAGGCACACCTCCTCCAAAGAAGTTCAAAGTGTCACAATCGGCCGGAAAGATCATGGCGACTATCTTTTGGGATACAGAAGGTATTTTACTGATCGATTATAAAGAACGTGGTGCGACTATAACGGGACAGTACTACGCTTCTTTACTGGAAAGATTGAAAGAAGCCATTAAGAAAAAAAGAAGAGGAAAACTGTCAAAAGGTGTGCTCCTTTTGCACGACAATGCACCCGTCCACACGTGCCATGTTGCGACGGCTGCCATTCACCGATGCGGCTTTGAACAATTAAACCACCCACCATACAGTCCAGACTTGGCCCCCAGTGACTATTATTTATTTCCAAAAATGAAGAAAGAGCTGCGTGGAAAGAAATTTGACGACGATGATGAAGTCAAGTCGGCAATTTCGGCCTATTTTGACACCAAAGACAAATCATTTTTTTTCGATGGTATAAACAAGCTATTTGAGAGATCCGAAAAATGTATTAGGGTTAAAGGAGAATATATTGAAAAGGAAAAATAATTTGGTGTTTAATTTCAACCTCCTTCTCTCTCATTCCGCGAACTTATTGACCTCCCCTCGTACCTAATTTATGAAAATAAGAAATTTACAATTTATAACTTATAATAAAAATAAATTTAATTTAGTTTCTTTCACCGTGCTGTCTGTAATCAAATACTGCAAGTTTTTTTTTTCTTTATTGTGACGGGCTTTGTCGTTTTAACGACTATGTCGCCCCATAAAAACCACAACTCACTTACATTTTTAAACAAATACACTTCCGAGTAGATAGCGAAACGAGTAGTCAAACAAAATGTCTAGGGATTATTTATATAACGCAATTTTTGCCTAAAAATATAATTTCTTCGCATCCTCTGCATTCGGATTAGCTAATATAGTCTGAAATCGACCGACATCATGGGTTTTACTGGTGAATGCTGTTCTCCTAAAATGGTCATTCCGGACGCACTCCACCAAAACATGATGCACATCCTCTACGACTCCGCACTCAGCGCAATTTGGCGAGTCGGTTTTTCGCATGAGAATGGCAAACTTGTTCGATGGAATGTGACCGGAACGCAGCCTAAGTGCCATCACCAAGGAGTTTCGATCCAGAGGGGTATTATCAATCCAAGGGTAGTGCGAGTGCTGTGGTGGGATACTTCATGTTACTGTTAATTTAAGTTATAAGATAGTTTAAGTTATAAGAAACTGCAAGTTAAAGGAGATCATTCAGCCATACATTTTGGGACATTTTTAAAAGTCGACGTCGACAACCGTTATTCATCACACTGCTGGGATACGGGCCTCCTCAATCGAAAAGGTTTTAGAGCATACTCCAAAACGCTGCTCAGAAGACTTGACTTGGCTTAACGATTGTCATCTAGTAACAACAGCCGGTACCGACGGCTTAACGTGCCCTCCGAAGCACGAAGGAGCTCGAGATAAATAAATCCATCCATAAAAAAATTCCCTTCCCCCAGAGGGGGTGGCGGCGCGCGAGTGATATTTCATGTTACGATCGTTTTTAAAGCTACGGTAACTGCTTCACATCATGCGGGCTGTATGTTTGTTTGCCACCTGGCGTAGTATAAAAAAACTGCTCTCACTGTAGAAGTAGCAGTGGGTCGGCCACATATGCCGAATCAGTGATGGCAGATGGAAGGGGAAGGAAAGTCCTAGAATGGAGGTCCCATCTAGATGGACCGAGGGATGCTGACAGCCGAGGATCGCATATGGTGGAAGGCAATAGGGAAGGCCTATAATCAGCAGTGGACAGATGATGATGATGATGATGATGACGAAGTACATAGATACAGTATCAACAAATAGTGGGGGGTGTAAGGTTTACTTATTACCTACGACAGATATGTAAAAACCAATGATGTCGACAAACAGACAATTTGACGTCACACTTATTAATAACTTCGCTAACACAGTGATCATGCTGATGTGACGTCAAGAGCACGCTGTCGTCAGTCGATTCTGAGATACGAGTACAATAAAAAACACGATTATCACAACCCAGAATCACGTAGGTACATAAAGTGTTTGAACAATTTAAATTCTATTTAACCCTGCAATGCTCGTGTGTTTAATATACATATGTAAATAAATAAATAAATATTTCTGGACAATTTACACAGCGCCATCTAGTCCCAAATTAAGCCCTAAGCTTGTGTTACGGGTACTAGACAACTGATAAATGTACTTAAATACATTTCTTTTGTAAATACAAACAAACTTATAATACACAGAAAACACCCAGACTAAGACAAACAGACATGTTCTTGTGTTACGGGTACTAGACAACTGATAAATGTACTTAAATACATTTCTTTTGTAAATACATACAAACTTATAATACACAGAAAACACCCAGATTAAGACAAACAGACATGTTCATGCACACAAATGTTTGTCTTGTGCGGGAAACGAACCCGCGACCTCGGAGTCAAAGTGGCCATTGCTGACCATTCGACCACCGAGCTCGTCAAAAGTAAAGTAAGTAAAAGGTAACGCCAATGTTTTGTGCCTCCGTGAACTCGAAATTTGATTGAGTGGAGAGTGCGCTTATATACGCCGAAAAGTCACTCTTGGAAATCAATAGGCTCCAAAACCACTGAACCGATTTTGATGAAACTTGTCACAATTAAAGACCTCGACATGCTTCAGGTTTGTGTGGAAAAAAATTGAGATCGATCATGTCCTTGAGGAATAATCATCAAATACATTTTTCATTGAGATGAATGGAAAACATACACTCAGCTAATCTACTCGTTCCACTCAACCTCGATTTCGGCCCCGGGGGCTAGAATCCGGCCTAGTAGAATTTAATAGCGTGGCACACTCACTCAGAACTTTTCCTGAGCCCCAGTTCCTTTTCACAGGAATTCCACAAAGTCTGTGTTCTGCTAATGGAATCCGAATGGAATTGTTCGAAAGATAAATTTATTTTATAAATGAGAGACATGAGACTCGCGGTACTTTTTAGGGCGCGACCACTGCAGGGTTAACTATGTTTTCATTAAGAATGTTTAGTTAAGATTTACTTATTTACAATTAAACAATTGCAATTAAAAAATAATTCAGCTCCGATCATTGCGGTATACTCTTTAAAAGAAAAGTTTAGATAATTTTAACAAAAAAAAAACCGACTCCAAACTTTTACTTTTATGGATGTATATACAGGCTGATGATGAAGATAATGATGAAAAAAATATGGAACCAATCTGGAAGCATACTCTTTCAAATAAAAAAAAAAATTCAAATCGGTTTATAAAACACGGAGTAATTCAGTAAAAAACATTAAAAAAGATACAGCCGAATTGAGAACCTCCTCCTTTTCGGAGTCAGTTAAAAACAGAAAAAGACGCGATAGAAATTTTAATTCATAAAAACGTGAGAAGACGTCGCGGACACATGTCATGCTCCAAACATACAGCCACAAAATTTAGTTTGACTCGCAGTACAATCGCACCGACAGAACTATTTGCACACAATAAAGGAGCATTGCCGGCCATACCTCGCAGTATGAATGGACGGAAGGCTGTCCATAAAAAATACTATAAGTGTATTCTATCCTATTGTGCGCTTGGGACGTCATTCCAAATGTCAATGACAACATACGTAGTTATTTATCAGCCGGGCGCGCTGCGGTTGCCCGACACTCGCGGCTAGGGTTTGCGACCTTTTTTTTTTGTGCAATTAAAGTACTTACATTGGTTATTATAAAAAAAAAGACGTGTGGCACTCGGGGACTGCCGCGGTAAAGCTATTGCATAGCATTTTGTATCAACTTATGCAATTATAATTTTATTTATTTATTTTATTCATGCAGTATTGCTTTTTCTTTGATATTAATTCAAGTTACACTTTTTGAGCGTGGTGACCGATAAGAAAACAAATTTTTAGTGTCCGACCGAATGTTCGGTTTCGGTTTCGGTTTCGGTCGAGTTTCGGCAAAAAAAGCGAGTTTCGGTTTAGTTTCGGTTTCGGCGGCAAACCTGCCGAAACTGCGACCGAAACCGAAACTGCATTCGGGAGTTCCCGCGCTGTGCTCGGCCATGTTCGGCTCGGTAAATTCCATTCAAGCGACGAAGACATTTTGCCGCGTCTACGTGCCTAATCAGGTCGTGACTTGTTTGTGTTTGCATTGCGTTTTGTTTGTTGTTTGTGAGTTTTCGTGTGATTTGTTTTGAATTCGGTAAGTTTTATCATTGTGATATTGTATAAGAGTAGGTAGTAAACATCGAAAAATAATTTAGTATAACAAACTAATGCATAGATTATAGTATAATCAAGTTTAACATAACTATCTGAATATTTTGTGGTTAATTTAACTCATTCACTCATTTTCTGGGGTGTAAGTGGTTCATCAACATCTTTGAACCAAAGCCAACCTCACCTGCACGTGGTCACCTTGCTGATGAACGAACGAGGCTCTGGCGAAAGAGAGGTAGGGCTCAATGCCCGGCTCACAGAAGACCGCAGCCAAATAGCATTACCTAGGGGCAACGACCACTAACATATATTAGTGATCGATATCTGCAGCGGTTGTTGTGTTCCTGCGAGTGAGTGAGGTCTACAGACAGCATAGAAATGCTTGGGGGGTTGCTGTGGCGACATTGTGGGAGCGGCGGAGGATCCCGTCTGTTCATTGCCAGGAGGACTGAGCTGACCCAGCGGCCAGGGAGACCCGTTGAAACGGTTGTTCCGCTGGCCGCCCGCGGTATAGTTCTGGGGCCCAATCGTGGCTAACCACCTCGAGAGGCTGCCCTATCAAACCGCGCATAATCTCGAGGTAGATCGTCGTGCCGGTTGGTGACCGGAAGGTGAAGGTGAAGGGGACCCGGCGACTACCTCCGGGGGGGTGCGGGGGCCCTTCCGTCAGTCGGGTCAGTGTAACTCCTCTAACGGCAAGTTTATGGAGGGACGGGGCCACCTCCCCCTTCCCCTCTGTCGTGACAGCAATTTCCCATCTTCACTTTTCCCATCCTACACTTATGACAGCGCAACAAAAGAGAACTGGTCATACAGCGGTGCACTCCCCCACCACCCTGTTAAAGGTGTAGTTTGCTAACATCCGCAGACTCCACGCAAACCTCAACGCCGTCCACCAGCACCTCGAGACGGCCCGGCCTGCCTTGCTGTTTCTGACGGAGACACAAATCCAGCGTCCAGCGGACACTTCTTACCTGCAGTACCCCGGCTATGTACTTGAGGAGAACTTCCACGCGAAAGCCGGGGTTTGTTTGTTTGTCCGTTCGGATGTTTGTTGTCGCCGTCTGCGCTGTTATGAGGATCCCTCCTTTCCCGTCCTTTGGGTGCATGTGACTGTGGGCCTCCAGAGTCGGCTGTACATGTGCCTGTATAGATCCCACAATGGAGACACGGAGACAACTCGACTCTTCGAGTACCTTAGTCGGACGGCAGATGAAGCGCAGGAGCGGTACCTTACTGCGGAGATGGTGTGTTTGAGGGACTTTAACTGCCACCACGACTCGTGGTTGGGTTCCTCCACAACCAACCATGCAGGAAGGACCGCTCATGCGTTCGCTCTGTCCCACAGCCTGACGCAATTGGTAGATCAACCTACCAGTATACCTGACATTGCTGATCAGGCGCCCTCTTTGCTCGACCTACGGCTGACCACCCACATTGAGGGATATCGGGTTTCTGTTGAGGCACCCCTGGGCACCTCTGATCACTGCCTGGTGTCCACAATAGTGCCAAGCGTAGTCCTGCCGCAACCCGCGGCAGTCAAGCGCCGTGTATGGCACTACTCGTCAGCAGATTGGGACGGTATGCGCGACTACTTTGCTTCCGTCCCATGGAGGCAGTGCTGTTTCAGTGAGAAGGATGCTACGGCGAGTGCTGCGGCTATTGTTGACGGTCATGGCTAGCCTCTTTGCGGCTAACTCCAGGATCGATGATTGTGGCACACAACCACCAACTATACCCTCCAGTGGTTCTAACATGCCTGATATTCGTATCAGACAGTGTGACGTGCGAGCAGAACTACAATCACTCGATGTCCGAAAAGCCAGTGGTCCAGACGGTATTCCGGCGATTGTACTAAGGAAATGTGCAGCAGAGTTGTCTCCGGTGTTAACGCGCCTCTATCGTCTTTCGTACTCAACCGGTTGTGTTCCGGAGGCTTGGAGAGTAGCTAATGTGCAACCGGTCCCAAAAAAGGGAGACCGTTCGGATCCATCAAATTACCGCCCCATAGCCGTAACCTCAGTTCTGTGCAAGGTTATGGAGAGGATCCTCAATAACCAACTGATCCGCTACCTAGAAGATCGTTCCCTAATTAATGACCGTCAATATGGTTTTAGGCCGAAACGTTAAACGGGCGATCTTCTAACGTATGTGACGCACCTCTGGGGTGAGGCAATCGATAAACATGGTGAATCTATGGCAATCAGCCTAGATATTGCCAAGGCGTTTGATCGGGTTTGGCACAAAGCACTTCTCTCCAAGCTTCCGGCATACGGTCTGCCTGTCCAGCTTTGTGACTGGATTGCTAGCTTACTGCATGAGCGTAGAATCCGCGTCCTTGCAGATGGTTGCGCTTCGCGGTTCATGCCAGTGAATGCGGGCATCCCCCAGGGCTCCGTTTTATCGCCCACCCTCTTTCTGCTTCATATTAATGACATGCTACCTCTAGGAAACATACATTGCTATGCTGACGACAGTACGGTTCATGGGCGATATTTCGGTCGACCTGGTGCTGGTAGGACAGAAATCGGCGAGAAACGGGAGACTCTTGTCGTTGAACTGGATCGGGTGTTGGATCTCATTAGTAAATGGGGTTCCAGCAATCTGGTCGAGTTCAATGCTAAGAAAACCCAAGTGTGCGCGTTTACTACTAAAACATCTCCATTCCTTCCTACCCCCAGCCTTCAGAGCACTTCGCTCAATTTGCGCGAGAGCTTGAACATGCTAGGCATGGATATTAGCTGCAACCTTAACCAAAGGGGATATATTGAGAGCCTCATCTCAACAGCCTCAAAGAAACTCGGGATCCTGAACAGAGTGCGGCGGTTCTTCGCGCCGGACCAGCTTTGTCTTTTGTATAAGACTCAAGTTCGGGCCTGCGTGGAGTACTGCTCACATCTCTGGGATGGTTCCGCCCAGTATCTCCTCGAGGCTCTCGACAGGTTGCAGCGACGAGCGGTCCGCATAATTGGTGACGAAGAGGTCACCAAGAATCTTGAACCTCTTCAACTCCGGAGAGATATTGGATCACTAAGCGTATTTTACCGCCTATACACGGAGAGTGCTCTGAAGAACTGTTTTCCCTTATCCCTTCCTCCCCTTTCCGTCACCGAACAACACGTACTGGCTTGCGGTACCACAAATTCACCGTTGGTATCATTCCGTCGCGTACTAAAAAGTTTGGTAACTCCTATCTATGTCGCATTATTAAAAAGTGGAACGCGTTGCCGGCATATGTATTTCCTCAATCATACAATATGGGATCCTTTAAGCGAAGCGTGAACAAGCATCTTGTAGGCCACCATGGCAGCGTCAACTAACAAGACATCTAGGTCTCTTGTCCGTTGCCGTTGCGATTGGGGCTCTTCTTTTCGCTTACCATCAGGCGAAGTGGAGCCAATATGCTGAGCTAATGTAAAAAAATAAAAAAAAAAATTGTAGGCTACGCGACTGGGGAATGTACCTCCACCTCACAGAATACCGCAGCCAAATAACAATTTCCTTGAGGGTTGTTGTGTTCCTGCGAGTGAGTGAGGTCACCAAAAAGGAAGGAGATGCTGCTATGGCAGCGGAGGTGGCGGCGCGCCAGCGATATTTTATGTTGCGAGCGTTAATATGGCTACGGTAACCGCTTCACATCAGGTGGACGTAAGCTTGTCTGCCACCCGACGTCGTATAAAAAAGAATTATAACCAAGTAGCAATTATAACGTTACGTATCGTAATTATAAGAAAAGTACCTACAGTTAGATAATTGTTTCGTAAAAGTTTCGGTTTCGGTTTCGGTTTCGGCCGAAACTGAGACCGTTGCCGAAATTCGGTTTCGGTTTCGGTTTCGGTCGTAAAAACCAGTTTCGGTCGGACACTACAAATTTTTCTATTATTAAATAAATAAAACGAGTTTCGTAGAGTCGTACAATACGTCTAATCGCAAGCACACAACGCCGTGTCGAAGACTGCCGAACTGAAACGACGTTAGACGATGCACGGCCTTCAAGCCACACCTCCTTGCCCGTCGGAGTGGGGAGCGTGAGGTTTTTTCGTTACGGAATTTCTGGATTCGGTCCCCGCGCTCAAGGCCCGCGATAGAAGCTATGCAATAGCTTAAAAAGTACATATATCAAAAAAAAGTAGGTACAATTTATTTTTCTGAATTATTATGTTTAAAAAACATATTTTTTATTACTTTTTGCGGTTTGTATCAAATTTGTATTTCTACTAGACAATTTCACAGCATCTTTACAGTCTATATTTAAATTAAAGTAAATAAGTAACTCATTTTTATCCAATTCGGAGATGTTCTGTTTCTTTCGACTCGCCATACCACTAAACTTTTCAAAATCTCAAAGAAATCAAATCATGCTAAATAAAGTATTTTCGTGTACTTTATTATTCTCATAAAGTATAGAGTACAATTACCAGAAAAAAATCGGTTGTCTGTAAAGTCGGTTTACTGACTATAGTTGAACGTGACAACGTCATAAGAAAATACTGATGGAATGTTTGCATTTTTCAAAAGAAAATTCTAATGGAACGCCTTAGAGCGAGGTACGTCATGTTTTTTCGTGCGTGCAGCCGGCTCCATCGAATTATAAGACGTTGTCACGTCAAAAACGTACAATACTTTATTATAAAGTACGAGTGGCAACCCTACTTTCGGCAGTCGATTTGTTATCGACAAGCTAGGGGAAAACGACGGACTAGTGTTACTTCAATTTATATTTATTTACGTTACTGCGGCTTGGGTAGTAATTTTGAACTGCCAGCGGCGACTCTTGAGTTGTTTGTTGAACAAACCCTTTGCGGTTAAGCTCCATTGACTACAGAATAGGAAATGTGTAATAAAATTTCAATGAACGTACAGGAAAATTATTAAATAAACATAAATATTCCTGGACAAAACATACTGCCATTTTATCCCAATGTAAGCAAAGCTAACTATGGGTACTAGATAACTAGTATTATATTTCTTAAGTAAATACATTTCTTTTTGTACATACATACATTTAATACATAGATAACTCCGCCATGCCGCAGTTGAGCAGCATGGTGAAGTATGCTCTAAAGCCCTTCGATTGAGGGGAGACCTAAACCCCTTATATTAAGGGTAGACCCGTATCCCAGCAGTGGAACGAATAAGGGTTGTTTGAAAAAAATATACATAGGGAACACCCAGCCCAAGACAAACAGCCCCCTTACCACCATCTCTTAATGCGATTCAATAACTGAATAGATTGCTTATTCATACCAATGAATAAGCGACTCTATTTCAATTGTAATAGAGTCGCTTATTCATTGGTATGAATAAGCAATCTACTCAATTATTGAATCGCAATAAGAGATGGTGGTAGGGGGGCAGACATGTTCATGCACACAAATTTTGTCTTGTGCGGGAATCAACCCACGACCCCGGAGTCAAAGTGGACATTGCCAGCCATTCGACTACCGGGCTCGTCAAATAATAAATAAATATATCAGCAGTGTTTTTTACAGACTTCAAATACTTCAAATTGGGTAAAATGGGTACTTCAAATTGGGTAAAATGAGTACTTCAAATGGGGCGTAGTCTGGGACAGAAGCTAACTATAAAAGGCACTGAGCTATACTGACTGATCTTTTTCTTACACCACTTCAGGTAGCAGACAAGCATATGGCCCGCCTGATGTTAAACGGTAACTGTCGCCATATTAAAGCTCGCAACATGAAATATCGCACGCGCGCCGCTACCCCCGCTGCCTACGCAGCAACTCCGTCATTTATGGCGATCTCCTCTCTCGTAGGAACAGAACAACTCTCAAGGAAATTGTTATTTGGCTGCGGTATTCTGTGAGGTGGAGGTACTTACAGTACAGTACAGTACAGTATCAGGCAGGTTACAATTACGCTGTATCGGCAGGGTGCAACACGTGCAGGTGAGGTTGGCTTTAGCTCTTAAGATAGTGGTAAGCCGCTTATACCCCAATCTCACCGATCTTCACCGTACAGCTCAAACCACTTGACAGATACGGGGCGGCTACCGCCGAAAATCAAACAATTTGGGGTGTAAGTGGTTCATCAACATCTTTGAACCAAAGCCAACTTCACTTCACCTGCACGCTGTGCACCGTGCTGACTGACAAACGAAGCTCTGGCGAAAAGAGAGGTAGGGAGCGTAATTGTAAGCTACCCCACTGAGGAATGTACCTCCACCTCACAGAATACCGCAGCCAAATAACAATTCCCTTGAGGGTTGTGTTCCTGCGAGTGCGTGAGGTCACCAGAAAGGAAGGAGATGCTGCGTTGGCAGCGGGGGTGTCGGCGCGCGAGCTATATTTTAAGTCGCGAGCGTTAATATGGCTACGGTAACCGCTTCACATCAGGCGGGCCGTATGCTTGTCTGCCACCCGACGTAGTATAAAAAAATAAATCAAACCTTAGCCTACATTAGCGGTAATAGTGTTTAGCTTAGCTAGGGTTGCCAACCATACTGTTAAAAACAGTATTATACTGTTTTCTATGCTTTAATACTGTTGAAAAAAACTTCATTTGACTATAGCACTGTTTATTGTACTGCTCCGCATGCACTGGGCCTTCGTATACTGTTTGTTTTACTACGCAGCTTTTAATATACTGTTTTTCTTGTAAAAAAAGTTGGCAACCCTAAGCTTAGCTGATAGAAACCACAGAGTTCTACCGACTATGCTGAAGATGTTTGTCATTAACTTGAACCTAAAAACTATTTTCGCGATCAAAAAATCCTATTGTAACCGGCTTCACCTTCGGCAGCTATTATGACCAGTGATCGGAATAGGTAGAGTGATTTAGGGTCAATAATCTCAAACGCTGATATTAATATACATACCACCATACCTCCGGGATTTCGGGATTTCGAAACTATTGAGCCTTTAATTCTCCGGGGTTCCAGTTGCACGTAAAGCTTTACGTGCTTTCCAAAGCTAAATCTAAACATAGGATTCCGTTAATCAATCAGTTTTTTTTCTTATTTCACATACTTAAAGCAAATAAAGTACTACTTAAAAGTGCTTTACTATCGTAACCTCTAATTTCAAATACAATGGCTACTAAATAATATTTAATGAAATCCCGATATTTTTCGATAACAGTTCATTAAAAAAGCATGTCCATATTACGACAGCATTATGCAAGTACAACAAATCACTCTACCTATTCCGATCACTGATTATGACGTATGCATCCGCTAAGAAAGGATTTTTGTAAAATTCCACGGGATACTGGGATACGCGCGTACAAAATAGTGGCCGCAAGCTAGTCTACACATATTATTCAATAACAGGACACGTCACTTTTTAGTGCGTGAGACATTTTGCTGTATACGACAAGGACATCGGCGTAATGTGCTAAATTGCGAACATTTGATCACCTCATGAATACAGAGATTGTAGCTAGGTGGTGATCTCATAGACTATTTGGCGTAAAGGACGCTTTTCGCCGTCATAACAGTATGATTCAGCGTTTTAACGAGATCTTGGGTCTGTGTTTATAAATGATACCAGAAAATAAAGATAAATCAGGTACATAATAATGTATTTTGACATGAATGCGTTTTTAAAATTGCATCCATAGGGAGGCAATTCAAAATAAACGGCCGTAACTTTTTTTTACTTAAACTTAGCAGTTTGATTTTTTTATTACTTCATGGGACCGTAGACCTGAGTATACAGTTCAAATTTCAGTTCAGTCAAAAGTTCAGAAATTCTTGACAGACAGACAGACAGACAGGCAGACAGACAGACAGACGGACAGACAGACAGACAGACAGACGGACAACAAAGTGATCTTATAAGGGTTCCGTTTTTCCTTTTGAGGTACGGAACCCTGAAAACGAATGATAACAAAATCGGGGGATACAGTTTGGTGTTGCAGCTGCATATCGACCATCTTCAACCAAAATCAATCAGTAGTGTAATTCATCAATTACACCACTGGATAGATGAAGGATGAAAGAATTTATTACGCTAATTAAGGATTATGGAACATCGCTTGTGGAGGAGGAAGCACTGCTATTTTGAGATAATTTTAGTGCATATAACGTACAACACGGCCTTGTCCATGACACAGCTATACATACCCCCTTTTTGACGTGACAACGTCTTATAATTCGATGGAGCCGGCTGCACGCACGAAAAAACATGACTCATGCGGGCGTTACCTCGCTCTGGGGCGTTCCATTAAAATTTTCTTTTGAAAAATGCAAACATTCCATC
Source organism: Hypsopygia costalis (assembly GCA_937001555.2). Classification (NCBI taxonomy): domain Eukaryota; kingdom Metazoa; phylum Arthropoda; class Insecta; order Lepidoptera; family Pyralidae; genus Hypsopygia; species Hypsopygia costalis. Next base: position 1,921,550 of record OW443334.2, read on the forward strand.
AGTATTTTTCAAATATCGTCAGTAAACCGACTTTACAGACAACCGATTTTTTTTACAAATTTTTTGGTTCTTCCAAATCTCGATCTTCTAAAGTCAATATGCTGATGTTTTAGCACACGTAAAGGAATCAACACTAATACTTACTTACGACCAGTACTTTCCATTGATCTAGAATCATGAAATTTGACAAGAAACAAGGTTTCAGTATAAGCAAAGGAAAAAGTTCGCAAATTGTCAATTTCTAATATGTAGTATGTTTCAACTACACGACCAAATACGAAATTACGACCCAATGTTTTATACTAAATGTTTGGAGTTAAGATTCAAGTAATGTGGACATGTTTTTTTATAACTTGCAATGGCTCTAAACTCTCGGCGCATGAGTCCAACTCGAGTACGTCAATCATTGCGCATAAAGACATATTTCGTTGGTCAAATTCACATCACTGAGTCGAAAGCGTTGAAGCCTTACAAACCACAAAATCATTAAACATAAAAAAGTGCACGTACACAAACCGAAACGCTGAGAAAACTTAACCGGTAGCCGCCCTGTAGACAGGCCAAGATTGATAATAGGATCTGTTGCTAACCGACTACATCACACATAAAAACCAGCTCTATTACAACGGCCATAAAACTCAAAACCTTGTTGGCAAAGCTTTGTATCTGCCTTATCAATAAAGACTGTTCGATGTCAGAGAAAAAAATATCTTACGATGATTTGGTAGAGTTTAATTTTGTTTGGAGGATTCGTGATCTACTTCGAGTTGCCGTTCGATTGAGCGTCAATGCGACAGGATGCCTTACAAACATTAAGGGTTCGGGAAAATAACATGGCACTGAATGGATGCTACTGTCGGCAAGTAGCTACTTATTTCGATAATTTATTAGTTACATTTACATGCATAAATAATAATTTTAACAAAAAAAACCGACTCCAAACAATACTCTACATTTATGTATGTAGATACAGGCTGATGATGATGATGAAAAAAATATGGGACCAATCTGGAAGTACTCTTTCAAATAAAAAAGTTTTTTTCAAATCGGTTTATAAATTATGGAGTAATTAAGTAACAAACATTAGAAAAAAATACAGCTGTATTGAGAACCTCCTTCTTTTTTGAAGTCGGCTAAAAATAACATTTTTCGTCGGAAGACTTCGCTCGGCCAAATAGCAAAAATTTCATAACTTGCTATTATAATGAAGCATTTGTCTGCTTCAAATCAATATCGTTCACCCATAATCAAAGAAATTCCAAAAGCTTCTTACTCCTACTAATTTGTTCTGATTAAATTCGTTGTAAGTTCCAAAGCAGCCATAGTTTAAGTGTCAAACCACACTAAGCGGAAACTCCGCGGCCGAAATTCCGCGTGATTAAAATTGGTATGTAAAAAACGCAACGTAATTTTAGTCAAATGTGTTGATAGTCATTGAAAAACTATTACAGGCGTAATGACGCCGAACTTCGGTCGCGTATCTTCGGTATAGTGTGTTTAGACACCTACTCCCGGGACTGCAATGGACTTCACTGTTCATTGCCTTTTTTTGGCGATCGCCGCTGTTAATTCTGGCTACACAGGAGATACAGTGGTAAGAATGTATAGTGGGCCCCCATCTCGATAAAAAAAACCCATAATCATTCCACTGTTGGATTACGAATCTCTCCTCAATCAAAGGGGTTTAGAGCAGAGATGAAACGGATCGGATAGATAGATAGGGCAATTCTGAAATTCAATTATGAAATCCGGGAGTAGGTACTCGCTGAGATGCCTATACTCGTATATATTCTGTACAAACCATAATTCCCTCGACGAGAACACAGAATTTCAATATAGTTTACCTGGAACAAACAAAATACTGGTTAGTCAGGTTGTTATAAGGATGTATCTTACGAGTATTAATGGAGGGAATACGTAAAACCTCTCCTGAGGGGCAATTCTCGTAATTAATAATGTAGTCAAAATTCAGTTTCGATTCAGTCTCAATCTCATAAATGTCAAATTTGGTATTCTCGTATCACAATATGAAACTTCAAAGTCAAGATCAAAGTTAAGCGATACTATATCGAAATATGGTCGAAAATTACACAAACTAAGAATGTTATTTTAGGTTACTACCAAATAGTTACTGGAAAATAATGATTTTTAAGAAAAAATAAAAACCGACTTCAGCTGGCAACAGGGCAAATTTAAGGGTTTCCATCGATTTTTCTGGGATCCTCGCCAGACCCTGACTTGGTGAATATGGGACCAACTCGCAATCATACCCTTTCAAATAAAAAAAAAAGAATTTGACCATACGTGCTTATAAAATTTTAGAGTTTCCCTTGATTTCCCTAGGATCCCATCATCAGATCCTGACTTGGTGAATATGGGACCACCTTGCAATCATACCCTTTCAAATAAAAAAAGAATTTTGAAAATCGGTTCACAATTCGCGAAGATATCAAATAATATACATACAAAAAATAAATTCAATCGAATTGAGAACCTCCTCCTTTTTTGAAGTCGGTTAATGACATATATTTAACACTTGAAAGTAGATTTAATAACAACGTAATGGTTGCCACAATCGCAGCGAGCCGCAACAGCCAAGCCCGAGGCGGCCAGGCCGAGGCACACCCGGGGAATTTAATTAAACCGACAACACACAACGTTCTCTACTGAAAACAAACGTGAGAGACAACATCAGCTTCGCGTTCAAGCAAGTGTAAATTAAAAATGTATTAACCACGAACCAAGAAAAAATATCTCTCTCCAGCTTTATCATTAGACCTGACTGATCATCAATATACATCACACTACCACCACACCTCGGCCACTCCTTACAATTGTCGCGTCGGTAACTACATAAACAATGACGTCTGTGCAGAGCGTGAATGAGCGTGTGTGCGTGCAGCGCCATACAAACTGTTCTAGATTTGTCTCAGACGGGAGGCGAGAACGACAAGAGAGAGCGGCAGGGAGTGGCCATACTGTACGTAGCACTATCACTTATACTATGCTATCATACTAAGCACATGGGTATTAAGATGCTTAGCATATGATTATCATTTTTGTGCCCTGACCGATGTCTGTTAGCTGTCCTAGAGATTCCAACATGGCTTCCTTCAAGGCGTGAAGGGATTAATGCAGGGTCGACAACACGTGAGTGCTGCTTCTGATGTTGCGAGCGTCCATAGGCTGCTACGAATGCTTACCATTAGGGAGCTATGTATTGATGATGAGTATGATTGTTTACCACCTTAGTTGTATAAAAAAAATACATAACATTATCTGTTCTATAACAGCCACATACTTGTCTTTTTTCGCTGAGACAACTCATTTAATGCCGAAACAGAAGGCATTATGCAATTACATAAAGGCACTACTTTGACCAAAAAATGGGGTGAGGCTGTGTCATAGACACGGCCGTGTGTTGTACGTGAATACGTTATATGCACTAAAATTATCTCAAAACGGCAGCGGTTCCCCTTCCCCGCACGCGATGTTCAGTAGTCCTTACTTAGCGTAATAAATCTTTGATCCTTCATCTATCCAGTGGTGTGATTGAATTTTGGATGGAGATGTTAGATATGTAGCTGCAACACCAAACTGTATCATCCCCCGATTTTGCATCATCAGTTTTTTTTTTATTGCCTCCCTATGGAAGCAATTTTAAAGACATATTATAACTTTTAAACTTTCGCGTTGCATGATTGAAATTATAATAACCAGGGGAACTACGATCGCAGATTGAAAGTTGACCGAATCGAGATTTAAAGTTATATACTTGATTTAATTAATTAATTATTATCAATTTTTATTGCTGGCAAAGTAACATTCTTAGTTTATTTAATTCTCAGTAATATTCCGATATAATCCCACTTAAATTAAACTTTGAAGTTACATAATGTCATACGAGAATACCAAATTTGACATTTGTGAGATCGAGACTCGATCGGAACTGAATTTTGACATTTTAATTACGAGAATTACCCCTCAGGTTGCACCGGCCGTGGTCACAGGCTGACTGTCTCATGCAAACGTAGGGCAATAATAAAGGTATGTAAAACTACCTTACATGCATGATCGCGTTAATTCCCGTAGTTATTATAATTTCAATTAAAGACATATGCACGTCAAAAATAAGGAATTTCAATCGGCTATTTTCCAATGTTATATTTTTAAAATTTTTTATAAATTTTTTAACAATATCGTGAAATACACAAAACTATAAATAAATAAATATTGTCAGACAAATTACACAGCCATCATCATCCAGCCCCAAAGTAAGCGAAGCTTGTGTTATGGGTACCAGACAACTGATAAACATACGTAAATACATTTTTTTTTTGTAAATACATACTTATGATACATAGAAAACACCCAGACCAAGACAAACAGACATGTTCATGCACACAAATGTTTGTCCTGTGTGGGAATCGAACCCACGAGCGTCGGTGTCGAAGCGGCGTCATTGACCGCTACGCCACCGAGCTCGTCTCCGCCGATAAAGATCCGCAAACTTTCATTCTAATATCATCAGTCAGACTTTTTTTAGCGTCGATCAAAGTTTGGCGGGAAAGTCCATTTTAAAAGTATGAAATTATTAAAAAATAATATTTCCATTGGAGAAGCAATAAAAAATTCTATAACTTTTATTATGATACTAATCACATAAACGTAATATTTAACATAGCTGTCGTACAAATTTCTGATTTGATGCATACAAAATACAAACCTGTGACGTCATAAGTCTTTTGTATGGAGCGTTTTGGGGCAGTCTAAAAATTGTGATTGTCAAATTACTATATCTCGAGAGATTTTTGTGCTATCGAAGTAATTCTTTCACCTATGGTTATATTATGGAGACGTCATCAAACCGAAAAAAATGTTAGTCAAATAGCCTATTCTCCACCTGATTAACATACAAAACACCGACACCTTCGGGTAATCGTCACTAATCGTAATCATCGCTAATGACCAGTCAGTCGGTATGGGGGTCAACCGTAGTCAGCCACATTACCCCAAGCTGCATAAAGACATGGCTAATGTCTTTGGCATGGGGTAATGTCGCTGACTACTGTTATAGCGGCTGGTCGGCATCACATAGTCCGCGGGATCACTGACCCTGTCATTCGCAATTGGTGTACTACTTACAGGGCTGTCAACTTGCCATCTATATATAAGGTGCTTTTTTTGTATTAGCCAGGAATTTAATGGCAGATAGTATTAAGCCTACTTGTTACGTTAGTGAAGAAATATGGCGTCCCAATATCATTAATAAGCTTTGAAAAAATAAATAACGTAGTCAATGAACTGGTTTCATAGTGCTTAATACATTCCGCGCTATCAGATGAAGTCGATAATAACAATAACAGCTGTACGTAGGTAGCCCCAATTGCATATTTCCTTTAAAATTCGTTGTAATCAAAATAGGATAGGTAAAAAAAATGTAATCAAATGTAAAACTGATAGGTAATAATAACATACACTTACAGGAGGGCAGATGATTGTCCTTATCAAGGTCATTGAACTTTTCATCACACTTATTATCACAGGTTTTGAACTGTCAAATTAATATCATAATAAATAAATATTAAATATTGTCAGACAAATTACACAGCGCCATCTAGCCCCAAAGTAAGCGAAGCTTGTGTTATGGGTACTAGACAACTGATAAACATACGTAAATACAGTTTTTTTTTTGTAAATACATACTTATGATACATAGAAAATACCCAGACCAAGACAAACAGACATGTTCATGCACACAAATGTTTGTCCTATGTGGGAATCAACCCCACGAGCGTTGGTGTCGAAGCCGCGTCATTGACCGCTACGCCACCGAGCTCGTCGAATAATGTATGTGTTTGTTTATGGAAACATCATAAAAACACTTAGTTACGATGTTAGTTTTCAAAAATAACGCAGTCACATAACATGTTCTACAATAACTTGGCGTGTTTAAAAGCTCATTCAAATTATTTACACAAAATCACAATTAGCCACTAATTTATCCACGTCTACATAGGTACATGTTTTACCACTTTTTTGCCATGGAATGTCTGCGGAAAAAGTCCACTACCGCTTTCTGTAACTGATCGAGGTCTATCTGTACTGAATTTCGTACAGATATTCTGCGTGCGCATTTACACTCGCGACAAGAAACCTTACCATACCATTTCGAGAAATTTGTACATTTCGTAAAACTGCGGCGTATAGGCATGATTAGGTCAACACACGGACGAATCACGGTTAACACTGTTTTCGTTTCCTTGGATCCTTTCTTCCTTCTTTTCCTTCGCGGCGCGAGCGCTGTTGCCGCGCCGCCCGTGCGGGGGCGGGCGGCAGGAGATCAAGCGACAGACATCGCTGCGAAGCGGCGGCGTTTACAAAGGGCGGCCCAACGTTTGAGTAAACTTTGACTTTACCGCGGTTATCACCGTGTTCGGAAAGCGTTTGGCAGCTCGTGACGTAGCCTTTCGGCACGGGTCATACCCGAGCGCATTGACCACGCCGTCTAGACTGCGACACAGAGGGATGGTTCATACAAAGTAAACTAATCTTTTCATGATGCGATTTTATTTCCTAAGAGAAAAAAAATAACACGTAGGGCACAAATTTCATTTACTATCGAAATCGGCATATGTAATACTACTACCCTTTTAAATCCTGGCAGATAAATCAAAAGCTCCCTGTATATAAAAATGAATGTTTGTCTGTATGTCCTTTATGCATTCGTATACCGTTCATCCGATTACAATGAAACTTTGGTGGGATATTCTGGGAATGTTTCGACAGGACAACATCAGTCAGGTCAGCTAGTAACAAAATAATTAGGAACTTCACTAAAAAGTTCGGGACAGGTTCACGTTCACTACACATTCCCATCATATTGCCTTCTGTGTAGCAAGAATTAACAGCGGCGACCACCAAAAAGGGCATTATGTCCACTGCAATCCCGGGGTAAAACTACGGCTGCCTTGGAATTCACAACGAGTTAAATCAGAAGAAATTAGTATGAGTAGAAAGCTCATTAAAACTTATAGAAAGCTCATTAAAACTTAATGTTTCTTTTTTTCCTTTGTTCTAGTAATTATGCAAGTGGAAGCCGGTTGCTGTGGTAACAGGGTGCACTACGTGTATATGAGGTTGTCTTAAGATCCTTCCGTACGACAGAATTCCTTCTCTACATCACTACCCGACTACTCTATATCAGTACCATTCGAGCTGTTGATGATGTTGATCGACTTGTTGATAAGCGTAGGGCGCTCCACTCTATACTAATCGACGTCCTCAAGTGGCTCGTAGCGGTTGGATGCGGAAAGCGGAGGGTCGCATATGGTAGAAAGCAGCAAGAAAGGCCTATATCCAGCAGTAGGTAGATACAGGCCTGACGATGACGATGATTAAGAGGATATTGATACTCGATCGATATATTGGATTGGGTTTAGGACCAGCAGGGGTCCTACCGCCGATGCTAAAACCCACCATCGAATATTTTAATTCGAAAACTAGGTCCTAAGTTTAAGTTGTGCGCTGTGTAAATTGTCCAGAAATATTTATTTATTTATATTATTTATTCTATCATTGGGCCCTTGTGGGCACTTAGACATGTCTTACACATTTTTATTAATAATATTATTCCTTTTTGTCTTTATTTTTATCTAGTATCATTTCGGTATTGACCATTAGCGAAGAAGAAATGCTTGAATTAAACTTATGGGGGCCAAAATTAGTCTTTTTTTTAAGGCCCCTGGATATAGTACGTGTACGGCGGGAATGCGTGTGCATGGGTGTGACACCCAATTTCGGATTTGTCTCGGAAGGATGGATGAAGTTAGGTCGAGAAAACGTTGCAGTGTGGCCAATTACTTATACTATAACGTTGTAGAAGTTTACTCTTCACTTACCCGTTTTCGCTGTTTATACGTAACACATACAAATATTCACTCTACGGTAATACGGTGTACGCTTGTTTATTTAGTCTATGTAAATAAGGGGGTAGTAGGGTACACAAAGGTATCGCAGGCTATAACGACCACTTTGCTCGATTCATTCCGTATAACCCGGCATATAAAACTATACTATTGCGTTAATATCACGCTCTCAGAGCGAGATGGCTATTAAACCCGACAGGATGTAAGAAAAGGCAGAAAGGAATCGTAAGGCTCAATTTACACCGCCGCGGAATGACATGGAAGCGACTTTTTGCAACGAAATTGTACGTAGCATAATGAACTTTATGTCAAGTGTATAACATATAAACTTAAATACGATAAGTAGCTAGGTGAATTCTCGAGTAATACGAGTCGCGCAAAGTGTAAATGTAAGGGTCTATTTATCTCGAGATTTTCCTTGGATCTGAGAGGGCATGTTAAGGCCCTTGTAGCCGCGACAGTGGCGTCACTTTGAATAAAATCTTAGCATTTAGGATGAACATCAGAAATTTCCCCTTCGTTCACTTTCGCAGCTAAGTTTTACAACTAACGAATGAAGATATTTTTATATCGCTTCTTCATAACCACTTATTACAAAATGTTATTTTGTAACTGAATTTCATAAGTCTCAGGGTTAAACATGCAAGTTGGAAGAGGTGTTGCTAAGAGTCATGAAAACCAGTGACAAACATATTAGCTAGTTGTTGGCGATAGACCTCTTCCTTTAGATACTTTTCCTTTTTTTAGCATTTTCTTTTTATGTTAGAATATTATATTTTTGCAGCTACACAATACTGAAAAGTAGAAAAACAAATTATATATTTGTTTTTCTACTTTTCAGTATTGTGTAGCTGTGAATCTTCTGTAAAGACATGGAAAGTTCTATGTGCCTTAAATATTTCATTTATCATTGCCCTGTAGCTAGCCTAGCCTCGATTAATACTAACTACTTATAAAACTTATTTACGAAAGTGGATAATTTCTATTATACAGTTTATTACCAAGCCAATCACGTATTTTTACGTCATTGTACCAACACTCAAAATGATTCGATTCGATTTAGATTTTATTCAAAGTGATGCTACTTTCGCCGCTACAAGGGCCTTAAGCCATCATCGCTGTACTTTTGCCAGGAGCTTCTTTTGCTAGTCGGCAGGGTCCACCACGTGCAGGTGAGTTTGGTTCTGAAGATCTTAGTGAGGGTATCACAACCCGGAAAGAGAATCAATATACATAGTTAAAAATACATACAGCCATAGGCGGTTTATTTTCTACTATGTCGTGACTACTCGAACTCTGAACATACAGAAGATCTCTGAACATACAGTAAATAAAGCTAGTTACTAAACAGCGCGGTTGGCTGAGGACCAAGACATGCGTTAAAACGTTACAATGTTGCAGACGTTTGTTTATTTCGTTATGCATCCCGCGACTAGTGATGGGATGAACTCGAGTATTTGGATTATAATATCGTCTACTCAACAAGGCACTCCTCAGCCACTACATACGTCAATACATGATGTCTTGTGTGCCTGTGTAAAGCGTCAGTGAATGTGCGAGCGTGCGATGTCGAACAAACAATTCCAGATTCTAATCAAAGGAAAGGTGAGGTCAACTTGAGAGGGCGACAGAGACCATACTGTATATAAGTATTATCCTTAAACGGTGCTCGAGGCAAGATACAGTGTGCTAAGTCTTCTCAAACTCACGCTACATTTAACTGCAGTGCAGTTTTAAAAACAACTGTTCAAACTGTTCACGCACGTATAAGCGACGACTCCAGAGATAAATCTCGATTTAAATTTTTGTGGGATATATTAAAATACGAATAACTTTTATTTAAATGATGAATTTTGTAAATTATTAAAATAACTAAAGTTCCGCAAATCAAAAAACTCAAACACAAAAATGTCTGGAGAGCGACTCTCGGAATGGAAAAGACTATACGCACACAGAAAGACTAAAGCTTTCATATAATACTCAAGTTATCCTCGAGACATGAAGATTCCAAGGCAAAAGTCATGTAAAAGATCGGGTGAGGCTTCCCCCGCCGCCCCGCACGGTCGCGATGCAAACTTAAAGCACAGCATAGTAATACATCCAGTACTTTAACTTCATACTAGCGCCCAAATCGGCGCACGCACACAGCCAAGCGTCATCTACACGACCGCTCAGGAAGTTTCGCGCACCAAAACTTCCTAGTATGAAGTTAAACTACTGGTTGTATTACTATGCTGTGTTTAAAGTCTTAGCAGCGAGCTGACTATGTACGCTAAATAATTACATACATTATTAAAGTGAGACGTAAATAGACCAATTCGTTGCAGTCCATTTTTGGTCTGGTACCCGTATATATTCAAAATAGCACGCGAGGAATGCGCGCTGATGACAAAGCGTAAGGAGAGCGGTAGGTACATGGACGGTGATTGCCATATTTCGTTAAGAAGCGCTACTTATCGACACGATAACAATAATAAGTAGACTCGAATCACTTACAACACTAGTAGTAACTGCAGGGAATTCAGTTCGTTGCACTGTTGTTTTGTTCTAAAGGCCGAGCAATAATAAATATCCGTAACCATCATTTTACCCGAAGGACATTACAACTAAACATTATCAGCGTTCAAGACCGTTTGCTGCACACTAACGCCATTAAGGCTCAATTTACACCGACGCGGAATGGAATGGAAGTAATTTTGTGCAACGAAATTGTTCATAGCAATAAATTGTACTTTATGTCAATTGTATTAAATATAAACTTAAATACGATCAGTAGCTAGGGCAATTCTCGAGAATGTGCGAGGATTCGCCGGAAGATGCGCGACCTTTTTTGGCTCGTATTTAAGTTTATATGTTATACAATGGGCATAAAGTTCATTATGCTATGAACAATTTCGTTGCAAAGAGTCGCTTCCATTCCATTCCGCGGCGGTGTAAATTAAGCCTTAAACATCAACATAGTTCCTGAACGGAGGTTAGAAAGTAAAACATCTACTTTCTGGTGTCATCCATTCATGATGGCTGAACACCGGAACGGATTTGGATGAAAGGTGATGCTAAAAAAACCCAGAGCGAACAGATTTGAGTCATAGCTCAAATAAACCTTACTTGTAATGGAAAAAAGTGTTTGTACAGCTTACATACCAAATTTTTTTTAAACTACGTTGGGTGGCAGATAAGCATACGGCATGCCTGATGTGAAGCAGCTACCGTAGCCATATTAACGCTCGCAACATGAAATGTCGCAACCCCAGCTGCCACTGCAGCAAGAAGAGGTTTTTACAGGGTCCGCCATGCGCGTATAACGTCTAGTGTTAAAGGCGTTCATAAGCTACGGTAACTGCTTTCCATTAGGCGGGGCCCGTACGCTTATTTTCCACTTTAGTGGTACAAAAAAAGCAAAATAAAAAACCTCTTGATTTCTGGAAACCTCAACTCGCTGGCAGGAACACAACAAGCCTCAACGGAACTGTTATTTGGCTGCGGTATTCTGTGAGATGGAGGTACTTCCTCAGTCGAACAGCTTACAAATTACTTTAACTACAAATTTATCTTTAACTACTGAACAGACAGCCATGAAATTTTGTAACATGAAATTATGGACTGCTTTACTCGTAGTAACGAGTAAAGCAGTCCTTAAGGATATTTAAAAATTGTCACTGGATACCGGGATACACGGGCACGAAGTCGCGAGCAAAAGTTAATTAGGTTCATTCCGTGGAACTGTGGCACTCTTACTAATAATAATCTAGGCTTCATTATATAGAGTGCCATTTACTAATGTCCTCTTGATTGCGGGCTGCATAATGGCGGTCGGGACTCGTGACGTCACCGCATCCGTCACAGTACTGACTCGTTTCCTGTCGACACGATTTAACATTACCCGAATGTGCAACTAACATAATTCATTGAAAAGTAAGAATTGGGATTACATAAGTCAAAGCTCGCTAAGGAACTTTTGGGGTGTAAATGGTTCATCAACATCTTTGAACCAAAGCCAACTTCACCTGCACGCGGTGCACGGTGCTGACTGACAAACAAAGCTCTAGCGAAAAGAGAGGTAGGGAGCGTAATTGTAAGCTACCCGACTGGGGAATGTACCTCCACCTCACAGAATACCGCAGCCAAATAACAACAATTCCCTTGAGGGTTGTTGTGTTCCTGCGAATGACTGAGCACAACATCCTTGAACCAGCACGTGGTTGGTACACCTCTACGACGACAGTGAACTTCTCTGTTCATTGTTATTTTGAGTGCTTTTGCTGTTAATCCTGGCGAAGAAACACACCCGATGCAAATGTGTAGTGGGGTGTACCTGGCATTGACCTAAATCCCGATTCCTTACTCAGCCCTCCGACTGACAAAACTAATTAACGGTAAAACGAACCATAAGCTTCTATTTTAGGCATCTCGCAGCTAAAGCCGACTCGTCTAGAGTCTAGACAGACTTAAATTTAGCCTGGGCTGAAGCACTAAATGTCTGGTAAATATCGCCATGTAAAGGGCTAAATATACTAGAGCCTCGCTTCCGAATTTAGGGCTGAATATTTCCGTAGAATGAAAACGTGGATTCTGTGGGAATTCTAAAGCAGTCGGCACACTGTTATGTCAGAAGCCATAGCTTTGGGATAAAAGTAGGAATTTTTCGGATCAAATTTTCCTTGCATTCGATCGATAGGAACTTAAGAAATAGTTTAATGATAATGGTTCATAGTAAGAAATAAATCATTTTACCATTTATAGTTCAGTTGAGAATGGATTACATACTACAAACGAACTTCCGTAATAAGAGGCGCCGCGTGGCAGCCCTTGCGATCGGTTCCACATTCGACTCGAACGCAAAGTGGGGTCGCGTTGTGAGAGCTGCAGGAAGTGGGCATACTGTGCATAGTACTATTACTTATACTGTGACTCTGTACCAATGCCGTATCCACCATGGGACCACGGCACGCGTAAGGATATGGAAACCTTTCTTTCTTATGGAAATCTGGTATCGTTGTTCATACAAAAAAAAAAATATTTTTCGATCCAACTCGATTTACAGACCTCGCTGTGTTCGCTCGCTTACTCAATTAATGTTTATTTTTACAAGCTAAGTGACATCGTTCGTACACATTACAGAACAGCCCCCCTAGAAGAGTGTAATTCGTAGCGTAACGAACGTTAGATAGATCACGTAACATTTGTCAATTCGAATATTTTAGTATCAGCTCCACAGTTCAAATTAGCGATCGCTACGCTTTTCTACTTCGCAAACTGCCATTTGGCTAGCCCCCCAGCCCCCCTAGCCAAGTGTAATTCGTAGCGTAACGAACGTTAGATAGATCACGTGACATTTGTCAAAATCGAACATTTTAGTATGAGAATTGACAAATGTCACGTGATCTATCTAACGTTCGTTACGCTACAAATTACACTTGGCTAGGGGGGCTGGTCGGCCGTTTAGCGCTAATGAAGTAAAAACAATGCGAGCGCTCGGCTGATTTGCAGCAAGATGCTCGTCAACGCCTCATACTGTGGACGGCTCGGCGGACCTTTGAGGTGGACCCTTTGTAATTACAACATGGATCCTGGAATCGTGAACATCAGAGCTGGGCGTAATCGGAATAATTTCATATTTTAAAGTGTAAAATTACAATTTTGTACTCTGAAGGCCAATTCTGATAATTATTTTACGATCTCGGAATGAAAGTTGACCGAATCGAGATTGAATTATGAATTGACTGAAATTGTATAGGTTGATTTTTTTCTCGAATTTATATCAACTTATTGCGATCGGCACGACAATCTTAGCTTGTTTAAATTTTGATTTTTTTTTTAATACTACGTAAGGTGGCAGACAAGCATACGGCCCGCCTGATGTGAAGCGGTTACCGTAGCCATTTTAACGCTTGCAACATAAAATATTGCTCGCGCGCCACCCACCCCCTCTGCCAACGCAGCATCTTCTTCCTTTCTTTCTGGTGACCTCACTCACTCGCAGGAACACAACAACCCTTAAGGGAATTGTTATTTGGCTGCGGTATTCTGCGAGGTGGAGGTACATTCCCCAGTCGGGTAGCTTACAATTACTCTCCCTACCTCTCTTTTCGCCAGAGCTTCGTTTGTCAGTCAGCAGGGTGCACCACGTGCAGGTGAAGTTGGCTTTGGTTCAAAGATATTGATGAACCATTTACACCCCAAAATATACTTTAATAACACTTTGAAGTTTCATATACTAGAATACGAAACATGACGTTTGTGAGATCGAGACTGGAACAGAACTAAATTTTGATTAAATTTTAATTACGAGAATTGTTCCTCTGTTCGCCGAGAGTTGATAAATATTACGAGAAGTCTTGAAATTGCGATTAATAAATAAATAGATATTGTCAGACAAATTACACAGCGCCATCTAGCCCCAAAGTAAGCGAAGCTTATGTTATGGGTATTAGACAACTGATAAACATACCTAAATACATTTTTTTTTGTAAATACATACTTATGATACATAGAAAACACCCAGACTAAGACAAACAGACATGTTTAGGCACACAAATGTTTGTCCTATGTGGGAATCGAACCCACGAGCGTTGGTGTCGAAGACGCGTCAATGACCGCTACGCCACCGAGCTCGTCATTGTCGCTTAAGTGTCGAATACTGTAAGACGAGAGGTCATGTGTGTCGCAATCGCTGTGCGTTCGCTATGTTTTATGGTACGAGGCAGGCAGCTGTTGTCAAGCGCAGGCCGCTTGGTGCGTCTAATTTTTATTGTCTATCGATAAAAATAATTTGCGGGTCGCAATCTATGATGAGGTTAGAAACCCTGGTTTTTTTTTTTTTATCAACTCTCAACGAACAGATTATAGTTGCTGACAAACCATACCTCTAAACAAAGTAAGAGAGCAAACTATGCACTACGCAGCCACTATAGGTCATCAGGTCATTTTTTTCAGGTAAAAAAAAAAATTACTCAGTCTCTTCCCGTGGATACGTCGTACAAGGCGACTAAGGAAAATACATTATAAAACATCGATCAGGCCTCCCCAACCCGTCTGGCCAGCGTGGGGAGTGTAGGCTAAATCCTCCTTCTGTCTAGGACGGACGAGAGAGGCTCGTGCTCCTGTAGTGGAGACTAAAATGGCCAGCCACTATCACAATGTTTAAAAGTCTAAAACTATAGTATACATTTTGTAAATAAACGTTCTGTGCCAGAAATAGGCCGGCATAGCAGTGCGATGAGCTATATTTTTGGCAGAGCAATGTGACAATGGAACAATGGAAGACAAGAAAAGGATACATAAATACCTACTTGTATAATAAAATTCCTGCCGAGGTTTTCACAAAAGACTACAGCATGGGGTTCTTCAAGAAAGGCGTGAAGAGGTTTCTACAGGATCGGCAACGCATGAGTGATGGCAGCTTACCATCAGGCAGGTCGTATTATTTACTTGTTTACTATTCAGATTTGGTAGCAACAAAGGAGAATTAACAAGCGTTCAGACGATTTAGCAATTCATATTATTGGAATCGATGTGCTAAGGTAACAACTCAATGTTTTAGGTCCACAATAGTGTTAGAAACTTAAAATCCGTGGTGCACGGCAGTTGAGCTTCACTTGACTAGCCATCTCTTTAGGCTTTTAGTGCCTTATTTGCCATATTGCTGTCTCTCACATTGTTAAGAGGGGAAGTCAATTTCCAAAAGCTTCCTACTCCTACTAATTTCTTCTGATTAAATTCGTTGTGAGTTCCAAGGCAGCCGTAGTTTTACCCCTGGGACTGCAATGGACTTCATTGTTCATTGCCTTTTTTGGCGGTCGCCGCTGTTAATCCTGGCTACACAGGAGACACAGTGGTGGGCCCCCGTCCCGAGTACTTGTTTACTATGTTAGTTGTATAAAAAACAAAATCTGATGCTGTGTTTTGATGTAGATGGTCAAACTTAACACACTTTTGCTTTATTAGGATTTGAATATACGGTTAACCATACGTACCACCTGCACATATACATATCAGTGGGTGACTGGAGATCCCCATGTGTGAATAGGCCGCTTTATATTTTTTTTTACCACGTCGGATGGCAGACAAGCATACGGCCCGCGTGATGTGAAGCAGTTACCGTAGCCATACTAACGCTCGTAAAATGAAATATCGCCACCACCGCTGCCAATGCAGCAACTCCGTTCTTATCTCCTAAATTAGTTTTCCTACAACTGTAACAGAGGTTATCCTTGCTGTCCCGTTTCAATTTATTACCCTGTATATTTTTCAGATATCACTGATAGCTATCTTTTGGCTGAATAATGCAATGAAAATAATTTTCCATCTTGTAAATTTGGAAGCTTATTGTCTCATAAATCGCTGGGTAGCATTTTGGCAGAGGAAAATGTAAGCGCACCCCGTTACAGATTCTGCTAGCATCTGCATAATAAATAATTTCCGAAATATTAATTTTATGGAGACATTTGACTTTTTGTTTCATTCCGCAAATCTGTAGCATGGCATTAGCGGGTCTTTTGGATTGTTTATATTGTATTTATTGTTCAAAATCACATAAAGAATAAGTACATGAAAAATAAAGCGGTACAAATGCGGAATTATCCCACGTGAGGATCTCATCCAGGCAACCATAAATCTGCTTATTTTGGTTTTTTTATGCTTCTTCAGAACCGCATTCGTGATTTTCTGCTTGTCTCGAAGGTTGACTGGTAGAGAATGTTTTTAGCGTTAAGTCGACCTTTTGTACCCTTATATAATTTGTGGTCAAAAAAGTTTTCAAATAAATAAACCTTAGAGCAGCGGTTCTCAACTTGTTTTTTCTACGAACCACTTCAAGAAAGACCTCAAACTTGCGTACCTCTTACTGCTGGAACGTTAAATGAAATTTAATATTTATTACCATCAAAAGACATTCTAATGACACACTAAAGCACTCGATGCGTTGCATCTACTGATCGTTTAATTAAATTGAATATTTTTTTGGCAATTGTTATTGCATTATTGTTTTTAAAGGATTTAATAATTTAGTTAAGAGATTGCTGCGCGTACTCCTTGATGCAATCTGGAGTAACCCTGGGGGTATGCGTACCACTAATTGGGAAACACTGCCTTAGAGTAACTGCGTGGAGTGGACATTACAGTAACTGGCAAATAGAACACCGAGTAATAAATTATGGAAGGGAATTTGCAAACAACTAAATAAATACAATACATTTTCTGTCTGGTTGGGTCTGGTGGTACTGATATTTCTTTTTATACTAAGTACGTCGGATGGAAAACAATACATACGGCCCGCCTGATGTGACACGGTTACCGCAGTTGCAACATGAGATATTACTCGCGCGCTGCCACCCCGCTGCCAACGCAGCAACTCGTTCCTTCCTGGTGACCTCACCCCCTCGCAGGAACACAATAATCCTCAAGACTATTATTTGGCTGCGGTATTCTGTGAGGTGGAGGTACTTCGCCAGTCGGGCAGCTTACAAAATACGCAATGCCCTACCTCTTTTTTCGCCAGAACCTCATTTATCAGTCAGCAGGGTGCACCACGTGGTTGGCTCTGATTCAAAGATGTCGATGAACTAGTTACATCCCAATATTTTATAAATATTATATCAAAAACCGACTTGAAAACGTTCCACTTCCCGCTCGCTTATTATGACGTGTTTGTCACTTCCCTCCGACGTCATTATTAGCGGATACTACTGTACATTTCTCCATAGCAACAATGGGAATACATACTCACATTTCCTAATAATTAGAAGTGTAAATAAGAGTGATCAAGAAAGCAGATCGAAGCGTGACCGCATTGGAACCGTACAACGGTAGCAACGCACGGACACAGACCAGCAATTTAATAGACGCGTCACAACATACGGGTCACCGTTAATATACCTACATGTATATCCTTAAGGAGTGTCCTTTGACTTTATAGATTGGCCTAAAATTTAAAGCCCTAATTTTCGAGTCCCTATTATTAAATGTACTAAAATTTATTGGCATACGTATCTATTGACCTAATGATGACTACATATATAAATTTCAGACGACTGCAAAATTGTGCGAAAATAAATTAGGTCTCTAGTTTGTATGTCAATTACAGTTAGGAGGTCAAAAAATTAGGCGATCCAATATATACCCATCCTAAAGTAGCTTGATCGGTCAAACAGTACGGTGTAATGACCTTAGCCCACTTTTGTTTATCATATGATGGATTGCTGTCGCGAAAACACGGCACGGGCTAGTTTCGTGGCATTATCTCGACATTTAACTAAACTGTCTATTAGTTCTACAGTATCTATGTACAGTGTGTATAAATACTCTTTACACTGATAACATCTGACTAGATAATTTAATTTAGGGTTTCTTTCTAATATAATGTTATTTATAAACACAACGTAAGATAACAACATAGACGTGGTGAGTGAGTTTTTTATACTACGTCGGATGGCAGACAAGCATACGACCCACTCCGCAAACGCAACAACTCCTTCCTTTCTTTCTGGTACCCTCACTCAATCGCAGTAACACAACAACGTTCAAGACAATTCTTATTTGGCTGCGGTATTCTGTGAGGTGTAACCGTCAAATCTTTGACCCAAAGTCAACCTCACCCGCGCGTAGTGCGCCTGTAGACTGACAAACGAGGCTCTGGTGAAAAGAGGTAGGGATCGTAATTGCAAGCTGCCTGACTGGGGAAGTGCCTCCACCCCACAGAATACCGCAGCCAAATAACAATTCCCTTGAGGATTATTGTGTTCCTGCGAGTGAGTGAAGTCAAGTCATCTGCGTTGGCAGCGGGGGTGGTATCGCGCGAGCGATATTTCCTGTTGCGAGCGTTTTTATGGCTATACGGCATGGTGTATACAGTATCCGCTTCACATCAGACGGGCCGTATGATTGTTTGCCAATCAACGTAGTATAAAAAAATCGTTCATAGACTTCGTTAACTGATAAGACCTTGTACTTCGCATTTATATAAAAAAAACTTTGCCATAAAATGCGGAAAACTAACTAACAAATAAAGAATTTGGTAAGTTACCAATATTTATTACCGGCGGGAACGATCGCCGGCCGCCAACTGGGTCAGCCCAGCTGTTGGCATTAATTACCCGACGCCTCGGAGATGAGGACCGACGTGTCTGGCAGACTGTTTGTGTTCTTATCGGGGCACTCAAACAACTGATATCGTCAGATTGCCGCAGATATAGCTATGTAGGTCGCGATAACATACGACATAGGAAAGTATTGGGACTTGAAAACTTAACTCACATATATTTGTTCTACCTATAGGTAAAGGACAAAATTCTTGGTGTTTTTGTATAATTATTATATTGTCATCATCATCATTGATGATGATGAATGATGATGATGATCAGGTCCATTTTAGTCTCCACTACAGGAGCACGACCCTCTCTCGTCCGTCCTAGACGGAAGGAGGATTTGGCCTACACACCCCACGCTGGCCAAACGGGTTGGGGAGGCCTGATCGATATTTGATAATGTATTTCCCTTAGTCGCCTTGTAGTATCCACGGGAAGAAACGGAGTGATTCTATTCTAGTCGGCCGGAAACCACACGGCCAGTATTATATTGTATTAGAACTGAAATAGTATTAACTTAGACCAAATTTGGTTTAATGCTCTAAGAGTATTAAATATCTAGTTGTGTAAGAACGGGGTATTCCAAACACAGGCTTTGTTTGCCTAACTGAAAACCCTGACAATCCATTTTATGTACAATTGAAATAAAGATATATTATATTATTATTTGTAAAACTATAGACGAAGAAGTGCCCAGTGACTGAATGACTAGCAATACCTAAGGTGCCGGGTTCGACGCCCGCATAAAACAAAGATTTGTGTGCCCGAATATGTCTGTCTTGGTGTTTTCTATGAACTTATCATAATGTATATATTTTAAAAAAAATATTTAAATATATTTATAACTAGCTGCCCGCCCCGGCTTCGCACGGGTAGAAAGTGGAGTGTTAATTTCCTTACAATTTTTACGTCTTTTCTCTCGAAAAGAACGTTCCTTATACGAATATATTAAAACAAAAATTAGCAGAATTCGTCGAGCCGTTATCGAGTTTTGCGCTTAGCAACATTCATTTTTATTTATATAGATTAGTTGCTTAATTTAGAAAGCACCAACGGTTCGATGTTCGGTGAGTACATGGTTTTATACAAATTGTAAAAAACAATATCCATGATTATGTCTAATATGAGCAAGTTTTAGAATTAAATGTCATACAGCAATGTCATCTGATACAGAAAAGAAGACAGAAAAATGCTTTATTAAATAAATTACCTACTTATAAGTAATAATTTTATCCATTTGTTCACTGCCACATTTTTCAGAAACGACGATAATCCTGCAAAAACTTTGTAATTAACTACGTTAATGTAGTGTTATCTCCCCCGGCACTAATTAGGTCAATATATACCACGCAATCATTAAAATTTAATTACCCAGTATATACTAAAGCACTTGTATTTTCCATGTCATCAATTTTGATGGCAAGTCAATGAGCAAGAATTGCCCAGACGGTTCGGCAATCTATATTATAGAAATCTATGTCTTTGATACATTGTTAGATAACTATTCACAATTTTAGGTTCACAATAGTGTTAGTAGTCTGGTCAATGAATGCTCACAAGGGGAGTGTGGATGGAAAAGTCGAAAGCAGAAATTTTGACTTGGTAACTTTGTTTGGACTAGTTAGGAGATAAACATACTAAAAGTCCTTACCCCTCCGAGGTGAGCCCGAGGGGGGGGAGCACAAAGAAGGTCCCGTTTTTTGGTTTTTTGCTTACTTCTCGAAAACGGTGCTTCGTACGAAATTTTGTTGTACTACATAATAAAAGCTAATTAAATTCTCTACAACTTTGTCTTTTGCACTTTGAATCTATCTTCTATCATTGCCAAGCTATGAGCTTCTAAAAGTGGTCGATTTTCAAAAGTGTATTTTTTTCTCTGGAGCACATTGTAACAGTGCAGTACAAATTTACTAAAATCATTTCTTATTTTTACTTGGTAGTTCTGCTTATAGCAAGGACTCCACCAGACCATGATATTATCTTTGTCAAGCCTAACAGAGGTAAAGTACCTACCACCTATTATTCAAGTCAGGAATTGCAACAGCTAGGCCTGAAAGACATATTATTTCTACACGCCTTCACGGGATGCGACACTACTTCTACTGCAGTTCGGAGAAGCAAAGTTAGTTTTTATAAAATGTACTTGAAAAAACCTGAGCTCCGTCAAGCCGGAGAGGTATTTTCGAACCCCACTTCATCGCAAGCTGACATAAGAGAAAATGGAAACTTATGCTTTTTAAGTTGGTATTGAGCGAAACAGAAGGAGACCTCTCTTAATAACTAAAAGAGTGTAGAACACATTTTTGAAAATCGACCACTTTTAGAAACTCATAGCTTGGCAATGATAGAAGATAGATACAAAGTGCAAAAGACAAAGTTGTAGAGAATTTAATTAGCTTTTATTATGTAGTACAACAAAATTTCGTACGAAGCACCGTTTTCGAGAAATAAGCAAAAAACCAAAAAACGGGACCTTCTTTGTGCTCCCCCCCCTCGGGCTCACCTCGGAGGGGTAAGGACTTTTAGTATGTTTATCTCCTAACTAGTCCAAACAAAGTTCCTAAGTCAAAGTTTCTGCTTTCGACTTTTCCATCCACAAATTATTCGTTGACTAGGCTATAGGTTAAAGCTGCCATACATTAGCCAACATGTTAGACGTGTCGGTCACGTTGCCTAACAATATATCTGTGTATGGATGTGTTGTCAATCATGTCGGCAGATATTTTAATTGACAACACGTCCATACATAGCTAAATTGTTATGGCCCCTATTCACAATGGCCCATGATGGACGATTACAGACAAGCACGATTGTGTAGAGGGCGTGATCGTGAGTGTTTGTCTGTGATCGGGCGTCATCGCCGATAATCGGTAAGTTGTCGGTACATCAAAGGAATGTTGGCCCATGATTGTGTGCGCGTCCACACATCGCCGATTAGTCAGTACGTAGTTGTCTCGGGTACAGTGTAGACGTGTAGACGTCTCGGTAAAAAATAAAGAGGGACATATTCTTAGTGTTCTGTACTTATGTATCTAGTTCTTTCTGTCGATTTACAAACACAATATGGTGACGTGAACGAATGAAAAACCTTTTCGGTTCATAGAACTATATCAAAAATTTGGGGTGTAAGTGGTTCATCAAGATCTTTGAACCAAAGCCAACTTCACCTGCACGCGGTGCACCCTGCTGACTGTCAAACGAAGCTCTGGCCAAAAGAGAGGTAGGAAGCGTAATTGTAAGCTACCAGACTGGGGAATACATTCCCCGAAGTACAACCTCCACCTCACAGAATACCGCAGTCAAATAACAATTCCCTTGAGGGATGTTGTGTTCCTGCGAGTGAGTGAGGTCACCAGAAAGGAAGAAAAAGCTGCGTTGGCAGCGGGGGTGGCGGCGCGCGAGCGATATTATATGTTGCGAGCGTTAATATGGGCCGTATGCTTGTCTGCCACCCGACGTAGTATAAAAAAATAAAAAAAAAGAACTATCAAAATGAGAATTGGATTTTACAATTCACAATTCTGTTTTTGCGCACATTAAGTAAATGATTATAAGAGCTAAGTAGAAATATTGCCGCAGCCGTGATAACTTTGATATCCATCATCGATAGACGTCTTATCATAACAGTAGACAGTCAGTAAATGAATAGACACGATTGTGTGGAGAGCTGCCCGATCATGGCGGCGATTATGGACGATCATTTGATGGGCCAACACGTCCCATTGTGAAGAGGAGCCATTAGACAACATGTCCAACACGGCCAACATGTTGGTTAATGTATGGCAGCTTTTAGATATATAATCAATTCAATCAAAGGACTATTCCCACGCACTATTAAGTTGTGGAATGAACTCTCTGTCGAGGTTTCTACGGGAGACTATAAGCACAAGGCACTTCAAAAAAGGCGCGAAGAGTTTTTTGAAGTCTTCTGTCAGTTTGGCATCGTCAACAATCCTAACAGGACGCCTTTGAATTGAGTCACAAGGTGCAAGCTGATATATAGGCGCTCCGGCCCATGATGACAACAGTATTCCATATGCGCCGTAATAAAGCTTTGTAAAGCAGAAGTCCTTGCCACAGGTTGAAGTACTGCTTCGCCCTGTTGAACACACCTAGTTTTCAATGCCAGCTTGGCTTCCCCTCTACATGACAACGAAATTAGACGTCGTTGAAAATATCAACTCCAAGAATCCCAATAGTTTTGACGATGGTAAGGGGTGTATTCTGGAATCCAGGAGCCACAGTAAAAAGGGGGTTTCTTAGCGGTGAACGCACAGACTTTTGTCTTAGTGGGGTTGAACTGAACTAGATTCTGTCGACCCCAAGCGGACTAAATGTATACTTACATGAATGCTCAATTAAGTTTATTAATAGAATTCTAAAGATACCTACGTCAAATTAATTTTCCAATAATTACAGTTTTATAAACCTTATACTTATATACCTTATACTTATTACATATTAGATTCGGAAATAGGTATACCGAGTTTTATGTTACCGGAATAACTAGTTTCTAATAAAGTCGTGGAATTCTCGTCCAATATATGTAAACAAAGTCGAAGTACGTGCGTCGTACGATGCACCGACCGACCGCGCGACCTGTAGAATGCTGTCCCGACTGACAATAATATAAGCACGCAGAGATATCTTTCGCATAATATAAATAAAGCTTGCTATATTAAATAAATAAATAAATATTTCTGGACAATTTACACAGCGCCATCTAGTCCCAAATTAAACGCAAAGCTTGTGTTATGGGTACTAGACAACTAATAAATGTACTTTAACAAATGTTTACCTTGTGCGGGGATCGAACCCGCGAATTTCGAGTCAAAGTGACCATTGCTAACCATTCGACCACCGAGATCGTCAAATCGTCGTCGATATTTCTATTTAATTCGATGTTCCAGCTGCAGTTTAACTACCATTCACTATGATATATTAGGTATCTACAACACTATTGGATGTGGTATTTGGGAACATATTATTATAGTCGACGTCAACGTTATTCACCATAATTGGCGGAGGCCAGTGTTTTCAAGTCTTAACTACTGTCATATAATAACAGCCGGGACCGACAGCTTAACGTGCCCTCCGAAACACGGAATTATTAAAGTCATTCCAATAATATAGGTTGCAGGATTTTTTTTCTTTATACTACGTCGGATGGCAGACAAGCATACCGTACAAGTACCTTATAAGAAACGCTTACCGTAACCGTATTAACGCACGCAACATAATATATCACTTGCGCGCCGCCACCCCCGCTGCCAACGCAGCATCTCCTTTTCTGGTGACCTCACTCACTCGCAGGAACACAACAACCCTCAAGGGAATTGTTATTTGGCTGCGGTATTCTGTGAGGTGGAGGTACATTTCCCAGTCGGGTAGCTTGCAATTACGCTCCCTACCTCTCTTTTCGCCGGATATTCGTTTGTCAGTCAGCAGGGTGCACCACGTGCAGGTGAAATTGGCTTTGGTTCAAAGATGGTGATTAACCACTTACACCCCAAGATGCCTAAATGCCAAAACTTCTACTAATTTCTTTTTCGATTCCACGGTTGGCTGACCACAGAATCCAAAACGTCCATAATAATTACATAAATAGATTGTAGAATCGCCTAAACGCCTAAATTCCGCTTATGCACACATATTTTTGCAAAATGTATAAAAAAAATCCTACTAACTTATCAAATCGATGTAACTTTCGCGGCAGTCGTAGCTTGACTAGGCCTCGGTTTATGAGATATGTAACACTATAATAAAATTGGGAACTCCTTATTTGCAGTTGTCATATCGATTCAAATAATCCTAATAATATTATAAATCGCGAAAGTTTGTGATGATATATGTATGGATGTATGGACGTTTGTTAATCTTGCACGGGTAAAGAGCCGAACGAATATTGATGAAAATTGTCAAACACATAGGATACTTTTTATCCATGTACTCTGTTTAGGCGGAGCGAAGCTGCGTGTAGAAGCTAGTATAGTTATAAAGCAGAATCAACTAAATAATAATCATTAATTTCTTAAAATATAACCATATTTTTTGTAACAAGAAGACAAAAAGACGAAATTTTGTGACAAGTTGATCTTATAATAATTGTAGTGCCTCATATTTTGCCTAAATAGCGTACAAATTTGTTTTATATATGTAATTATTTATGATGTAAGAACATTAAGCATCGAATTCATAGATGTCAAGTACATACATATTATCAAATTCATCAATTAAATTATAAACATTCCATACATTCAATTCAATAATAATCATAATCAAGTATATTTACTTGACAAAGATTAAATGTATCTATTTTATATAATGTCAAAACTTAGATGATAAAAATTTATCGATAAAATAAAAACATTTAGCCAGCAATTAAACACCTAGTAATTCTCCCTTTTCTAACCTGCCCCCCTAGCCAAGTGTAATTCGTAGCGTAACGAACGTTAGATAGATCACGTGATATTTGTCAAAATCGAACACTTTAATATGAGAATTGACAAGTGTCACGTGATCTAACGTTCGTTACGCTACGAATTACACTTGGCTAGGGGGGCTGTTATGATTTCCGAAAAGTAAAAAACATAATCAGGCGATAGCAACCACGCGCACGAAGTTACTAGAATTCGTTAGTAAATAAATCCACGTCAAAGTCAAGTAGGTATAGTTTACAGATATGAAATGTTTACGTCCGCATCTTGTGTTGTACTTTCGACCGACGAACACAACAACAACACTCCAATAATAACTTTATCTACAACTATTTATCGCAATCTTTACGCTGTATTGCTCATACTTGCTCTTATCTATGCGTGATTGATAGTCGGAATGCATTTTAGCTGCGATAATGAATTATTTAAGTCACCTAGGGAACAGTATTTTTTTGGGGTGTAAGTGGATCATCAACATCTTTGAACCCAAGCCAACATCACCTGCACGCTGTGCACCCTGCTGACTGACAAACGAAGCTCTGGCGAAAAGAGAGGTAGGGAGCGTAATTGTAAGCTACCCGACTGGAGAAGTACCTCCACCTCACAGAATACCGCAGCCAAATAACTATTCGCTTGAGGATGGGTGTTCCTGCGAGTGAAGTCAGGTCACCAGAAAGGAAGGAGATGCTGCGTTGGTAGCGGGGGTGGTGGCGCGTGAGCGATATTTTATGTTGCGAGCGTTAATATGGCTACGGCAACCGCTTCACATCAGGCGGGCCGTATGCTTGTCTGCCACCCGACGTAGTATAAAAAATATATATATCAGACCTAGCGTGGCTGGCTTGCAGACTGCGCAGCTCAGGTACTTGCCTACTAAGCAAGAGAACGCCGGGCGATCGCTTCCGTCGGCCAGGTTACCCTACCGTAGGTCAGGGGTTGACTTCTTCCAAACGTCGGCAAGTGAGCGTGTCTTACAGCTCCGTACCTATCATGGACATCTGATATAA
Organism: Hypsopygia costalis; assembly: GCA_937001555.2. NCBI lineage: Eukaryota > Metazoa > Arthropoda > Insecta > Lepidoptera > Pyralidae > Hypsopygia > Hypsopygia costalis. The sequence goes on from OW443334.2 coordinate 1,948,006, forward strand.
CCATAAAGTTGGTACACAGGAGAGCATTAGCTGTAGCCATAGGGTCGTTGTACATACTAAAGGCCCCGATGCTTGGGATCGGTTCGCCACGAGCTACTCGACTTAAGAGTGCCCAAGTAGTCTGCTTGCAGCCGAAAGTGGAGTATGACCTGCTACCATTCCGCTCGAGAGCCTGGTTGGTTTACTGAGAGCTGAGAACCTTTACCCGCCCCACTGGCGGGTAAAGGTGTCTGGTTGGTTTACTGGGCGACGGAGTCGCAACCCTGTGATATAGACGTAAGGTTTGGTGCACAGTATTAGCTGTAGGTCGTTGTACATAAGACATGAAAACAGCGTACAATAGAGCTTTAGCAGTAAAACATTTAATATTCCTGTCAAAACGTATTCAACTTGAGTTACGAGGGCGTGACCGACAGACGGACAGATGAACCAGTTGAGATGTCAACGCGAGGAATGTGCAGAGGCAGTTATTTTGAGAATAGCCCGTCTGCGTCGCGCGACGGTCGCCTCGTGTACAGCGGTCGATACACGTGTCGGATTGTCTAAGTTTGTCATGTATTAACAAACTAGCGCGTTGCCCCGGCTTCGCTCTTTCATTTATGCTCCTGTCTCCCCTTTTTCAATTAATGGTCTATCCAACACTAAAATATTTTTTTCAATTTGAACCGCTAGTTGCTGAGATAAGCGCGTTCAACCAAACAAACTCTTCAGCTTTATATTAGTATAAATATATTAGTAATAATATAAATTAGCCAGGATGTAAATTTTGGGGACGTGTTTTTATGCTATGTAAAAGCCCCCTGGGAAAACCTAATTATAATAAGAGATTCAACAATATTAAACCAATAACTGTAATCTCGAATTACAATGTAATGGATTTATACGACAGTTGAGGTTAACACAATACACTGAAAAAAAACGTTGTAGTGGTCTCCGACAAAAATAGTTTGGGAACCACTGGTTAACATAAACCTATCATAAAAATATATCTAACTGACAGTGAAGACCGCATGAAAATCCGCCCCATTGTTTAGTTACGAGGAGTTAGCAGATCGACAGACGCGCAAAACGACTACATATACGCCAGCTATCATAAATAGGCTTGTTGCCCATGTCACAAGATTATAAAAACTCTCTATCAGTAACGTAAAATACATAAAACTAGAACGATCTGCGATCTTAAAATTTTAATAACTTATGTACGACGTGTTTTATGTTCGGTCATAGTTTGGTGGGAAAGTCCATTTTAAATGTATGAAATTATAAAAAAATAATATTAGCATTGTAGAAACAATAAAAAATACTATAACTTTTGTTACGGCACTGGCTACATAAACGCAATATTTAACATAGCTGTCGTACAAATTTCTGATTTAATGCATATAAAATAGCACGGTGTGACGTCATAGCGTATGTATGGAGCGTTTTCGGGATAGTCCAAAATTGTGATCTTCAAGTTAACATATCTCGAGAAGTTTTTATGCAATGGAAGTAATTATTTCACCTATATTTATATTATTGTGACGTCTTTAAATAACAAATCGAAAAAAAAATGGGAAACAAGCCTATTCTGTTTTATATGGGATCTGAGATGTGATGATGTCATCAATCATCAAATAGAATCCAAAAGCACTTTTTCTAGATTTTTTGTTTCTTTTGAACGAAAATAGCTGCGGCGAATTTGAGTATTTTTAGTGTATCCTATAGCAGGTTCAGTTAGGTTCCTAGCAATATTTTATATCGAATCATCCAGAGATACTCGAGCTCTCGGTACAATAGATTCCTAAGCACGATGCGGGTCATGAAACCTGGACGACACTGAGTGACATGGAGCGGGAATTTGCTAACCCATATAAAAAACTATTTCATTACCTTAGACAAATAACCTAAGCGCCATCTACAATAACAAAGTAACCTGCCATTCGCACTAGGTCGTCAAACTGGTATTTCTATGTATAAATAGTATCGAATACAGCTACCAGTGATATTAGAACTATACTTAGGTAGTAAGTTCTTTACATCAGAGGTCAATGTAAGTTTGGATGCTGCACCAATTTTGTGGCAACCTTCAAATTTTACGCGACGCCTTACTATTAGACACATTAGTGCCGTCAAAACAAATATAGGACTTTAGTCGCCGTCAAAATATTTTTTTTGTTGTACAAAATAAGTAGACGTTACGTGACTATGAAATGCCCCGCTGAATCAATTAGCGGCTGGCTGTATAGATTTTTTTTTAATAATAGAGGGAGGGCAAACGACCATGTGGTGGTGACTGCGTGCAGATTTCGAGGACCGTTTCGTATCTACGCGTGCCTCTACAGGTCCCAGAGTGGTAAAATAATTGACGAGCTCGGTCGACCACCGAGCTCGTCAATAATTTTACCAATGGTTAGCAATGGCCACTTTGACTCCGAGGTCGCGGGTTCGATTCCCGCACAAGACAAACATTTGAGTGCGTGAACATGTCTGTTTGTCTTGGTCTGGGTGGTTTTCTATGTATTTATAAGTATGTATTTACAAAAAAAATGTATTTAAGTACATTTATCAGTTGTCTAGTACCCCTAACACAAGCTTTGCTCTTAATTTGGGACTAGATGGCGCTGTGTAAATTGTCCAGAAATATTTATTTATTTATTATTAATGTCGAAACGGGACGCCTTGTGGAGCACATCCAAACGACGTCTAACAGTATACTCCAGCAGATGCCTTCTACAGAGATTGTAGTACTGGGTAATTTTAATGCCCACCACGTCGGATGGCTAGGGTCACGATCAACTGACCATGCTGGTAGAACTTTCCGTGACTTTACCTTGGCATATGGTCTGACACAGCTAGTTTCCTTGCCCACGCGCGTGTCGGATGTGTCAGAGCACGTGGCGTCCCTTTTGGATCTCCTGCTGACCTCCCACCGTGAATAGATTTGATACCTGGCGCTGATTTCCACTATCGTACAACTTACTATAAATTAAAATTCCATCTATATCATCTTGATAATTAGCGCTCTACTACAGTACGTTTTCTAAGACATTTTATAATAGGAACGGTGAAACTGTGGAAACAACTTCCCTCAGCGGTATTTCCGAACAATTACTGCATGGGAGCCTTCAAGAATAGTGTCTTTATTTCCTTAAAAGGCAGGCAACAGATCGGCGACCCATGGTGGTAATTGCTTTCCACCAGATGACCCTCATGCTCGTTTGCACCATATCACATAAAAAAAATATTAATATATCACATGAATAAACAACAAAAACCATTTTTAATATAAAAAAGAATTAAAAACTTCACACACAAAAACCATAGCAATGGCGAAAACAATGGTGTAAGTAGGGTTGCCAACCATACTGTTAAAAACAGTATTATACTGTTTTCTATGCTTTAATACTGTTGAAAAAAACTTCATTTGACCATAGCACTGTTTATTGTACTGCTCCGCATGCACTGGGCCTTACTATTTGTTTTATACTGTTTGTTTTGCTACGCAGCTTTTAATATACTGTTTTTCTTGTAAATAAAAGTTGGCAACCCTAGGTGTAAGGCTGAGGGGGCGGTAGCTAACTGTGTAAGTAAGCGAAGCCGCAAGCACAAGCCAGTATTCAATTACTATTTTATTATACAACTAAGGTGAGAAACAAGCATACGACCAGCCTGATGGTAAGTAATCATCGCAGTCTATGGACGATCGCAACACTGGAAATATCACACACGCGTTGCCTCTAAAAACCCTTTCAAGCCATCCTTAACGAACCCCATACTGTAGTATACGTAGTGTAATATTTTCTTGTGTTACACATTACGCGGTTACGTTTGTTTGTCCCGCTATATCTCGTAAAAGCTTTATTGCTGGGGCATGGTATCGCTATGCATACTGAGTTACTGACGATGGCAGCATAAGAATGCTTGTGGAATTTCAATCTAAAGTGTAGACGTCTCGTGTTAATGAAATTAATAACCACTTCGTTCGGTATAACTTGATGAATAAAAAAAAAATGTCTGTAAAGTCGGTTTACGGACGATAATTTTACGTGATACCGTCATAACATCGGCCGATAGAGTGGAAGAGAGATAGATGCGTCCGAAGCCGAACGCTTAGACCGATCGTGCCTCTCTATCGCTTGTTCCGCGCTCTCGCTTGCACGCTCGGCTCAGGCGGAACGTGACAATGAGTCATACTTGTTCGTGTGATAACAATAATCGTCAAGGGGTGGACCGCCAGCACTGTGCTTAATCAGTGATGGCGGGCCTCACACCTAGTCTTCAGCTATGCTTTCCATTTTTTTCGATATTTAATTTTTTTTAATGTAAGAATGATCACAAAATTTCGCAAATATAATTTTATAAACAAACAAGAGATTATTAAATGAAACATAACAACAGAAAGATCAATTGCGTTAGAAGTCATAAGTTTAGGGACCAAGAGTAGGGACTGCCTCAAGAAAAGGTAGCCTTTCAGCTGAGTAACCACAAGTTCTTTTTAGTTTTGGATTGGGAAGTACCTCCCCCTGCTTCCCTTTCTCGCTCTAGCTTGGTTATCAAAGAGTGCAATTGAAAACCACACCGACAAAATGATCAAAATTAATTCTTCTAAAAAAACGAAATATAAAAAAACGGTGGGTGACCACGCAACAGAAGTGAAAACTTTCATCTCTCGATGCAAAGGAACATTTTTAGAAAGGAACAATTAGAGAAATGGACATTTAGACAAAATTAAGAGAGAAAAATTTAGAGAAAGGACATTTGGAGAAAAGGAATATTTGGAAGAAAGAACCTTTTGAGAAAGGTCATTTGGAGAAAAGAACCTTTTGAGAAAGGACATTTGGAGAAAAGAACTTTTTGAGAAAGGACATTTGGAGAAAAGAACCTTTTGAGAAAGGACTTTATGAGCAGAGGTGTCTTGCACCCTCGCTGCAAACTTTACCCGAACGAGCGTTACAGAGTCGAGCGTGACGGCTAAGTCTAACTAACTAGCGACAAAATTTGTATAACAACAAGCTAACTTCAACAACATAATATTTTATGCATACGGAACGACCTTACTCCACAACATATCAACATTCAACTCTTACGTCAGCTGGAAATAGACTTGAATTTAAATGAGCGAACTGCGAATCAATTGCATGGGATCATTTAGGATTCTTCAAAATGAACATGAACAGTTTTTGAGTGAGAACTACAGGGTGCATCCTGTCGTTCTCACTCAAAAACTAGGGTAACTAGGGTATAACCGCTCATCACTGTCATCAGTGCTAAATAACCTCATCTGCATGTGGTGCACCTGGCTGTCTAACTGAACCGGCACTGGCGTAAAAGACGTAGACCATATTGAATTTGACGTGAAAAGTACCTCCAACTCCAAGACGACGGAGTCAAATAATAATACCAGACCTGAGACACTATATTAGCAGCGGAGATACCAGTGTGATACTGGTATGTATTACAAGCGTCTTTATATAAATATAAAACCTTCAACCAGTGCGTCTTCCTCGCTATGACCTGCCCCCTTACCACCATCTCTTATTGCGATCCAATAACTGAATAGAATGCTTATTCATACCAATGAATAAGCGACTCTATTTCAAATGGAATAAGCAATCTATTCAATTATTGAATCGCAATAAGAGATGCCGTGTGGTTTTCGGTAGACTAGAATAGAATCACTCCGTTTCTTCCCGTGGATGTCATACAAGGCGACTAAGGGAAATACATTATCAAATATCGATCAGGCCTCCCCAACCCGTTTGGCCAGCATGGGGAGTGTAGGCCAAATCCTCCTTCCGTCTAGGACGGACGAGAAAGGGTCGTGCTCCTGTAGTGGAGACTAAAATGGACCTGATGATGATGATGAATAAGAGATGGTGGTAAGGGGGCTGTGGTGGAAACTTGGACGCTAATCATCGTCTGGTTGACAAGCTAAAGCTCTAATTAAGAGAGCTACGAGTATGCTCGGGGTTTCTATAAGGAATCGAACCCAGAACGAGGAAGTTCGACGGAGAACCAAAGTTGTCGACGTACCTCTCAAAACCAGCAAGCTGACGTGACAGTGAACCGGCTACATCTTCCGAGTCAGCATTGGCAGGAACCTCCTAGACTCCTACAGTAGAAGCCGGGTATAGGGCATCAAGGCGTAGGACTCGACTCGACTTGGAGAAGGTCAGGTATCCAACAGTGAGTAGATACAGGCTGACAATGATGATGATCTATAGGCTTTGGTAACCGCTTGATATCCACCGGGCCATATATGTATATGCTTTGAAACCCGGCGTGATACTCCAAAAAAAAGTTTATAACGTAATGAAATGACTTATCGTCCACACCATATATATTAAGTATTAAAGTGTGGACACAGAATAAATAATAGTGTATGAATATGACGCAGTAGGATTTTCATATAATTTCCAACAATGATCTTTTATTTACAGTAGGTGATTATGTAGTTTTATACAGCGGGACGTTTAGATAATTCTAAACTATTCCGTTATCTAATAATGTAGGAGGAGATGCACCTATATCAAATTATAACCATTGTCCTAATTTCCCACCTCATTTCGCTACTTTAGCTATATTTATTCCTTTATTACCAAATAATATATCATTTGCATCCACGCAGACATTATTACTTACCAGTTACATATACGAGTCATTGATTCCTTCACTTCTCCCACCACATTCCGAGTCATCATGGCGTCCATTAAGACTATTTGCGATGACATTCGTGTCCAGTTGTTTACTAAATACGAGATGTCATTGCGCAACGTTGGCAGTGCACTGCACCGCGCATGCGTACATAACTGTTTTGGAACATACGGACCTAAATTACCAGCAGTCCCGAAGTCTGTACGATTTAAAAACACGAAGTAAATATCATCATCATCACTATTGACTTGTCTATTTCCCATTAATATCCATAAGGACATACTGATGTCTGTTCACCTTCTCAGCCGTTTTAGTTTTATCCCTTTTTACATATATCATCTCTCACTCGTTTTTGGTCTTCCACTCTCATTAGATCCATTCACATCCAAATTCATCGTTCTTTTTGTCACATATCTTTCATCCCTCCGCATTACATGTCCATCCAAACCACGAAAGGCGATTTCCTCTCATCGTTTCCATAGGTGCTACTTCTAAACTTCCTCTAATACAATCATTCCTTATCTTATCCATTCTATTCATGCCACTCATCCATCTCAGTATTCGCATTTCTGCTACTTGCATTTTTTTCCATAAATTGTAAGGGAAGGAATTCCTTTACACGGCAAACTAACAAAAGAAGAACAAGATTCGAGTAATGGGATCTTTAGTTATTCCAATATTTCTTAATTGTGCTGAAACTTGGACAATCAATCCCAGAAAAATAAGCTAGACTGCATATTGCACTAGTCTCTTTAGTAAAGCCTAGTAGGCTAACTCCTAATCAAGATAAAATTATCGTCAACTGTGAAAATTCTGTCAATGTCAACAACAACATGTCTCTCACAATGTCTAATTAATAGAATGAAGCGTATAATGGTGCAGAGACGAGTAAGGTCGTCGTCCTCGAGATAGATAACAATCAACAAGATAGGTGGACATTATTAAGTCCTGCAGCTTATGTATAAGATTTCCACACTGTTTTACATCAAAACATGTGTACACACAAACAGTTTCACGCTACGTAAATACATAGAGGTTAAGAATAATATAAAAGCGTTTGTTCTGCATGTTGTTTATTTATGTAAAGAGCAGTGACTCAGGCACAATGCACGATGATAAATCTACAATACATTTTCAGTGTTTGTAACTTTGTATAGAACGTTAAGTTTATTTTAAGAATGAAAAGCAACAGTACCTATAAGAAAAGTAAATTTCTAAAAAAGAGCAGCTAAGTTCCTTTAATGGTAATAATTTGTGAATTATATATATCGCATATAATTATGATTAAAACAAATAATCCAACAAAAATAATCCTCAATTCAGTAGACTCTATGAAACCGCGTCGCATCCGTACCTGCCGATGCCCCGTATGTTTCCTATTACATAACCTGCGTTAGACGCACAACACAAATAAACCGATTCGTCACACACGGGCGATGTAAACAAGCCAACGTAGCATCATCTATAATTACACGTAGGTGCATACGCGAAACAATTTAACTGCTACTGTCGGCCGGTGTTTGCGCAACCCTGTGTTTGCAACGGCATTCGGAATAATGCCATGCCGCAAGGAATCGTGTGACAAAGAGATTGCACATAAAGAATGATTACAAATCATGTGACAGACAGAGATGGCGCTCTATAATAACGTAAAATTATATAGCTTTATATAGCTGATGTGTGTTGTCAACAAACTATGATTGTAAGTAAATCACACTAGTAGGTCAAGTAATCTCGCTTAGTAAGAAATATATGAATTAGCAACTAACACACAATAATTATAATAACTTTTTGACGTGACAAACGTCTTATAAATTGGTTAGCCGGGTGACACTTCAAGAAACTGGCTCACGTTATGCGCTTACAATGAGAGCGAGTGAAAGGCACGCGTCCCTTCTAAGAGCGAGAGAGACAGACATAAAAAGTGAAAGGCATGCGTCCCTTCCACTCGAAAACATTTTACCACTCAAAGTCGTTGTCACGTAAAACTTTCGCCCGTATACCGACTTTACAGGCAACCAATTTTTTTTTTTTTTTTATACTACGTCGGGTGGCAGACAAGCATACGGCCCGCCTGATGTGAAGCGGTTACCGTAGCCATATTAACGCTCGCAACATAAAATATCGCTCGCGCGCCGCCACCCCCGCTGCCATCGCAGCATCTCCTTCCTTTCTGGTGACCTCACTCACTCGCAGGAACACAACAGCCCTCAAGGGAACCGTTATTTGTCTGCGGTATTCTGTGAGGTGGAGGTACATTCCCCAGTCGGGTAGCTTACAATTACGCTCCCTACCTCTCTTTTCGCCAGAGCTTCGTTTGTCAGTCAGCAGGGTGCACCGCGTGCAGGTTAAGTTGGCTTTGGTTAAAAGATGTTGATGAACCACTTACACCACATAACCGCTGCCAACGCAGCAACTCCTTCCTTTCTGCTGACCTCACTCACTCGCAGGAACACGACAAACCTGAAAGGAATTGTTCTTTGACAGCGGTATTCTGTGAGGTGGAGGTACATACTTCCCCAGTCGGCAGCTAATAAAATACTTTTCTTTTTGCCAAAGCCTCGTTAATTAGTCAGCAGGGTGTGCCACGTGCAGTTTAGGTTCAAAGATGTTGCTGAATCATTTACACCCGCTTTTAATAATAATTCGTTAACGTTTTGTGTAAGTTGGCTGAAATATGACAATTATTGAAGATGTCGGAAAAAACTATGGCGACTGGAACTTTTAGAAGTTTCACTGGCGTGCACCGCGTAAACTACTTATTACAGTTTCACTCGTGCGAAGCCGGGGCTAATCAATAGTATAAAATATGATCAGGATTGACACATTGGATATTATTAAAACTCAAGTGAGAAATCATAGTCAATTAATTAAACTCCTTTTTTTATTAAAAAAAACTTTACTTTTATTTTATATGACTAGGGTGGCAAGCAAGCGCACGACTTGCCAGATGGTAAGCAGTCATCGAAGACTATGGACGCTTGCAACACCACAGGCATCACTCACGCGATGCATAATATCTGTCTGTAACGTCTCAGGCGCAAAGAAGTAGGGCTAGCATAATTGTAAGCTGCCCGACTGGGGAAGTACCTCCACCTCACAGAAGATCGCAGCCAAATAACAATTCCTTTGAGGGTTGTTGTGTTCCTGCGAGTGAGTTAAGTCACCAGAAAGGAAGGAGTTACTGCGTTGGCAGCCGAAGTGGTGGCACGCGAGCGATATTTCATGTCGCGAGCGTTAATATGGCTACAGTAACCGCTTTACATCAGGCGGGCCGTATGCTTGTCCGCCACCCGACGTAGTAAAAGAAAAGGCGCTGCGGGAACTGCCCACCGTAATGAACAGCAGGCGGGGGCTCTTCCTTCGCGCCTCCGGTATTAGGCACACAAGCCTGCCTGAACTCGGGGTCGGTAATTTCCTTTTTAACGGCCAGAGGCATGCCACTACAACCTACGAATGTCCTAAAAACAATCCTCCTACATAAACACAATGAATCACACTGATTAAATCAGAATAGATATTAGTAACAAGTGTTGCTTAAAATGCAACAGGAAAACGAGCCTCGCCTCGCCTCATGTGTGTGACTCACTGCACTTTTACTTTTAACCTGTCTGCTATCAAGTGCATTCATCATCATCATCAGGTCAATTTAGTCTTCACTACAGGAGCACGACCCTCTCTCATCCGTCCCATACAGGAGGAGGATTTGGCCTACACTCCCCACGCTGGCCAAACGGGTTGGGGAGGCCTGATCGATGTTTGATAATGTATTTCCCTTAGTCGCCTTGTATGACATCCACGGGAAGAGACGGAGTGATTCTATTCTAGTCTGCCGGAAACCACACGGCCAGTCATCGAGTGCATTGATATTGTTTTTTTTTTGGTAGCAATAAACTGAGCATCTAAATTTTTTTTTTTTTTTTTATAAAATTGTGAAACTAGGCCACTATTATACTGACATGGCGACTAAAATTGATATAAAACATACCAAACCTAACCTAACCTAGTATTACTGTGGCTCATGTTATTATTTTCCGTTTTTAGGGTTCCGTACCACAAAAGGAAAAACGGAACCCTTATAAGATCACTTTGTTGTCCGTCTGTCTGTCTGTCAAGAATTTCTATGTCGAGAATGCGTGGAGGTATCAAGCTGAAATTTGAACTGTATACTCAGGTCTACGGTCCCATGAAGTTGTAAAATAATCAAACTGCTAAGTTTACGTAAAAAAAGTTACGGCCGTTTATTCAGCAAAAAACGCATATTTCGACACATTCTCAAGGGAATCAAAACCTATAGGATACTTCACGTTGACCTAGAACTATGAAATTTGGCAAGTAACATCGTTATAGACTACAAGTACAGGAATAAATCTCAAAACTATACATTTGTAAATAGATATTAAAAAATAGGGTCTCTATATTTTTCATAGGGTGTCGAAATTTCAAAATGAAACTACTAGTTCAAATGGGGTATCATATGAAAGGGCTTGATGTACACATTGCAAAAATATATTTTATTTATTTTTTTCGACGCATTATTTCTTATTTATAATAAAAAAATTCAAATTTAATAATGATACTACGTACGGAACCCTCGGTGGGCGAGTCCTACTCGCACTTGTCCGGTTTTTTTTTTAATGTGTTCCGCAAAATTGTCTTTACATCCAGAAATGGCAGTTTGCGAAGTATAAAAGCGTAGCGATCGCTAATTTGAACTGTGGAGCTCATACTAAAATGTTCGAATTGACAAATTTTAATGTCACGTGATCTATCTAACGTTCGTTACGCGACGAATTACATTTGGCTAGGGGGGCTGATGGAAAGCGCTAGTGAAAACCAAATGTGAGGACCGCCGCCATCACTGCGATTTCCGCTGCACTGGCGGTTTACCCCTTGACGACATAAATACGCCACTGTCATGACCCAGGATTAAAGGAAATTGGTGGCCGGCAGCGAATTCCATACAGTTGTTTTAGTCATCATCATCAGGTCCATTTTAGTCTCCACTAGAGGAGCACGACCCTCTCTCGTCCGTCCTAGACAGAAGGAGGACTTGGCCTACACTCCCCACGCTGGCCAAACGGGTTGGGGAGGCCTGATCGATGTTTTATAATGTATTTCCCTTAGTCGCCTTGTACGATATCCACGGAAAGAGACGGAGTGATTCTATTCTAGTCTGCCGGAAACCACACGGCCATGTTTGAGTACGTAGTACTAATACCTCACACCGGCCACTCCATACAAATGTCTAATTGTTCACTATTACATAAACAATGACGTCTGAACAGACCGAGAATAAGCGTGTGTGCGTGCAGCGCCATACAAACTGTTTCAGTTTTGTTTCTGAAGGGAGGTGAAGTAGATACGAGAAAGCGGCATGGAGTAACCATACTGTACGTAGTACTTATTTGTTGTTGTTGTACGTGGTACTATTAATTATAACAAAATATAAAAAGTGGAACGCGTTGCCGGCATATGTATTTCCTCAATCATACAATATGGGATCCTTCAAGCGAAGCGTGAAGAAGCATCTTGTAAGCCAGCATGACAGCGTCAACTGACAAGACATCAAGGTCTCTTGTCCGTTGCCGATGCGATTGGGGCTCTTCTTTTCGCTTACCATCAGGCGAAGTGGAGCCAATATGCTGAGCTAATATAAAAAATAAAAAGTCCGCCTCCAATTTATTTTACTTATGCTGTAGTTTTAGGCTGTTTGGTATATTTTATGTAAGACAGGGGTAACCTCGGATCTGAGAGTACGCTTTTTCCCGCAATTGGGGAAAATACTTGATGTTTATTTATTCTGTGGACACGATAATGGCGCTTTTAAGGCAAAATCAAGTCAATTATTTACTATAGTGATTACTGATTAAATAAATAAATATTGTCAGACAAATTACACAGCGCCATCTAGCCCCAAAGTAAGCGAAGCTTTGTTTTATGGGTACTAGACAACTGATAAACATACGTAAAACATTATTTTTTTTGTAAATACATACTATAGCATATGATACATAGAAAACACTCAGACTAAGACAAACAGACATGTTCATGCAAACAAATGTTAGTCCTATGTGGGAATCGAACCCACGAGCGTTGGTGTCGAAGCCGCGTCATTGACCGCTACGCCAGCGAGCTGGTCGAAGATTATGTACTTAGAGTAATAAACTAAATAGAGTAATAAACTAAATAGAGTAATAAACTAAAGAATGAAGTCATATTAAAATTGTTTTTTATGCCACATCGGATTATGCAAGTATACGGCCTGCCTGATGTAAAGCGCTTATAGTAGATGCTTCAAACACAACAATCGTCAAGGGTATTGTTATTTCGCTGCCGTCTGTTAGGTGGATACTTTCAAAGATGAGCGCGACATGTCCTACATCTCTTTGACCAATGTAATTAGCCAATCGGTAGGGTGCATCACGTGCAGGTGAGGTTAACTTAGCTGTATAGACGGAAATGAGTGTGTTCCACCCCACACTTTCAAGGTCTGACTAAGTGATTCAGTTTTGGCAAGCCCCGTGGTCGAATGGCTAGCAATGTGCACTTTGACTCCGAGGTCGCGGGTTCGAACCCCGCATAAGACAAATATTTGTTTGCATGAACATTTCTGTTTGTCTTGGTCTGGATGTTTTCTATGTATTATATGAATGAATTTACAAAAAAAAAATGTATTTAAGTATGATATCAGATTAGATTAGATAAATAAAAGGTAGAAAAGATGTTACAATAGGCTATTTGACTAACATTTTTTTCGGTTTGATATGTAGGGACGTCTCCATAATATAACCATAGGTGAAAGAATTACTTCGATAGCACAAAAATATCTCGAGATATGTTAATTTGAAAATCACAATTTTTAGACTGCCCCAAAACGCTCCATACAAAAGACTACCGAGTTATGACGTCACAGGTTTGTATTTTGTATGCATCAAATCAGAAATTTGTACGATAGCTTTGTTAAATACATATTACGTTTATGTAATTAGTATCATAATAAAAGTTATAGCATTTTTTATTGCTTCTCCAATGGAAATATTATTTTTTAATAATTTCATACTTTTAAAATGGACTTTCCCGCCAAACTTTGATCGACGCTAAAAAAAGTCTGACTGAAGATATTAGAATGAAAGTTATCAGATCTTTATAGTTTTGTGTATTTTACGATATTGTTAAATAATTTATACAATTTTTAAACATTGGAAAATAGCCTATTACATAGGCATCCCACTTATTCTACCCTCATAGGGGCGTGCAAATTATTAATTATTCAATTTTATCTCAGATCACATTCAAAAAACATTCTTATATTTTATTAATAATTGGTTATCTAGGAGCCATAGTAAAAGCTTTGCGTTTAGTTTGGGACTAGATGGCAATGTGTAAATTGTCTAGAAATATTTATTTATTATTTATATCGAAATAAACTTGATTTTACAGGCTTTAACTGTGATCCCATTTCACAAACAGTACATTTCAAAGCAGTACGGTCGCTCACAATAGCACAAGGCTTTAGAACGCAGTGAATGCACTACTGCATAGACTTGCATCGGACAAGTGACACGACATAGGTGACCCACATACCCGCGACATGAGGTCCTTTGAAACGAGTGTGTGCGGACGGACGTAGTACATTACTATGTACTTGTTTATCTTATAGTCCAAAGGTTCCCAACCTTTTTTTATTCATCACCTGTACCTATCCACAGCCGGATATAAGCCTTCCCCAATGCTTTCCACCAAATACGATCCTCCGCCTTCCGCATCCAGCCGCTTTCTTAAGGTCATCGAACCATCTAGAAGTCCAACGCTTCGTCGTCCTACGCGCGGCCTCCACTCTAATAGCTTCCTCTCTTCTTTTTATATTCGTGGAAAACTAAGAAGTCTTTGTGTAGGGTCCCAGTGTCATATAAATCCATTATTCTCTCGAGATTTTAATATTTTGTATAATAGTGTTCGATCTTTTTAGGGTTCCGTACCCAAAGGGTAAAAAGGAACCCTATTACTAAGACGGACGGACAGCGGGTCCGTCCGTCCGTCCGTCCATCTGTCACCAGGCTGTATCTCATGAACCGTGATAGTTAAACAGATGATGTATTTTTGTTGCCGCTATAACAACAAATACAAAAAAACAGAATACATAAATATTTAAGGGGGCTCCCAAACAACAAACGTGATTTTTTTTGCCGTTTTTATAGATAATGGTACGGAACCCTTCGTGCGCGAGTCCGACTCGCACTTGGCCGGTTTTTATTCATTATAAATTTGTATCACGGACCACAGGTAGTCCGCGGACCACCGGTTGGGAACCACTGTTATAATCAGATAAAATTACGAGCTAGGTGGGGTCGTACGTATCTATTAATATCATGTCAGGAAGTAGGTACTACAGTCTGACCGCAGATTTTTTTTTTATACCACGTCGGGTGGCAGACAAGCAAACGGCCCGCCTGATGTGAAGCGATTACCGTAGCCATATTAACGCTCGCAACATAAAATATCGCTCGCACACCGCCACCCACGCTGCCGACGCAGCTTCTCATTCCTTTCTTTCTGGTGACCTCACTCACTCGCAGGAACACAAAACCGTCAACAATTCTCAAGGGAATTGTTATTTGGCTACGGTATTCTGTGAGGTGGAGGTACATTCCCCAGTCGGGTAGCTTACAATTACGCTCCCTACCTCTCTTTTCGCCAGAGCTTCGTTTGTCAGTCAGCAGGGTGCACCGCGTGCAGGTGAAGTTGGCTTTGGTTCTAAGATATTGATGAATCACTTACACCCCTAAATTGTGCCCGCCCCCTGTGAGCAGAGTACCGGGATAAAAAGTATCCTATGAACCAATCCAGATCATATTCTATATGTATGCTAAATTCCATGCAAATCCTGTTAACTAATAAAACAGTAACAAACATCCATACATAACTACATTCTTTCTTTTTCTTTTTTTCTTTAAGAAAAACTATAAGTAAGATTTAATTATCCGTGTGTGTGTCTCTTCGCCATCCTTAGATCCAAAACCAACCTCGACTACATATGGTGCATCCTGCCGATTAGTAAACTTGATAACCCTGAGGTTGACTAGAAGAGATTTCATACCGATATACTTCTTATGTATCATATGCAATATAATGTAACATCTCATGTATGTATAATTTATTTTTCATTCAATCAATACATTTATTTGTAAATATGGGTTAAATGCTGAGGGTCAATTCTCGTAATTTTTCTACGATCGCAGATTGAAAGTTGAACGAATCGAGATTGAATTGTGAATAGATTAAAATTATATACTTGATTTAATTAATGAGTTATTATCAATTTTTATTGCTGGCAAAGTAACATTCTTAGTTTATTTAATACTCAATCATATTCCGATGTAATCCCACTTAAATTAAACTTTGAAGTTACATAATGTGATACGAGAATACCAAATTTGACATTTGTGAGATCGAGACTGGATCGGAACTGAATTTTGACTACATTTTAATTACGAGAATTACCCCTATGATGTTATTATTATTAAAGATCTCCATATTTTACCAAACAGGCACACAAATTTCCAATTTAATAAACGGCATCACCCCATAATCATCACACTGTTGGGATACGGGTCTCCCCTCAATCCAAGGGGTTTAGAGCATACTCCACCACGTCAACTACGGGTTGGTGGTGGCCAGTGTTTTCAAGCCGTCCAATGGCCACAGACTTGCCTAAACGACTGTCGTCTAAAGACAACAACCGACGGCTTAACGTGCCCTCCGAAGCACGGAGGAGCTCGAGATAAATAATCCCATCTTTAGACAGGCTACGGGACAAATAATGATACTCAAACTAATATTCTACATATTAAGAAAACAATAAAGTTTTGCTGCAGTAATACATATTTTCTTTTAAAAAAGCCGGCCAAGGGCGAGTCGAACTCGCGCACGAAGGGTTCCGTACCAATATCTATACAAACGGCAAAAAATCACGTTTGTTGTATGGGAGCCCCCTTAAATATTTGTTTTATTTTTATTTAATTATTTATTTTTAAAGTGAATATATAACTAAATATTATGTGAGTATTTCAAGCGTCTACCTATTGCCGTTATCAATTGCGAGCAAAAACGAGCAAAATAAATCACGTTTGTTGTGACGGACGGACAGCGGAGCCTTAGTAATAGGGTTCCTTTTTACCCTTTGGATACGGAACCCTAAAAACGATGTTCTAAGAGCCCATCTCAGGAAGCACCCTTAATACTCGTAACAATACCCTTGGGGATTGTCATGTCCTTTATATGAGTTAGGCCACCAGCGCACAAATAATAAATACTCCTTCCATTGCGGGATACTGACAACCGCTCCACATCAGGCGGACATGTTTTACACCCCACGCATCACTTTTCTTCAAAGAATGTACTAGGCAAACATAAACAAGCAGCGCGTTAGTAGGTAAAACGTAAACGCACGCGTTTACGGCCCGTTAAGAGACGCGGTTAGACGCAAACCCTTTCTGTATAGTGGCACAAGGCCACGCAACTACGCACATGTGACATACATCGTGCTACTAGACGTTTATCACGGCGCCTGCCCTCAACAAACCTCACTGAGTAACAAACATACAATTTACAAAGATCAACAAATAGTTATAAAGTTGATACTGTTGATTGTTGGCACTTGGTGGAACATTATTATCATAATGGTTATAATAAAACACTTGTACTGTTCCACTTAATTATATTTAATTTTACCGACCGGTTTCGCCGGTTCGGCATATGAGTCTCATATACAATCTGTTTACCTTGATAATGCCTTAGCGGCGAAACCAGTCGGTAAAATTAAATATAACAAAGTGGAACAGTACAAGTGTTTTATTATAACACTAAGTCAACAATAGTTACTTATGAGTTTTGTACCACCTATCTATATGTTGTACTTAACTATATATAATATCTTCATGACGTACGTGTTTGTTATTTTTTTTTACATTAGCTCAGCATATTGGCTCTGCTTCGCCTGATGGTAATCGAAAAGGGGACCCCCAATAGCATCGGCAACGGACAAGAGACCTTGATGTCTTGTCAGTTGACGCTGCCATGCTGGCTTACAAGATCTTCTTCACGTTTAGCTTGAAGGATCTTTATTTATTTCTTTTCTTTTTATTCCTAGAAAAATTACACACTGCCATCTAGTCCTAAAATAAGCAAAGCTTGTACTATGGGTACTAGATAACTGATATTAAACTTAATTACATTTTTTTTGTAAATACATATGTACTTTGTATATATAATACATAGAAAACACCCAGACAAACAAACAGGATAATGCTCATAAATGTTTGTCTTGTGCGAGGATTGAACCCGCGACCTTAGAGTCAAAGTGGACATTGTTAACCATTAAACCACCGAGCTCGTCATTTTTTTTATTTATACTACCTACGAGTATATATATGTCTGGTCTACGTATTAACTTAATATTTATGTTATGTTGTTTTAGGTCACTCATTGGATCCCCTCTATTTGGTACCGAGAGAGAGGGAGATATAAGTTAGTAGAGCTAAAGAATTTTTACTTCAGACGTGTGGTCTAAAGCACGTTCGTTTTTTTTTTTTAGTTTTTGTTCGACGTCGATTTTGGCAATGTTGAGAGAGTTGAGAACTATTCTCAACTTGAGAATAGTTCTCAACTTGAGAATAGTTCTCAACTTGAGAATAGTTCTCAACTCTCTTTCTCAACTTGAGAATAGTTCTCAACTCTCTCAACATTGCCAAAATCGACGTCGAACAAAAACTTGAGAATAGTTCTCAACTTGAGAATAGTTCTCAACTCTCTCAACATTGCCAAAATCGACGTCGAACAAAAACTTGAGAATAGTTCTCAACTCTCTCAACATTGCCAAAATCGACGTCAAACAAAAACTAAAAAAAAAACGAACGTGCTTTAGACCACACGTCTGAAGTAAAACTTCTTTAGCTCTACTAACTTATATCTCCCTCTCAACTGACGTTCGCTGTTTCCGTAACGCTCTCGTCACGCATTCACCAGCTTACTCCCCTAGTCAAGCGTGAGTAAAGAAGTTTTACTTCAAAAAGAAGAAAAGTGACAAAATATGTTCTATGTTATTCAACAGCAAAGACAAAAGGAACTTTGTACATATTATGTTCACCTGAGAAAAAACAATAACAAACAACGTCTTTGACAAACAAGTTGTTTGTTATTGTTTTTTTCTCTATTTTCGTACCACATTGAGTGACTGACAAACAAGCATATGGTTCGCATAATGAGAAGAGGTCACGTAGCAAATAGATACAATTAAAGAGTGGTAGGAAATGTATAATAAATACGTAAAGCAAATCTTTGTACCCATTTTTATGAACTGCGCGGACGGAGGCAGGTATGAAATTTCGCACATTTATAGTTTATATAGAGAACTTGCAGACTTCTAATAATTTTTAAAAATTGTGCATAAAAAATACATTAAATCAATTAAAAAAAATACACACACTACTATTTGACACACATTCGCAAATATACTTTTTTTTTATTGTTAAAGTCATAATTTAAATTAATTGTGGTCTAAGTTCGACCACTGGGTGACCTCTAGTATTATGAATTGAGCATCGCAAAAATAGCCAGATCCTCACAGTAATCTCGATATTAACACTGATAGGTACTTTGATTTATTTACATAAACAGAACCAGGGGCAAAACCTAAGCAGAAACAAAATAGAAGAACCGTCTGGAAAATTCCAGGTTTATTTACTACAGTACTAAAAAAGGCATGGTTTTTTCAAATGAGAGGGGGGGGGGGGGGGGGGGGCAAACAGGTATGTGGGTGGGTGATGGAAAGCAATCACTACCGCCAATCACTATGGACATCAAAAACACCAAGGGTTCGCCGATCTGTTGCCAGCTTATCCTCCTTGCTTTCTTCCTGGTTACCTCACTCACTCGCAGGAACAGAACAAACCTCAAGGGAATTCTTACTTGGCTACAGTATTCTGTGAGATGGAGGTACTTCCCTACTCAGGCAGTTTAAAAAAATATGCTATGCCTTACCTTTCTTTTAGCCAGAGCCTCGTTTGTCAATCAGCAGGGTGGACCACGTGCAAGTGAACTTGGCTTTGGTTCATAGACGTTGATGAACCTCTTACACCCCAAAATAAAAAAAGAACCTTTGGAAAATTCCAGGTTTATTTACGGTACTAGAAAGCCATAGTTGAATGAACCACAATGATAATAGTTCACGAATGTTTACTATGCTAATGACAATAATTAATTCATATAATTTATAGCTCCACAGTGGGGTACAGTTAGAGGTGTTTAATAATTTATAGAAATCATCAATATAGTTGTGTATACTTTAGTTAGTAGAAAACAATGTTTACTTTTTCTCACAAATACATTTCTTCTCCTTTCACATCATGTTCTTTTTAGTCTTCCATGCAGTCAAAGTTTACCTTGAGTGTGCATTGAAAGTGCAGTGCTATGTACCTTATGAATAACTTTTTTGCTTTTTTTTTAGAGGAGCAAATGAGCATGCGATTCACCTAAAGGAAAGCAATCACATGCATGGAGATCAGCAAAACCAGGGGTCGTCGATCTATTGCCAGACTATACGCTTACCTTTCTTTCTGGTGACCTCACTCTCTCGCAGGAACACAACAACCGTCAAGTGAATTGTTATTAGGCTGCGGTATTCTGTGAGGTACTTCCCCAGTTTAAAAATATGTTAAGCCCTACTTCTCTTTTTGACAGAGCCTCGTTTATCAGTCAGCAGGAAGCACCAAAAACAGGTAAGATTGGCTTTGTTTCAAAGATATTGATGAACCACTTACATCCCAAAATTTGAATGAAATATGCATTTATTATTCAATATATATTCAAAATTTCTTATCTGCAAAGTATTTTTGGGAAATTTTATGGACCTTGACTGTACGTAAACGCCAGTACCATCAAACTTTCTCAGCTAACATAAGCAAATTTGATTAGAATTTTTTTTTTTTAACAATTTTCATTACAATTTTTTTTTTAATTTTGTTTACCAAAAAAATACTTTCCTCATAGGAGTAGACAACACTATCCAGGTATAACAATTTACTATTTATTTTTATTTATGTGCGAGTAACAAATAAAAATGTATGTACAACGTAGAGTGAAGCTGTCCTCATTCTTATCAAATAATAAGGTAAGTGTATTATTTTTCCTCATGGACTAAATTGAGACCTAAATATTATATTTATAGTATAAAGTATTTTAAATTTTAATTATTTTGTATACCTAATTGCAATGCTTCAAATGCTCTTCAACTACGTCTCAATATGACTATAGGTGACTCTTGGTATGGCATTGCTTGGTGATTCAGAATGGAGTTAAAGGTACACAAGTTGAAGAAGGTGGCACCCTACACCACCTGGCAGATCACTAGATGAAACAACGGACAACCTACCGCCTAATACTATTGCTTTTAATATTACTTATAGATTTCAATATTAAATTTTGGGATGTATGAGGTTCATCAAAATCTTTGAAACAAAGCCAACCTCACCTGAAAGTGGTGCAAGGCTCTGGGCGATGAAGAGATAATTATAATTTTGATTAGTATTGTCATTGATTGCACGGTATCAAAATGTTTGGTAGAAACTCTATCTGTTTACCTTAATAATGCTGAAAACAGGGTTAGTTAAGTTTTCAGAATCCACAGAATGAATATTTAACTTTTGTTGATGACAGAAATTCCTTTAAATTTTGTGAACTACACTGCATAATCTTGCTTCCAAAATATTTTTAACTGATTCAAAAGCATACATAAGTCTATATTCACAGGCAAGCACTTGGCAAATTTTTGTTTCTAACAATGACTTGCAAAACTGTAACCTCATTCATAGTACAACCATGTATTTCTAGTCATTGCATCATCCACATGTCTCCGCAGCTTGAAACTTTGTTTTGGACGCATTATCATTTGTAAAATATAAGATAATTAGTAGGTACATATAACTTAAGATGATAGCTAAATACTTCATGTACTATACTTGGCAATAATTATTAGTATGACCTTATGAATGATAAGCATATGCAATATTGGGTGTAAACAAACCAAACCAAGTCAACAACACTATATTGTAAAAAACTGGCACTATTGAGTGCTTCTATAGGGCAGGAATAACATGGTAATTTTGTTTTGTAAGAGTTGTATACATGCCACAATAATTTTGAAACCTGAATATTTAGAAACTGCATATAAAAACTTAATATTTTTCATAAAATAGGTGTTTTTATTATGATTGATTTAGTAAATTGAAAATATGATTATGACAACTGCAATAGTCTCTCTAGAACTGTCTCTCTTTTTGTAGAAAAAGAGAGACAGCAACATTTGGATGTTTGAGTTCTAGAAATCCATGGATTTTTTTTTATATATTTTGAACTAGCAACACCAATAAATATAGTTCATTTTTGTCAAGAGATTAGTCACTGTGAGTATTTCTTACAAAATGGTTAGGTAGGTCTACACGATTTTTATATACAATTTGAAAAACATGCTTAGGATATATTGAAAGCAATACTCACAGGACCCAATCTATTAAATAAAATAAAATATACTCATCGGTGTTGCTATTTCAAAATGTATAAAAATTGCATTAGGGATTTTTAGAATCTACTGATGTGGTAATTCGTAGCTGCAATATAAGAATACCATATCACAAATAGATACAAACAAACTTCACATGTAAATAAAGCAGTCTATGAATTTATGATATCATAGTATTGGGTGGATTAAATAAGTGATTATCATTTTAATGATATCATTCAATGTTTTAATCTATTTGTTACAAATACAATAAACACTGATAAACTCTATTACAAATATTTATTTATTAACCATTTCTTCAAATAATAAAAACACTACCAACACCAAACTTTTCTAGATCAAAATGCATTTCCAAGGTGTGTCATGATCATGAGACATCATGACCCAGCAGGCAGTGACGAAACCCAAACAAATACATGTATGGGGAACCTCCAATGTTTACTATGTCTAAAAATATAGAAAGCCACATGTGTCAACACAGATAACACTCAATTGTAGACCAATAAGAATTTTAACAAAATCAAACAACAGGTGGGTAAATGATAAACAAATATGTTTGTTTACAAACACAAAACTAATGAGTAGGTGTAAATAGACCGTGAGGGCGGCGGCGGCGCCGCGCGTTATCAGTGACGACACACGTTTGCAGGCGCGACTCACCTCTTGGGCAGCAGCATGGCGGCAGAGCCCTTCCTCTGGAATACGCCGTCCACCAGTACGCCATTCTTGCTGTTGCACGTCAAGTAGAACTCCGGGTGGTCGTAGAACAGATCCAGATGCCGCCGAGATATGAAACTAGAATGTCCCATGTTCACATCCACTTGGCCACGGCTCGAGTTGCGCCCTATCACGACACGCTTCTGCCGAATGAAGTACTCGAAGTCTCGGCCGTCGAGCCGGGCGATCGCTATCGGCGCCGGCTCCTGTGCCCACTGCACTTTGGACGGCGACGACGGCGCCGACTTGAGGGACAGAAGCGCCCATGCGTCGCTCTCCGAGCTCCGCGTGAACTGAGTCTGGGCCATGTCAGGCGCGCGTGTCGTATCACCAACGCTATCCACTCACGGGGCGTGAACGCTTAACACGAGGGCACATCACAACCCCGCCGCGAGAACCGCCACCTTCGCGTCGCGACCCGGATATCCGGAACCTGCCGAATCAGTGCCTACTCTACTATTTGAGGTTACTGACGGGACGCACATGCGCAAAGTTTCGTCTTGTGCAGTAAACAAGAATTATATAAACCACCACACCACCACGTGATAAAACTGTATACATATACCTAGTCCGGAACTATGGATCGATACTATTCCGCACGGTTATGCCGTCTATGAACGAAATATTAACCTTTCGGATGTTGCACAACTGAATTTTCGCAATAGGACCGAAATTAGACACTAAAGTAAACACGAGGCGAGAACAAAAATAACCAAAAACGTCAGTTCGGCATACGCAGTTTACAAGTTCGGTACGCCATCTATGCAAGCACTATACCAACAAATCGAAACTCGCATGTCGTTCCGTTACGACCAGAATTTGATAACTTTTCATACTGATCGTTTTAACATAGCTGTCTGAAGGAGCATTAGTGTGTTCTTCAGCAAAGTTTTGTAATGATAATATTAACATTAAATTATGTTGCAAGTTCTTATAAAACGAAAAACAATTACAAAATTATAATATCAAAATATTTCCAATTACCAGCGGTGAACAGTAATGGAACGAAAGAAACTCACGACCGACGATAGTGTTGCAATGCATACTATTCGATAAACTGAAATAGAATTTGTGTGTAATCGATAACAATTAACTATTGCTCGAAACCTACCAGTGCTAAGATTTTAATGAATTAGAATGAAATGAATTCGTTGTACCCTCCGTTCACAGTTATTTTACCTGTGATATTTGGGTATCTTGGGCATATTAAGAATTGATAAAGTTGAAAACAGAACAATTATGTATCCAAATCAGAGAAATTAATGTACGAGGAATTGAAGAATGTACGAGAATTTGAAAGTTTCAGAAACAGACAGATAACTGTAGATCCCATTTCAAAGAGTTAGGACTATTAATGGTTCCTTGTGTATACATATTTGAATGTGTAATATTTGTTAAAAAAAAATCTACACCATACGTACCAGTAGACGATATCCTGATAAAGTTTTTCATCCGCTCTGTAGAACCGCACATTTTCATCGAAACTTTATATTTATGGCATCTAAATTGTATAATCACCTACCAAGAGCAATTCTATCTCTGGATACAGTTCAAACGTAGTGTCCTCAACTTACATAAGGAAAAGGTATATTATAGTGTAAATGAATATCTCTTTGACATTTTATGATAATTTTAATTGTAATTGACATAATTTAATTGACTGATTTAATTTTATCTCTGACATTGCAATGCTTGAATTAATAATTGATTTTGATATGACTTAATATTGATGTGATATAAATATTAGAAATACTATATACCTCCATTAATGACATTGTTTTTTTTTTTTTTTTTTTTTTTATATTAGCTCAGCATATTGGCTCCACTTCGCCTGATGGTAAGCGAAAAGAGGAGCCCCAATCGCATCGGCAACGGACAAGAGACCTTGGTGTCTTGTCAGTTGACGCTGCCATGCTGGCCTACAAGATGCTTCTTCACGCTTCGCTTGAAGGATCCCATATTGTATGAATGAGGAAATACGTATGCCGGCAACGCGTTCCACTTTTTAATGGTGCGACATAGATAGGAATTGCCAAACTTTTTAGTACGCGAAGGGATGATCCCAACGGTAAACTTGTGATATCGCGAGCCTGCACGTGTAGTTCTGTGACGGAAAGGGGAGGAAGGGATAAGGGAAAACAGTTCTTCAGAGCACTCACCATGGTA
The DNA here is from genome assembly GCA_937001555.2 of Hypsopygia costalis. Lineage (NCBI taxonomy): Eukaryota > Metazoa > Arthropoda > Insecta > Lepidoptera > Pyralidae > Hypsopygia > Hypsopygia costalis. The sequence goes on from OW443334.2 coordinate 1,973,102, forward strand.
TAGGCGGTAAAATACGCTTAGTGCGCCAATATCCCTGCGGAGCTGAAGAGGTTCAAGATTTTTTGTAACCTCTTCGTCACCAATTATGCGGACCGCTCGTCGCTGCAACCTATCGAGAGCCTCGAGGAGATACTGGGCGGAACCATCCCAGAGATGCGAGCAGTACTCCACGCAGGCCCGAACTTGAGTCTTATACAAGAGACAAAGTTGGTCCGGCGCGAAGAACCGCCGCACCCTGTTCAGGATCCCGAGTTTTTTGGAGGCTGTTGAGATGAGGCTCTCAATATATTTCCTTTGGTTAAGGTTGCAGCTACTATCCATGCCCAGCATATTTAAGCTCTCTCGCAAATCGAGCGAAGTGCTCTGAAGACTGGGGATAGGAAGGAAAGGAGATGTTTTTGTAGTAAACGCGCACACTTGGGTTTTCTTAGCATTGAACTCGACCAGATTGCTGGAACCCCATTTACTAATGAGATCCAACACCCGATCCAGCTCAACGACAAGAGTCTCCCGTTTCTCACCGATTTCTGACTTACCAGAACCAGGCCGACCGAAATATCGCCCATGAACCGTACTGTCGTCAGCATAGCAATGAATGTTTCCAAGAGGTAGCATGTCATTGATATGAAGCAGAAAGAGGGTGGGCGATAGAACGGAGCCCTGGGGGACGCCCGCATTCACTGGCATGAACCGCGAAGCGCAACCATCTGCAAGGACGCGGATTCTACGCTCATGCAGGAAGCTAGCAATCCAGTTACAAAGCTGGACAGGCAGACCGTATGCCGGAAGCTTGGACAGAAGTGCTTTGTGCCAAACCCGATCAAACGCCTTGGCAATATCTAAGCTAATTGCCATAGACTCACCATGTTTGTCTATTGGCTCACCCCAGAGGTGCGTCACATACGCTAGAAGATCACCCGTTGATCGTTTCGGTCTAAAACCATATTGACGGTCATTAATTAGGAAACGATCTTCTAGATATCGGATCAGTTGGTTATTCAAGATCCTCTCCATGACCTTGCACAGTACTGAGGTTACGGCTATGGGGCGGTAGTTTGATGGATCCGAGCGGTCTCCTTTTTTTGGGACCGGTTGCACATTAGCCTCTCTCCAAGTTTCCGGAACACAACCGGTTGAGTACGAGAGACGATAGAGGCGCGTTAACACCGGAGACAACTCTGCTGCACATTTTTTAAGTACAATCGCCGGAATACCGTCCGGACCACTGGCTTTTCGGACATCGAGTGATTGCAGCTCTGATCGTACGTCACACTGTCTGATACGAATATCAGGCATGTTAGAACCACAGGAGGGTATAGTTGGTGGTTGTGTGCCACAATCATCGACCCGGGAGTTAGCCGCAAAGAGGCTAGCCATGAGGTCGGCTTTCTCCTGCGGCTGATGTGCCAGCGAGCCATCAGGGTATCTCAGCGGTGGCAGCGACGGTTCACAGAAGTTTGTTGTAATGTATCTAGCTATTTAAAATATAGATTTGCATGCCGAAAGGTAAAATTTAGTAGAGGTTGCTATTATGTCTTTCTTACATCTATTGTTACCAACATTTGCAAATAAATTGATTGACTGATTTAAGTAAAATAGATAAGACATAATATGTAACTGTTCTATTTTAAATAGTAAAATCTCATTCATCCACCTGATGCAAAAGTAACTCATATAAAGACAGATGTAGCAATGTGACATTTTTTAGCCGCAATGCAAAAAATAGTGTACTAAAAAAACGCTCTAACTCGCCATACATAAGCACTCAATTCCAAAAGTAATTAACTGGCCTGCAGACTTATTTTATAAGTCATCATACCTGATCTAAAATCTTACTAATATAAATTACATAAAAAAAAGGCAAATAAAAATCGAGTGGCTTGTCTATGGCACTCGTCGAACAACACTAGTCAATTATTATAATTTTTAATGACACAGCGTGTAGCCACTTCCTTCCTGCTGGCAGTTAGTGTTGCCAATCAGTTAATTATTATTTTTTACGTAATTTTTGAGAATCTCGCGTAACATGTAATTTTTTATGCTGCGGCTACACTACCTTACCGTCTACCGGGCTGTTACCGCCATAATTGTGGCATTAAATTACCATTTAAATTACTGCGTGAAGTGGTGTGGTTACACTAGAGTTTACCTAGATATGTCAATAAATTAGGCGGTAAAAATATCATTTTTCAAGATGGAGGTTGAGGCTACAGCTGTTATATTTATTTAGATGGTTTCGGTCTTTTTTCTTCTTCAAATCATCATTGTACACTGCGATTTTTATCGGGGTATACCCGACTGAAAGCTCATAAAAAGATACGGTTCGCATTGGAATAATTCCAAAACTCAAGCTTTTTTCGTTTGACCACTCCATGTCGGTCGATACGTGCGTCGCCGTTGAGTTCATGCTGCACACTGGTCAAACAGTAGTGTGGCCACAAACGCATTATTTACCGCGGTAATTCTCTTTGATGTGCGAAAAAAGACCGCCGCCGGAGCTATTGTCTACCGCCATTTGCCATATTGATTGGCATTGTAAAATTATGGCCATAAATCGTGGTTACACCTAGGCGTTGTTGAAATTATGGCAATAATTATTGGCATATCACGGTACTGTAGCCGCAGCATTAGGCAATTTTTGTATCTGGAGTGACATGTTGCGTACGTGATATATTAGATTTCTCTGCCACCTCCATCACGTTTCATAATTACATACCAAGGCATCAGACTTAGGGGTCCTGAAACTGCAAGAACTACAGTTACACTACAATTACAAGCTTTGAATTGCTTGTCCTATTAAGAGTATGTCAGTTGCTAGCCAGAGCTACCTTAATCTGGGGTACTGACTAGAACGACAATCTGCCAGCTAGTGGTTATTTTTAAAAGTGGTATTTGTAAAAGTGGAAAGATTCACCTCTACTACCTATGTGGGCTTGAACGCACGACCTCTCGTTAAAGGTCGAACTCTTTTCATCTGAGCTGCCAGGAAGATTTGTGATGGTGACGAATTGTTCTATTTCTATTTACTGTTGTAAAGTTTACTGTTTAAAAGTGTAAGTAAGCTATTGCTTATATTTAATTCGATAAGGGAATGATATAGATAGACGCTTCAAACTAACATAACGTTCGAAATACTTCGAACAATTTTTTTTTTGACAGATTCACATATCTATTAAGTACACAGTAAGTCACATTGCCAATATTAGGATATCAAGATACATAATCTGCGTGGTCCCGCACGCAATAATATAAACTGAACTAAACTGGCTCATCACATTCCAGTGGTTCAATTTGGCATATTATCTTATCAGGCTTATTTGAACGAGATGCTTGCATACCATACTATAATATGACATCGTTTATTGACATTTCGCTATAGAATTCTACATGTTGGGGGACCCTCAATCCACACTACAACTCTTACAGCTCAAATCAAATCTAACTGTGTTACTAATAACAATTCATATAGTCTACAAAATTTCCCGATATTCACTAGCAAAGCAAATAGAGGATCCTTCCATCATGTAGAGTCGAAGCTAGCAGAAGGTGATATTGCGGGCGCTGCTAGCTTCTTTTTAGCAGCGATGTGGTGGCGCCGAACTCTCCAGAGACTCTTGCCGCTCTAAGAGCAAGCACCCGGCGCCAAACAATGACCTCGCCTTCCCTGACCTTCCTGACAGCTCATTAGCTTTATGCGTGACTGCTCAGGAGGTAGCCATTGCCACAGCTCCTTCCGCAGTGGATCCGCCGGCGGCCTCGATGGCCTGACTCCTCAGCATCTTAAAGATCTGACGAGTTCAGGCGTTGGGGAGGCCGGGGGGGCTCTGCTGTCGGAGCTCATGGCTCTTATTAATTTAATGTACCGCGGCGGTGTGAATAGTGCCGTCACAAAAATTCTGTATGGAGCAAATCTCTGTGCACTTAATAAAAAAGATGGCGGCATTCGTCCCATCGCCGTTGCATGCACATATAGACGTACGGCAGCCAAAATCTGTTGTAATGTTATCTTTAATAAAATGAGCAATTTGTTTCAGCCCCTACAACTAGGCTTTGGTTCAAAGGGGGGTTGTGAAGCTGCCGTGCACGCTTTATCAGCATATTTAGGTAGCTGCGAAGGTGAGGTCATTGTTAAAGTTGACATTAAAAACGCTTTCAATTCTGTGAATAGGGACACCTTGTTGGGCGAGGTTCAAAAACAAATCCTCGAAATTTATAGTTTTATTTGGCAATGCTACAGACACCCAACTACATTATTATACAAGGACCAACCATTAGATTCTGCCGTCGGTTGCCAACAAGGTGACCCACTCGGGCCGGTGTTATTCAGTCTTGCTATTCACCCCATAATTCAGAAACTAAATTCTAAATTTAATCTTTGGTACCTGGATGACGGGACTCTAGGAGGCAATGTTGAGACCGTTTTGGAAGATTTAATTTTACTAAAAAATGAACTGGATTTAATTCTAATCCAATAGATCTACTATTGGATTAGAATTAAATCCTTCAAAATGTGAAATTTTTCTTGCAGAACGTATAGACAGATATTCGACACTTCAAAAATTTTATACAGTGACTCCTGGTATTTAGGCAAATTTTAGGTAGAAATTCACTCCGCCTACTAGGAGCGCCCGTTCTAGATGAAGCTTTTATACCTTTCGTGGAGGAAAAAATTCAAAACGATTAATAACTTTTTAACGGGAGGTCGACTAATTCTGATACTTGGTGTCTGAATTCGACAAATTAACGACTAATTCTGGGGAAAATCATATCTTCGCTATGTTATGTAGTTCAGTAGATCCCGAGTGGGCTGTGCCGAAATAAGCTTATTTCACAAAAAAAAACCTTATAGCTCTTTAACGGGAGAGCGACAATTTTTTTCCTTTGGGCGACAAATTTCGACAAATTAACGACTAATTTTTTGTCTAAAATCAAGATCTGAGACATGGGCAGTGCCGAAATAAGGCACACGAATTTTTTTACACGGTTTAGTTATATATTCTTTTTCTTTCTTTTATATATATTTATTTTAAGATTAGTTTATTTTTAGTTAATTTAGTTTGTATTAATTCTGTTCAGTAGTTGTAGAGTTTATCAAATAAACGAGTTAGTAAATTGGCATATAATATTACATAAAATTGTAGTGTATCTTTTGTACTATACAGAAAAATACAGAGCTCTGATTATTTATGTTCTTATGCCTTATTAAAACAGCTGTCTTTAATACAGTCGATACCATATAAACGCGATGTTTGGTATGTTGACTAATAGTTTATTTACAGATATATAGATGATGAAACTCGTATAACAGTAAGTAGATGTTTTTAGGATTTTACGTATCCATCAATAGATACGAAATAATAAAAGAGATAATTTTTGGTTCTAAAGAACCAAAAAATATTGTCTCATATTTTAATGAAAGATTCATATTAATTATAGGCTCTTTGCCTATAATCACTCAAATTATAGGCAAAGAGCCTGTATTTTGGTAATTGTTATTGTCAGTCAAGAAAATTTTATCAAACTAAAAATAATTAATTTAAATAAAATATTAGGTCCTTAGCGGTGACATGTGGTAAGGTGCCAAATTGAATAGCAATGGTAATACATTGTGCCAAGTATAACGGAGCCTTTTAGTCATAAGAGGCATCGACAAAACCATTTCGCGATTTTTTTATTCCGCTAGCAGTAAGTAGTCATCTAGACGCTTGTGAGTCCAGAACCAGAGATCGCACTTACAGAAAAACCCCTTCAAGTTTTTTTGAAAAGTCCTTTTTATGGGGAACTCATTCCACAACCTGACAGCTCGAGGTAGAAAGCTGCCCTGCAACCTCTTTAAATAACAATACGCACTAAAATAGGATAGATAGATATAAGATAAAATAGCGTTGCGGATCGTGGCAACATTAACACTGCTTCTGACGTCTAACGTCTATCTTATCTATACCTCTATGGTTGTTATTTGACTGTCAATTTTTATAAATTTGTTGTGTTTTTTGCATTCAACAACGTTAAAATTCTAAAAATGTTGTGATGAAAAATATTCGCTTCAAATAAAGTTAATAAATTAAAAATACAGTAACTTCGTTGCCGCCACCAGTCGCAATACGAAACGGTATGTAATTTGTACTGAACGATTGGTTCGCGCGAAATTTAAATGCCATATTTTTTTTATATTTTCATAATTTGAGCCGCATGACGAATGACGATACCTTTATGTACACCGATAAATAGGGATCTCTAATATACCAATTTAAGTTTTTTTACGTTAAGAGATTTTTAGGCATTTTCTACGAAACTCACTGAAGACATTTGGAAATGGTTGTCGTGCAGAATGGCAAAAACAGGGTGGTTCGTTCTGTACTTTAATACTCTATGCAGAATGGTTATGGAAATATGCATAATAATCATAACAAACAATGAAACATTTGCAAAGCAATATCCTACTTGTGTGACTATTTCTGAACCTCATATACATTAGTGTAATGAACCATAATATCATGTCCATCAGCATGGCGTCAGCATGGTGTAAGCCAAAAACAGTAATTCTATACACATTTATGCAATGTTCGAGCAATGTGAGGAATGTCCATAAAATTTAAAGCAAAGTGCTTTTATAAAAGTACTTTTATTTCGTGGTGATTGCCGGTATAAACTAAGAAGGTGTTCAAATTTAGAATTTTTATTTTCTAAATTACTACTTCTAAACTACTACTTTTGCTTCATCTGGTTGTCCTTTTTGTATTTTGCTGGAACATTGCTGCGCTAATATTTTTAAACAATAAGTCATTTGCTCATATTTAAAATATTCTGATATCAGCCTGGCGACTCATTAACCTTTTGAAATAACTTTAGTTTTATAAAAGTACATACCTACTTTGCTTTAAATTTTATGTACATTCCTAGAACATAGCTTTCATGTGTATAGAATTACTGTTTTTTGATCTACACCTGCCATCCTGATACACAATGTATCACCATATTTTGAAGTTGAATATATTTTCTTTCATTTATGTCGCAAAGAGGGGTATAGAAGCTTAACATTTGCAATACATACCTGATCATCTCTCTCTCTCTCTCAACCTCTGTTCACCCATTGCTATGCTTAGGAACTGAACCCTTACAATGTGTCATCATCCAATGCCAACCTGGTGGCGCACCCTGCTGATTGACAAGAGGCTCTGGCTAAGAGAGATGTAGTGAATTTTGTAAGCTGCCCAACAGGTGTAGTATCTCTATGTCACAGAATACTGCAGCCGAATTTCCTTGAGGGTTGTTGTATTCCTGCGAGTGAGCGAGGTCACCAGTGATGGAACGAGTTGGGCGACGCCAGTGGCGGCACGCGAGCGATATTTCATGTTGCGACCGTTCATATGGCTATAGTAACTTCTCGCGCCATGGGCCCACCTGATGTGAAGCAAGTGAATTTACCATCTGATATGGCATTTGTCTTGCAGCCTCTCGTCACCCATTGGTGGTTATAGAAACTCGACCCTTGCAATATGTCTTCATTTCTCCCAACACCTCTCCTCACGCATTGCAGGGTCGAGGACATGAACCCTAGCAATATTGTAAATTCATCTCACGGTTGGAAATATTTAAGTGGTCAAAAAGTTTATAAACAACAGTTTTTTATAAATTTTTATTTATCAAATATAATTGTGACTAGAAAATATCACATACATTGGACATTTCATTTATAGATTATTAAAATAGTTTCATTTTATTCATTCATTCATATATATTCATTCATTCACATATATTCATTCATTCATTCATATAAAATTAATTAATGTATAGGTTACAATTAGTGAAAATAAGCAATTTCACAAAAAGCATTAAATATTTTAATGAAACAGACTAAATTACAAGTACAGCAAAGAGCAGATCATGGTTGACAGTTGGAATTTGATTGATCGGGTCGACGTGTCACTGGTGCTGTAGTAGCACTAGACCACTCGTAAGATAAACCCCATCCCAGTCATTACAATCAATGGCATTAATAAGCGGGGTATCACGGGCCAAATCACTTGTATATGGTACCCCTTTGCTGCCGTTTGTGGTTCTCCTGTAGGTCCCCCTGGAGGGACCAGACTGGGGAACCATGGGCAAGCAATGAGCTGTAAAATATGTTAGTCACTCGTAAGATAAACCCCATCCCAGTCATTACAATCAATGGCAATAATAAGCGGGGTATCACGGCCAAATCACTTGTATACGGTGCCCCTTTGCTGCCCTTAGTGGTTCTCCTGTAGGTCCCTCTGGAGGGACCAGACCGGGGAAAAATGGGCAAGCAATGAGCTGTAAAATATGTTAGTCATCAAGTTGTGTTAAACTTGCTACTCCTCGGTTGATCCAATGCTTTTGAGGTACATCGGACAAAAGTGTTATATACATCACAAAGTTACTCGAGTGACCTGTAGTGGCCAGCACTCCTTTCCGTTCACTAGTCTTGTATATGGGACAGAAGTAACACGGAGAGGGATTGAATTCCGATATGAGAGCGGGCTTGAACCATATTATAGGTATTGTATCAAATAAGATCTTTGGGTATGACTCATCCAATTGCATCGTTTCACGGTTCCATCTTGCACCTTCTAGGAATAGGCCCTGTAAAACAGTGTGAAGGTGAATCTACATATTCTTCCTTTAACTTTCAGGGGGTTGGGTAATAAATAAATAAATATTTCTGGACAATTTACACAGCGCCATCTAGTCCCAAATTAAGCGCAAAGCTTGTATTATGGGTACCAAACAACTGATAAATGTACTTAAATACACTTTTTTTTTAATAATATATTCCCAGACACACCTATCAGCCTGCCATATAGTCATAGAAGAGGTGTTTTTAGCTGAACTTTATATCATGTCCAATTTAATGTAATAAAATAAATTTTGTGTCCTTTAAAAGTCACAAAAATTTGCATTTAAACGCTCTCCCACATCGAACGTGCTCAGGGAACGAGCAGACGCGGGTCTACCAATCATTCGTGGGCCCATTCCACTTTCGATGTGGGGGAGATGTGTCAGTACATTACTTTAAATTTGTGAAGATAAACTCTTGCTGAAAACATTTCTTCTATATGAAATTTCGTGGGGTGGAGGACCGACAGATGCGCGCGACTGTACTATTATAGATTTTTAGAGGATTACAATTATTTATTTTTAAAAGTAATATTTTTTCAACAATTTTAAAAATGGGAGCCATGAGATAATATGTAATATGAAGTATGTGAATGTTTTTTTATACCATTAAGATGGCATACAAGCATACGGCCTACCTATTTGAAAGCAGTTACCGTATATATAGGAGTCAAGCGGCGAAAAAGCTATCTCAGAACCCTATGAGAGCCGGCTGGGAGCTTCACCGGCGCCTCGTAAATCAATAAAGTTCTAGTCGTGCAAAACCGGCGGCGAGTCGCTAATAAATTATAAAATATATAATAAGTAATTAAGGGCCCAGATTGTCTAGGCGCGACGTCGGTTTCGAGCGACCGCAGCGCTACTGTTTACTGAAACAACCGACGGGGCGGGTGAATGACCCAAAGACAGCGCGATTTTCAAAATGTTTTGCGACAAACGTTCCAATTGTTATTGAAGTTGAATATTTACAGCATAACAAAAATGTTGAATTATTGGAAATAAACGACGAGTGTCAAATATTCTAAGACTAGTTTTTCGTTATAAAATGATAATAAATATTAATTACTAGATTAATAAGAGTAGTTGAGACACAATTTTTATGTTTTTCTATTTATATTAAACAATCAAGAGCAGGTCTGGACTGACCTTTTTGTATTCTACTTACCAAAAATTCCAACTATGTATTTATTTGTAATTTTCCTACCAAAGTTTATTCTTATTTCGTAAAATATTCATTCAACAAAATAATTGCAAATTCAGTAGGAAGTACGGTCGAAATAACATCGAGCTTTCCTCGCTAGTGTATATCTCTACGCAAGGAAATGTGCCTATTGCGTAAACTCAAATAGGGTGGTGGCACCAATTATCGGCCATGTCAACTTTTTTTTCAACTTTGTTTGCTTGTAATTTTTGTGTTAATAACTTTTGCTACGCTAGTATACGAAAGTATAAAAATGATTCATATAATTAAAAGTAAGTAAACAATAACAAATATGAGTCGCCATCTAAAAAGCGTGCTAGGGTTGTACAAAAATAAATGAAACACAAGTTTATAAATTATTAATATACTAATTAAAAGTAAGTAAACAATAACAAAATATGAGTTCAAAATTCTAATGTTTTTTCATTTTAATGATTACTGATCAAATTTTGATTTCTGCTAATTTGATGATAAAATCAATTGCTATTGCAAAACTTATCAGAATGAGTACCAGCTGCCCGATTCACGTAATAAAAACCGTAGCGTAGGGACTTAAAAATGTCACTTCGTTTTTTGCAAATTAAGCCCTTTTAACCGACTTAAAAAAAGAAGAAGATTCTCAATTCGCTGTATTTTTGAAACAATTTTGATGATTCTTTACACCAGGTAACTCTTCAAAATCGTATAGGAATTGTATAGTAATTGAGCTATTGAAAGATTTATGACAATCCAAGACTAGATAAGTAAGTGCGTTTAAAACAGAAAACCAAAAGGCGATTTCTAAGTTTCTAAGTTAAAACGACTTTTGGACTGGCGTGTTTACGTGAATCGACCGGCTGGATAGTTAAGTTACCTCAGTCTCTTTCAAAACCATTAGGCGTTCTTCTCTTTCAAAACACGTAAAGCTCTTTCTTTCCTCTCTTTCATAGCCTCTATGATACTGGGCGCGTCACGAATGGGCATGCTTCGTGACTGCCGAGGATCAACTAATTCTGGCAATCGTAATAAAACCTAACTAATTTCATCTCCATTTTCTTCTTCCAAAATTTGTCGTCCTTTTCTAAAATATAAACTTTCATAGGTACAGTAGCACCAAACCAGATGCCAAGCATGCAAACGTTTCTTTTAGTAATATGTACCTGTCCCTGAATTTGGAAATACCAGTTATGATTTTTATTTATGACATAACTCTTGGAAGCCTTGCCCAAAAGGTATGTTTGGCCATTGCTTCATCAAGAGTCATGCCAGCTAAAGAATGTGGGCACTTAATTTCAATTAAACCGTTTGCATAAATGCCATCTGGTGTATTACCAAGAAATTCATATTGATCGTCGACGAACAAACCGCAACCTTGTATACTAATATTCTTTTGAATTTCTAACTGTCTAATTTCGGTTTCTTCGTTTTCGATACCGTACCGTACAGCAAGCAAACTGGAGATATTACTACCATAAACGATTTTACCAACAAAAGCAGCACAACTTGTGCTCTCTCGTTTTTTACAAACTTCCCCGAATGATGATGAGGTTAGTAATTTTCTCCTTGTACTCATCCACTCAGCACTACTTCTTTGCAAATGGGTCGACCTTTCAAGCTCCTCTCTTTCAGCACAAGACAACTTTAAATCGGCTAAAAAAGATGGCTTGGCTTTCTCATATAATTCTGGACTCAGATCAGGTTTTTCGCAGTTTGGTCCATAGTGAGCGTCTTTCGATACAGTGTTGTGGCTTTTTTTCAATCTTAATTTAGGTTTAGCAATTAAACGGTTTCTACGATTACAATTTTCCACTTTCGCGATCAAAGGAATCGGACTACATTTAAATATGACTTCATGAGTTTTACTATGAATCGATCCCGTATTAAAAGACACAACAGCAGCTGCGCATCAGCCCGCATAAGAACCACGGGAAGAATAATTTACACGCTTACCCCCAACTAATTTGGCAATTACTCCGTTAAAACTTTCAACTATATTACTTGTGCAATTATGAATTAAACTTCTAGAATGATATGACAGTCTTTTACTTAAAATTTCTACCGCGTCTATTAATCCGCATCCAACAATTGTTGGAAGTAATCCAACAGGTTCTATTCGACGAGTGAGTATCAGGTCTACAGAAATACTCCTTGCAATGTTGGTGATTACCAAATACGTGTTGTGGACCATTTAGGATATATTCACTAAGATTTTTTATTTTTTCTTCGAGTGACTGATTTTGATCCGCCCAATATTTAATCGCGCATTTTACACCCGTTCTTAAACGCAAATACCTTTCTTTTAGGAATTTCCGCAATTCGCAAGGATACTTAGTGTCTTTTGACAGTTTCTCCAAGCTATTGCAGTAGTTTCGTAAAAGATGATTTTTGCATTCAATTTTCTCTACTATTAAATTATCGTACGGACGCGAATCTAATATTTTTTTATAAGTACTAGAATCGCCGTCTGCTACAAATTTATTATAAATTACACCGTGATCAACAATGGAACGTTTAAACCCCTCAACTATTATGGTCGATTCCATCCCGGTAGATGATCCTGAATAATTCTTGAAACAATGGTGTTCCGGGGGCTGACTGTTGTTCTTTGCGGCTCGTGCACAGACTACGCAGTATTTATTTTTAACTCCAAAAAACAATACTTTATTAGTTTTAATGCCAATTATCGCAGCTGCGCCGGATAAGGCGGAAAAATTCTTACCATAAGATCTCTTCCTCCAACAACCGTCAACAGCAACAGATATTAATGGTGTACCATTTTTATCAACACTACCTATAGACTGCGTACTCTGCTTCTTCCTTGACAGCTTCTGCCATGGAATGTGTTGCTGTCTTTTCCCACCAATCGCAAACCGTATTATTAATTTCATTGTATAATGAAGGTGACATGATTGGTAACGGTTACTGCGGCAGTTAATGTTTTTAACTGAGAGTAGCTCCCACCAGATGATATGATACCAGATACAATTTGATGATTCACTTCCATGCTATCTTCTTTCTTTTCAACCAAACACACAGTAAACTTCATACTACACATACTACATTTCATGATGAGTTTTGAGTCCAGACCAACTTTTACTTCACCTATTATACTGAGGTAACTTAACTTACAATCCATTGGACCGTGGTCCCCTATGGCCTGAAGAGCTTTATAAAAAAAAGAAATATCTATTACTCTACGCCCAACTTCCACTTCATCCACCTTTCCCTCTTGACTGTTTTCAATAACTAGTTCCTGTAAAGAAAGATAATGGCTTTATTTTGTTTTATAAAAAATAATTAAAAAAGAATGGGCCAAATTTCTTCATTTTATACAAATATACCCCATATTTGTATAAAATGCAGATTATCTCAATAACTATCAGCATTTTTGCTAAAATATGTATACTGTATCAATCATGAATAAATTGTGAACATAATAAAATAAAATATTTTTTGGTTAGGATCTCATAAGTAGCTGGCTGTAATTTTCAAAGTTTGGAATGCCCTTAAGGGTTCATTCAATGGAGCACTTACCCTATATTCCATTTTCTCGCAAAGGCCGATGTTAGGAGGAGGCCGATACTAGAAGACTTCACCCTACTGAGATTTTGTCTTCGTCCATCACTAACTAGGTATTTTTTTTTTTTATACTACGTCGGGTAGCAGACAAGCATTCGGCCCGCCTGATGTGAAGCGGTTACCGTAGCCATATTAACGCTCGCAACATAAAATATCGCTCGCGCGCCGCCACCCCCGGCACCCCCGCTGCCATCGCAGCATCTCCTTCCTTTCTGGTGACCTCACTCACTCGCAGGAAGACAACAGCCCTCAAGGAAACCGTTATTTGGCTGCGGTATTCTGTGAGGTGGAGGTACATTCCCCAGTCGGGTAGCTTACAATTACGCTCCCTACCTCTCTTTTCGCCAGAGCTTCGTTTGTCAGTCAGCAGGGTGTACCGCATGCAGGTGAATTTGGCTTTGGTTTAAAGATCTTGATGAACCACTTACACCCCAAGGTAGTTTGTTTATTTATGTAATAAGTCTACAAGAATTACGTATAACAACTTACGTCTATAGTGTGTAGTCTAAGCATAGCAGTGTTGCTTGGAGTCTCGGCCTGAAGGTTTTCTTTATTTTCAATACTGGAAATATTATTCATCATTATTATCCACTTTATAATTATTTTGTAATTTTTGTACAACACCAGACCCTAGGCGCGTCGCGTCTCTTTGGCGGTAAGTATGTCGACAAAGCCGCGTGCCCGTGCTATTTCTGTTATGAAACATACCTACTTCCACAATCTGATATTTAGACAATAATGATGAACATGAAAACGAATACTAGGTAGAAATTGACTTTATTACTTATAATACAAACCAATATTTACATGCTATTGTATATGTCTGAATCAAGCGATCTAAATCATATGACATAGGTATTGTATTAGCTTTGTAATGTACCCTGTTCAAATGAAAATAAATTATATTATTATTACTACTTAGACAGGATAAGCACACAAATAAAACTAGGATTTTTACATGACACTTTCACAGAAATCTCGTAATTTTTTTCTAGGTAGGTATTTAGGACAAGACGTAGTAAAGTAGGCAGATAAATAAATAAGTAGGAAGGAACTTACATTTTTTCCGAGGTCTTTTGGCTTTCATATTTTTATAATGCGTACTAAACTTTCTTTTCCCTGGCAAATTCAAATTCAATCAGTCCTGCGAAAAAATCCCTCGATTACCGACTAGATACGTTTATGATATTGGCTATAGCATGTTGAAATCATGTTTCAAGCCTGAATTGATACATATTTTACAAGGTTCATAAAATAACCTACTCAACAAAGTATCTAATTCATTCTTTGTATTTTTTACTATTTATATACATTCATTATATTGGTAAATTAGTTATACTTACAGTTTTTCACAAAAAACACAAATTCACAACACGTAATTTTGCTGGAGCATCCGACGCGCGTGGTGTCACCTTGACATATAAAAACACACTGGCGATTAGTGGCGGCGCTGGGTACTAATTCGTAATATCGGAATGTGCGTCATTTTTCATACATTTTTCTATGGAGAATTTACGTAAAACATATCTAGATTTTAGGGCTTTAAAAGAGGAAGTCTTTGTTTGTAAAGGTACAAAAAAAAAGTATATGTTATATTTATTGGTTTCTTCAGTGTTCAAAAAGTGTTTCTTTTTATCAATTTGTGTTGATTTATTGGGTTAAATCTGAAAAATACGAAGGCATGTTTTTGCATTTTTTCTCAATTTTGTGCGTTTGTTGACCTTTATTATAAAACAACTATTAGATTTTAAGAGTTTAATATAATCATACAATAATTTTTGGTCTTTGATTGTAATATATACAAATTATCATTGATATCAATCATATCTAAATAGGTTAAATATGAAAAATCGTAACACTCTTTTCACAGTTTTCACGATCTGGCCCCTTAATAAAAGTGAGCATATAAGCTATAGCAAGCTACATCATTATCTGTGGTCCACGAGGCACGCAAACATGCCCTATATAGACTATATCATTTTCGAAATTTGCTGAATGAAGTAAACTTGTTTAAATGAAATAATTGATATTTCAATTAGTTGCGCAAATCATTCAACGCCATCTCCGAACATTTGTTTACAAACCGATTACGATACATCCCGAAATAAATCTGTTATATCTCTGTCATTGACATGTTATTACTCTGTTATTTATATAGATTGTAAACAAATCGAGCCAAGTACTATCTAGATACCCGCCAGCATCGATTCGTTCGATTATAAATAAATTATTTAATTATATATTTAACTATTTAGTACATGATCGACCGAAAATTTTCCAGAAATCCGACAAAACTGATTTTAATACGGTTTCTCTATGATTAAGAGATACTTATTCCGGAAAATTTTCATATAATAGGTAGGGGAAAAAGTCTTTTCGCATTATAGTATGTATGAACTTGTAATAAAATCTCTTTGGCTATACCATTTGTATCTGGCAGGTTTTGATATCTTTAAAAAGTTTAAATTTTAAAAAAGATAATTCCAAATTCAAATTAGGTAAATGTGTGATTTTCATTTGTTTTTTTTACTGTCAAGATGAGTGAATCTAATTAAGAAATTCGATACATTTTAAAATTTTACTACAAAAAAGGTAAAAATTCAACGCAAGCTGCGAAAAAAATTTGTGACGTTTATGGACCTAGTGCAGTGTCTGTGAGAGTAGCACAAATTTGGTTTAAGCGTTTTCATTCCGGAAATTTTGATGTCAAAGATGCACGTCGCTCTGGTCGCCCTGTTACGGATAAAATGGATGCCATTTCTGAAAAAGTGGAGCAAGATCGGCATATCAGTAGTTACGACGTAGCTGAAGAACTAGGAATTGACCACAAAACAGTTTTGTCGCATAAAAAGGTCGTGGTCAAAGGCCGGCCAGGCTTCTCAGATTCTGGCGAAACCCGGGTTAACCCGCAACTAGGTGATGCTGTGTGTATGGTGGGATTGGAAGGGAAGATATTCATTATGAGCTGTTACCGCCAGGCAGGACTATCGATTCTGTACTCTACTGTGAACAACTGATGAGATTAAAGCAAAAAGTTGAGAGAAAGCGGCCGGAATTAATTAATAGAAGGGGTGTGATTTTTCATCATGATAACGCTAGACCTCACACATCTTTAGCCACTCAGCAAAAATTAAGAGAGTTTGACTGGGAGGTGTTAATGCATCCGCCGTATAGTCCTGACCTTGCACCTTCTGATTTCCACCTGTTTCGGTCTCTTCAGAATTCTTTAGGCAATGTCAGGTTAACATCACGAGTAGACTGCCAAAACCACTTGTCGCGGTTTTTTGAACAGAAGTCCCAAAATTTCTATAGTAATGGGATCATGTCTCTACCTACAAGATGGCAAAAAGTTATCGAACAAAATGGCACCTACATACTTTAGTTAAATGTAAATAAACTTTATTAAAAAATGTTTTGAATTTTCATATAAAATACGAAAAGACTTTTTCCCCAACCTAGTATATATATAGTAATAAAACTAATAAATATATGGTGACCAAAAGTATGATTAATAATAGTAGTTTATGAAACTGTTGCATAATAAGGGTTATTAAAATACGAGTGTGAATTTATAACACGAGCCGAAGGCGAGTGTTATAATAATACCACACGAGTATTTTAATACCTAATTATGTGCAGTTTCATACACTACTTTATCTAATCTCATGAAATATATGATAATAATATTTTAAATACAACCATGAAGTTAATCTATCAGCTATAATTCTTACATAAAAATCCATTTGCAGATCGAGCATGCGTAGTGCGCATGCGCGACGCGCCGCGCGGCGCCGCGTTCACAGATTATGTAGAAAAAATTTGCATAGTTGCAATGTATTTGCATTGCAACCTGTTTAAAATACCTGTATCCAGGGCTGAAGCTGTATCGAAATGGTAAAAAAGTTATTTTACGATACAGTTGTCCATAGAAGAACTGTATCGAAAAATAACTTTTTAAATTTATTTTGACAGCTTGTGCGTAAAGACTGTCATTATAATACTGTGTTTAGTTTTTTAATGTGTAAACTTCAGTATGAGATTAGATAAATGTATATTTAACATGGGTTATAAATGTTTAACACGGGCACAAGTGGGTCTATTGCTGTTTATGCAAGGGTGCATTTTAATTCTATTGGAATCCACCGGTGCTTAAAAATAGATTTTCAATACAGTCGCAACCCTTACTCATCCCACTGCTGGGATACGGGTCTCCCCTCAATTCAACGGGTTTAGAGCAAACACCACCACGCTGCTCATGCGGGTTGGCGGAGAGAGCGGATTATCAATACATAACTCGAGACAACAAATATTCGAGGACAAATTACAAACTGCTATCTAGTCTCGAACTAAGCAAATATTGTGCTATGGGTACTGGATAACTGATAAATCTACTTAAAAAATATATTTTTTGTAAATACATCCATAAAAAAAAACAATCAGATCAAGAGAAACAGACATGTTCATTCACACAAATGTTTGTATTATGCGGGGATCAAACCCACCGACCACCGAGCGTCTCTTTTCTCGTAAATGTACCTATTGAAAAAGTCGTATAATGATACACGAGCACAGAGGTTTACTCGTGACTGTGATAATCTCTAGCCTTCAAACGCAGTTCAGGATTATAAACGACACTCATGTGCATAAACCATAACGACCCTTTTATCAGAGTGTGAAAGATACCTACTAGCAATTTGGCGTGAATTAACAACCTAAACAAACCAAAGTACCGTTAGAATGATAGTAGAGAGATATTTGACTCCACTACTGATCACTGATTTGTCACAAATATTTTATTAGCTGCAAATTCCTTTCGACGCATAAGACCAGGGGCCCTATAGGGTCTTCGCGTTCCCGGCATTATTCGGTTCCCGGGAATCGGGATTTTTTTCTCATTCCTGGGAATTCCCGGGTACCCGGGAATAGAGATAATTTTAAATTAAAAAGGCTTTGGTGGTGCGTTTTACAGCAAAATAACTTATTAGGTGACAAATTCGTTTATTTTTATAATTGACAATCAATCAACAATCTTTTATAAACTCTTAATTTGCATGTTTGGCAGTCTCTAATCATTATTATTTACTGCTAAATGAAAATATATAAAACAAAACTTTTCTTCTTTATCTTATCTAATTATCTAGCTAATTTAGCTATTTAACCTTAATAGGCACAAACAAATAAAAGGCACATAACTAAATAGGAACAACACTGAGATAAGAATCGCTGTCGCTCTTAGGAACAATAGCAACAACACAACTTATAACGAAATCACACTTGACTCTCTTATTTATCAGAGAGACAAGATTTTAAAAAGACCATTGCATTTAAAGATTTGTCGGATAGTCTATTTCGTGCTTTCGTAACAAAATTTTCCGCAATGGAGAAAACCCGCTCACTTTCCGTTGACGTAGGCTTCACTGACAACAGGGCTTTGTATATTAATTCAAAATTTGGCGTACGCTTCTTTGAAGCCTCATATATCTGAAACAAAGGTGGATAATTCAATATTAAAATAATGATAAGCTGAAAAATATTAAGCACTCGTCACAAATGGTACCACAAAAACAAAGAAAATAATAATTATTCATCCCACATTACCTGAAATTCTTTTTTAAATTTGAGGTTCTCTGCGATTGCCATTGGTATAGGCCGTACAGCTTTGGTGGCGTTTTTTATGGCTTCAGTCAACTGCATTTCGAACGAAGTATCAGTCATTTCTTGCAGCGTAGCATTATCGTCATCACTTGAGCTTTGATCATTGTTGTTAACATTGAATGATTTTTTTAGTAGGTAGGTAAGTGTTACAAACATAAAATTATCTTATTCCCGGGACGACCGGGAATCAGCCTAACCATTCCCGGGGTACGAAAAAGTTCGTATACCCGGGAATTCCCGGTCCCGGGTACCCGGGGCGAAAACCCGATTCGTAATCGATCGGGTACGTAAATGACCAGATGACCAATTCTCGTAATTATTTTGCGATCGCGGAACAGAAGTTGACCGAATCGAGATTGAATTGACTAAAAATTATATTACCTACTGGATTTCATACATTAATTATTATCAGTTCTAATTGTTGCCAAACTAACATTCTTAGGTTGTGTAATTTTCGCTTATATTTCGATATAACCTCACTTAAATTACACTTTGAAATCTCATAATGTGATACGAGAATACCAAATTTGACATTTGTGAGATCGAAACTCGATTGGAATTGAATTTTGACTATATTTTAATTGCTAGAATTGCCTCTCAGATCTCAAATGTTGATGATGTATATCTCAAATGAAATTACATTAATATCGAAAAAATAATGAGCCGTCAGATGCGTGGCATAATGTGAAACATCGAAACTATTTGGTATAATAGGTAGGGGAAAAAGTATTTTCGCATTATTGTATGTATGAACTTGTAATAAAATCTCTTTGGTTATACCATTTGTATCTAGCAGGTTTTGATATCTTTAAAAAGTTTAAATTTTAAAAAAGATAATTCCAAATTAGGTAAATGTGTGATTTTCATTTGTTTTTTTACTGTCAAGATGAGTGAATCTAATGAAGAAATTCGATACATTTTAACATTTTACTACAAAAAAGGTAAAAATTCAACGCAAGCTGCGAAAAAAATTTGTGACGTTTATGGACCTAGTGCAGTGTCTGTGAGAGTAGCACAAATTTGGTTTAAGCGTTTTCAATCCGGAAATTTTGATGTCAAAGATGCACGTCGCTCTGTTCGCCCTGTTACGGATAAAATGGATGCCATTTCTGAAAAAGTGGAGCAAGATCGGCATATCAGTAGTTACGACGTAGCTGAAGACCTAGGAATTGACCACATAACAGTTTTGGCGCATAAAAAGGTCGTGGTCAAAGGCCGGCCAGGCTTCACAGACTCTGGCGAAATCCGGGTTAACCCGCAACAAGGTGATGCTGTGTGTATGGTGGGATTGGAAGGGAAGATATTCATTATGAGCTGTTACCGCCAGGCAGGACTATAGATTCTGAACTCTACTGTGAACACCTGATGAGATTAAAGCAAAAAGTTGAGAGAAAGCGGCCGGAATTAATTAATAGAAGGGATGTGATTTTTCATCATGATAACGCTAGACCTCACACATCTTTAGCCACTCAGCAAAAATTAAGAGAGTTTGACTGGGAGGTGTTAATGCATCCGCCGTATAGTCCTGCCCTTGCACCTTCTGATTTCCACCTGTTTCGGTCTCTTAAGAATTCTTTAGGCAATGTCAGGTTAACATCACGAAAAGACTGCCAAAACCACTTGTCGCGGTTTTTTGAACAGAAGTCCCAAGATTTCTATAGTAATGGGATCATGTCTCTACCTACAAGATGACAAAAAGTTATCGAACATAATGGCACCTACATACTTTAGTTAAATGTAAATAAACTTTATTAAAAAATGTTTTGAATTTTCATATAAAATACGAAAAGACTTTTTCCCCAACCTAATATAAAATATGCCTGAGCGTGAGCCGCAGAGTTACGAGCACGTGGTGATGCGTCACCCCTTTAACAACCGACCTGGACCCGCCGCATTAGGGCACATACACACGAGCGGCTCATTGGCAATGGCATATGTCTGCCGCACCTATCATGCAGTTTACTGCATGATAGGTGCGGCAGACATATGCAGTTTACTGCATGATAGGTGATACAGCCGGCAGACTGCAGCCGTCGTTATCATCATCGCCACGGCAGCCGCCGACGGCTGACCATGATACAAAGACACAGGGTATTCCTCTGCTACATATAGGGTACAAATATAGTACATATAGGGTTCTTTAGCGACATTTGTGGTCACATTATTTGAACATGCCTACGTCATCAGCTGTATTTTGTATGTAAAATGACAGGTTTTTTTACAAGCAAATTCGTGACGTAGTCTTGGCAACATACGGGAAGTACATTTCTTGTGTCTTTCTACCGTTGGCTGCACTTATCCCTGCTGTTGGTATCGTGCCGCTCGTGTGTAAGGGCGATTAGATATTTCATATAAATAAACGCACAAAATCACACACGGAAATAGATTTTATTTTTATGGGAGAGGGAGCCAAACTTGCATGTGGGTCACCTGATGGAAATCACCACCGCCTATGGAGATGAGCAACACCAAGGGGTCGCCGATCCGTTGCCAGCCTATACTCCTACCTTTCTTTCAGAATAACAGAATAGTTAAAATAATCCATTGAAAATAAACGAGTGAAGAGGTAGATTATCTTTTAATGGGTGTGTGAAGTTACTATGTACGAGTTGTGGTCCAAAAGTCTCCGGCCTAACAAAGAAAACATGTAGATATATTTGCAAAACCCCTTTTATTTTTCGATATAGTCCCCCTCTATCTCAATGCACTATTGCAGATCTCATGATAAACATTTCTATCCCCTTAAAAAAATACTCTGGAGTTTTGTCCTCAAAATGGGCGAAAACCGCTTGAGCCACTTCATCATCCGAAGAAATTGACTTCTCCTTAAGTCTGCCTTAAGTTTCGAGAACAAATAGTAATCGCTTGGGGCCAGGTCGGGACTGTGAGGCGAGTGGCGAATTTCCTCGAAGCCACATTTTGCTACAGCAGCTTTGGCAATTGCAGCAGTGTGAACGGGAGCATTATCGTGGAGAAGCCGAACACCTCTACTGAGTTTTCCACGTCGCTTCTGCTTGATCGCCTATCGTAACATCTCAATAAGGGTGGCGTAGTAGGGGCCATTTACCGTGGTATTCCTTTCTTTTATGTCAATCATTAGTATTCCATGACAATCCCAGAATACCGTTGCCATTATCTTTCTGGTGGATTGCGTTACCTTGGCCTTTCTAGGCGGCTTTTCACCAAGACGACGCCACTCCGTCGATTCCCTTTTCGACTGAGGATCATAGTATAAAACCATGGTTTCGTCTCCCGTAACAATCGACTCCAAAAAACTTTTTCCGTAACGCCTATACGCGTCTAAGAGTTCTTGAGAACACACTTTTCGCTCGAAAGAAGTTTGGGTACCCCACCTAGCACTAACTTTATTCATGTGAAGATGTTCATGTAGAATCCTAAGTACTGAAGTTTTCGAAAGCCCGGTTCTTGCCGCTATTTCTTTAGTCTTAAGTCTTCGATCACTCAGAACTTCCTCTTCCACTAATTTGACACAGTCCTCGGTGAGTACTTCCACAGGCCGGCCGGAGCGAGGTTCGTCGTCAATGGACTCCCACCCTAAACGAACTGCTTACTCCATTCTTTTACGGTGGAAAATGACGGAGAAGTATCCCGTACACGGCATCCAACCTTTTTTTATATCGATCGGGCTGACCCCTTCCTTTGTCAGGAATTTGATCACAGAGCGATATTCCAATTTTAACATTTTGAAAAATTTCTGACTTACTATCGTTAAAACGCCGTGAAATCAAAACAACAACCAACAGAAACCTCAAAACCATACACGAAAAAGCAGGTTAGATGATAATCGCGATGACATATTTTTTGTTTTTTTTAAGCTGCCCAATTCTCCAGCCAGAAACTTTTGGACCGCACCTCGTATGATAGGTACCAAACAGATATACGAATCTAATGCATGCAAAAAACAGTCCTGTCACATCGCATAACCTCCGACGGACAACTCACCCACACAAACACACTGTGCTCCTGACCATGGTTATCCACCGCGTGCGATTGCTGCTTGCAAGATCAAAATAAAAATGTTAAAAATAACACGTCTATTTCTTGCAGACACACATCAGTAAAAGTAACATTAGAATACCAATTCTCGTAATTTTTCGATCGTAGAACGAAAGTTGACCGAATCGAGATTGAATTGTGAATCAAGTAAAAAATATTTACTTGATTTCATCCATTAATTATTATCAATTTGGGAAAATATAATTTTATTTTGTTTAATTTGCGGTCATATTTCGACATAATCCTTTAATTTCACTTTAATTTCATATTGTGATATGAGAATACCATATTTGACATTCGTGAGATCGAGACAAGATCGAAACTGAATTTTGACTACATTTTAATTAAGAAAATTACCCCTCAGATATTTGACAACGTTTAGGAGTAATCTGGTGAATTACACTAACATATTTCGATGTAAAGTTGAAATCTCGATAAAAAATTACCGTATATGAAGATTATTTACAATGGAAGTATAATGCGGTATCTTAGGTAGGTTTTAGGTTTTTTTTCCTCGTACATAGATGTGGTACAAAGCACTATGTATCACTTGGAAAGTGTGATTTCCGGTAATAAGTCACTTTCTTCCCACGTTGAACAATGTACTGTTTTGCTTTCGTGATATTGGATAGAATTCTACTAATATTAAAAACACGATAGATAAGTTTCGCGTTACGAAACCCTCACCTTGCAGTAAACACCGAAGGTAGGTTCCTCTTCACATTCAGCCTCCATGCTGGTGATGGTAAACTCAAACTGGACCTGGTCGATGGGTATCTTGTTGTGCCGGGAGTAGTTCTGCAGCACGCCCGTCAGGAAAGACTGCGTGAAGTAGAAACCGGAGATCCAGAACACGATTGGTGGACCTTCGTCTATCCAGTCTTGGAGGAACTTTAGCCTGGAAATTACCTGACGTTTAATAAATATATATGTTACCAATGGTTGTTGGTAACATATATATTTATTCATCAAAATAATGGCTGGCCAAAGTAATAAATTGTCAATTATTAATAATGAAGCTTACTTGGCACCACATAATTGGGTTGTTTCCAATGTTTAAAAATTGTACAAATAAATTAACAATATCGTAAAATACACAAAACTATAAAGATCTGCAAACTTTCATTCTAATATCTTCAGTCAGACTTTTTTTAGCGTCGATCAAAGTTTGGCGGGAAAGTCCATTTTAAAAGTATGAAATTATTAAAAAATAATATTTCCATTGGAGAAGCAATAAAAAATGCTATAACTTTTATTATGATACTAATCACATAAACGTAATATTTAACATAGCTGTCGTACAAATTTCTGATTTGATGCATACAAAATACAGATCTGTGACGTCATAATTCAGTAGTCTTTTGTATGGAGCGTTTTGGGGCAGTCTAAAAATTGTGATTTTCAAATTACCATATCTCGAGAGATTTTTGTGCTATCGAAGTAATTCTTTCACCTATGGTTATATTATGGAGACGTCCCTACATATCAAACAGAAAAAAATGTTAGTCAAATACCCAATTCATCATCTAGGTTGACGGAGATCCGTTTCGTGGAGCTCCTATTTCCGATGACAGGACACAAGAAAACCCTAACCTAACCAAAAATCAACTCAAATCTGACCAAAACATGATTTATCACATTGACCAAGTACTGGTCAGTATGAATAATAACTATATTACATTGACCATAACATATACACAAAGCGAATGATTTATTGAGAATATAATAAAATACAAACTTAAAATTACATAAAATTAAATAAATATATCTAAATCAAAACTAATTACACATCATAAAAAAATAAAAGCAAAACTATTCTAATAAACCGCTGCCTGTAGGCAAAGTTCCCAATATGCTGGCCCCGTTGCCTCGTTGGATCGCAACACTACTTTGTGCATAATAGAGGCCAGCATTTTGGTCACGAGATGTTTCGATCAGACGCGATTTGGCACTCAGCCCCCATGTTTCCCACGTTTCTACCCTAAAAAGGCTCAAATATATACCCGCTATCGAGATTACTGTATTTGCGTCTTTTGAGGCATTCAGCAGATTCACCAAGTGATCTCTAGCGACGAATCCAATCATACAGTGGTTGGAGTTTGTGGACCTCCACACAAAACGCAATGAACAATCAGATCCAGCGTAGCCCCCTGAGGTTAAAACAAAGACTGCCTTGGAACTCACGACGAATTAAATCAAAATAAATTAGCAGAAGCAGCATTCTTTGGAATTTGACATCAATAAGTAAATAAGCCTTCAAAAACTTAGAAAGGTAGCCAAGTGATACTCAACTTGCAACACGGATTGTAAACATGTGACACTGTTGGCAACGTTGTTGCATAACAGAACGCCTGGCAGTTCGTTTTTGTTGCCACCAAATAAGAATAGCTTAAGAAGAAGCTTAATAGAACCCCGTATGCGACTACTCCTAGGAATTCAACATATACCGTTCCCATCTCGTCGTCAAAAATCACACTCCCAGAGAACATGTTGTGCTGTTTGTTCGAATTCATGATTATCAGTAGAACGTACGCTTATGCATTTGTTCTACTGCAAATAATATGAATCCAATTTATTTCATTGAAATGCGATGCCACAATTTTAAACGAAAAGAGTGCATTAAAATTTCCTTGCCCAGTTAAAAATTGCGCAACGGGGTGATCACCATCATCACATACGACCGGTAGAACCACTTTTTAAGACTGACTGGCGAACAATGAAACTAGAAATAAACAATGCATACTCTATCGGCGTTATGAAAATAGACATTCTGTCTAGGGGAGTGCGTGGATTTCTAGTTCATCTAACATTACAATATCTACTACAAAAAAAAATTGGTTGTCTGTAACGTCGGTTTACGGACGATAATTTTACGTGATAACGTCATAAGAAAACATCGGCCGATGGAGTGGAAGAGAGATAGATGCGTCACAAACCGAACGCTTAGGTCGATAGTGCCTTTATATCGCTTGTTCCGCGCTTTTGCTTACACCCTCGGCTCAGGCGGAACGTGGCAGTGAATCATGCTTTTTCGTGCATGCAGCCGGTGTTCATTGATTTATAAGAAGTTTACCAAAAAAACATTTATATAAATAAAATTATCTCCAATGTTAATATTTTCTGTACTTATATAAGATTATTTATTAAAATATGCTTGTTTGCCACTGTAGTGGTATAAAAAAAAATATAGTTTAAAAGCCTAAATCTACCTGCCGTTCCAAACCTAGATGCAGTGCCTAACAGGAATAATATGTAATGCATCATTGTATTTCAAGAACTTTGTAACAATGTACATACGAAAAGCAATAAATTGTTAAGTATTGAGTAAAAAGACTATTTAAAATACTACTGTGACTATAAGATCACATAAAGAAAACATCTGATCATACTGTCCCATATATTATTGTCATGCAGATTGAATATAATACGAAGTCGGTCGGAATAAGTAGGTGTGCACCGGCGCGGCACTAGGGCGTGTGACAGTCTGTGAGTGATGCTTCCTACCTCATTGTTTCTCCGGAACATCGGCCCATTTGTCTTTGTTTTGTTGTAGTGTCTCACGTGTCTCGACTCTCGCGTACAGTTGGGAAATCTTTAGTGAAATAATTGTAAGTCAATGCATAAGTAATTATGATTGGAAATTGCCTAGAGGAATAAATTATATTTCCTTATGATTTATTAAAGTTATTTGTCGTTAAAAATATCATTAGAAAAACGGTTGTACGGAAATAAAGTCGATTACAAATAACGTCAGTGCGAGGTCGTTGCGACGTTCTGAGACTAGTCCATTCCACATTTGTTGGCACCGCATCACCGCGTGTAGAACATTCAATAGTTTCAAACTATTGTTTTCCATAGCGATTATGAAACTTCCTCAAATAAACTGAATGCATATTATAAATAAATAATAAATAAATATTTCTGGACAATTTACACAGCGCCATCTAGTCTCAAATTAAGCTCAAAGCTTGTGTTATGGGTACTAGACAACTGATAACATGTACTTAAATACATTTTTTTTTGTAAATACATACTTATAATACATACAAAACACCCAGACCAAGACAAACAGACATGTTCAAGCACACAAATGTTTGTCTTATGCGGGAATCGAACCCTCGAACTCGGAGTCAAAGTGGCCATTGCTAACCATTCGACCACCGAGCTCGTCATTGAAGAATCCATAAATATAGCAGAAATAAATCTACTGACTCGTTCGTAGAACAGAGTCCGATGTGAACAAAAACGTGTTAAGCTAGCTAGACTAGATAAGAAATATGAATTCTTCAGACATTCGTTTTTAGAATTTTCTTATGTCATTTATCTTCCGATATTTAGAATCAAATAACTTTAAATCTGACATTATCTTACCAACAATACAGATCGCACTATATAATAAGGATAAGTAGAAATAATAGAAAACTAAAATGCTTTTCATTTCTTTATTCCAGATTCCAGATTCAGCGATGACCGAGCAAGTACTAGACGAAGACACCTGGGCTCAGGAAGCAGAAGCGGCCATCAGTGACATCAGGAAACACGTCAAGACTGCCACCATATCGCCACGCCTCCAGAGCACCAACCAAAGGATCTACATCAATCTCACGACCCTCGAGGACAGTGAATACTGCATCGAAATGTCCGCAGCAGGGTTCAGGGTCGTGGGAAGAAAATACGACGACACAAATCTGGCCACCATCGAGAATATGAACTACGAGACGCCGTATGCCCTGCTGAACAGCATCAGCCAGAAATATAGAGAATCTTTTGGAGGAGAACTCATGAATAAACTACTCGATCTGGCGAAGAATGCAGAAGGCTGAATTAAAAAAAAAAACAGCTTGCCAGCGAATCACGCTTTAAAAGATTGGCGAAAGCCACGAGTGAATTTATTAGCTGTAGCCATAAATGTCAAAACGTGTCAGTATTCCAACGTGCTATATATCTATTTGTTAAGGGATCTCTCGTCTGTCTGTCACGCGGCTCGCTTCTGCATTAGATAGTGTTCAAGCACTAACATATTCCGAATTAGATTTTTCTGAGCTTACGGGATGCCTAAAAGATGAGAGTGGAAGTAAATTTCCTCTATGGGTCCATTTGTGGTAAGACCAGAATGTAGGCCTAACGAATCGAGTCGCGTCTAAAGAACTTTGAAATTTAGTGATAAATTTTTCTTATTAGGAAGAATGTGCGAAATTGTCTATTGATTTTTGTATCTCGTGGAAGCCAAATACAAGCAATCCTGTAAGTGAGCAAAATATCGCACGTGTTAGAATATCTTTCATATATATCTAGAGTTTAGATAATCTGATGCATATTTACATACAATTCAGTGGTTGGTTAATATGGAAACCATTTTTTTGTATTGAAAAACAAATAATTGCTTCAAGCGATTTATTGTATGTGATACAAAATGGGCTGTTCCTAATTTAATATTTTGTGCCCTACCACCTACCTTTCTGGCCTATTTTTTATCTACAAGGTGCACCACGTACAGGAGTTGTTGGCTTAGGCTCTAAAGACGATATTGAGCCATATACCACCACATCCCATTACCAATATATGCAAACTGGATCTGGAGATTTTTATAATTAAATAAATTTATTTTAAGAAGTCGCTTCCATACTTTTCAATCTTAAATATGCATCCGATCTGATCGCCTAATATACCATAGCATAGCTTGTCCGTCTTGTGATGTCATCATGTGCAATAACGTAACTTGCGACGGCAGTACAGTACAAGAATAGACTGAGTACAAATATGTATTTATACTAGTTATACACATAATGTAGTTAATGTGTTGTGATAGATAAATTGAATGAATTTATTTATGTGAGTATTTTTTATTTATTTTTGTCTGAATTCGGATTAGCTTTATTGAGTGGAGCGAGCGGAACAAGGTCGTCGCCAGCCGATGGTCCGGGGGGGGGGGGGCAAGTTGACATGGAGAATGAGAGAGAGGGGGGGCTCCCCCCCCCCCCCGCAAAAGAAGATGAAAGCGGAAGTAGAAAAAATTGAAATTTATGGTGCATTAAAACTAAGTACAAAGTTTTCATTTCAAATCACTTAAGTAAACATATAAATAAACATTACCTTCTAGTCTAGAGGTTCCCAACCGGGGACCACCAGTGGTCCGTGAGAGGTAAATTATGGTCCGTGATACAAACTTGTAATTATAGAGATTGAGCACTATTATACAAAATACTCAAATCTTGAGTTAAAGAATAATGGATTTATATGACAGTTGGGGACCCTGCAAGCAACAAAAACCACGCGTGTGTTCTGCGCGAAAATGTGGTCCGTGAACAAAAATAGTCAATCAAAATTAACACAAAATCTCTGTCTAATCTCTTCTGATCTGATGTCTTCTAATAGTTTTTACCGCGCATTATTGCTCTATGATTACGTAAATAAACCTCCGTTACAACTCCGCAGAAATTGTACGGAGGCGGAGGCGGAGTTCCGTTACAACCCTACTTGTGACATCTATCTCTCTTCCACTCCATTGGCCGATGTTTTCTTATGACATTATCACGTAAA
This sequence comes from Hypsopygia costalis, assembly GCA_937001555.2. Taxonomy (NCBI): domain Eukaryota; kingdom Metazoa; phylum Arthropoda; class Insecta; order Lepidoptera; family Pyralidae; genus Hypsopygia; species Hypsopygia costalis. The sequence continues at coordinate 2,002,713 of OW443334.2, forward strand.
ATGATCGCCCGTAAACAGTCTTTTACAAACAACCAAATTTTTTATACCACTAAAGTGGAAAACAAGCATACGCGTGATGGAAAGAAGATACCGTCTTGTGAACGCCTGTAACACCAGGGGCATCACACGCGCGTTGAAGACTCTGTAAATACCTCTTCACGCCCTTTTAAAAGAATCCCATTCTGCAATCTCCTCAGAAAACCCCGGATATATAAAATTCATTATTTACAAATTTTGACAGTAAAGTATGATGTACAAAGCTAAGTCGAGAACATAGTCCATCGTTCTCTATAAGATTTTTCGAAGTACCACTGACCTGGAGAGTAAGTCGGCGACGTAGGAGCCGAGCGGCTTCATGGAGGGGTAGGACTTGGCCATCCAGACGCCGGGCACGAGCCCCTTGGCGAAGGCGTTGTTGCACTGCTCGAGCTCGGCGCTCATGATGGCCAGGCCCTGCGCCGCCAGGTGCACCCCGTGCAGCGTGCGCCGGACCACCGCCGTCAGCCGGTTGTAGCGGATCAACTCCTGGGGGAATTACAATTATAAGGAGGTCGCAATAAGCACCACAACTTAAGAGTCAAACCACACTTGCTCTATAATAATTTCACTTTTGTTCGCAATGGGATTATGTACTTCCCTGTGCAATATAGGTATAATAGAATAATTAATATTCGTAGGTGGTAAATAATATTATGCATGAGGATGCTCGATGGCATCGTTGCGCGTGTAAGTCTAATCGAACACGCAAGTTAAGCAATGTCGACCGTAACTTGTCCATGGATGGGTTTATTTATCTCGAGCGCCTCCATACTTAATTCATTAGCAAGTCAATGGTTTTTTTTTTTTTTAGAAATTATACGAAGCCCATCGCATTATGCCCACACTCAGCGGTGTAAAGTGCCGCCGAGTGTGCGCAGATCGGCTTACTTCATACATAGCGCACACCCCTGTCGTGGACAAGGCTTTTTTGTAGCTTTTCTTTATTGTTACAACGTTCAATATAATAAAATCAAAATAATCTAATACAATATTTAACATAATTAATTAACAATGTAAAATTAAAAACATTAATAAATTATGGTGCAATAGCATAAAATAAATTTTCTTATAAAATAAAATTATACATAGTTTACGCTGTCCACTTTTTGGCCGCCGACGAATTGGGAGGTGATTGGATGGCTTGGTCAAACTTACAAAAAAAAGTCAACGGTCTTTAGACGGCTCGAAACACTGGCCTCCGCGACCCCACAGTCGAACTGCGTGCTGGAGTATGCTCTAAACCCCTTCGATTGAGGGGAGGCGTATACCAACCAGTGGGATGAATAAGGATTGATGACGGAACAAGCATAAAACCTTCCTGATGGTATGTAGTCATTGTAATATGAGGACCCAAAAAAGTTGCTACTGTTGCGAGTTTTCAAATAAGCATATCGTATATCCAAAGTGAAGCATCACTGGACCTGTTTGAGCACAGTGTTCATGCTGTTGTAGTACTGCACGGGGTACCGCTGCGAGACGTCCAGCACGTCGTACTGGGCGGGCAGCCGCGCCATCATGTCGCGGGTCAGCTCCACCACACCGCCGCCCTCGCCGCCCCCGCCCCCGCCGCCGCCCCCGCCCCCGCCGCCGCTCACGATCGACGTCTGCGTCAGGAGGCATCCGAACAACAACTGCAAGAATATATACCTACATTCATAGCTGGCCGGAACCGCTTACTAAAAATGGCATTCCACGGGGAATTCATTGACATATCCCTTGCCCCCCCATCCTCCCGCTATACCTTATTCGTAAAATGGCACCTAATTCTCAACCGATCCCATGGCTTTAAAGAGTAGCACTCACGGCAGCGGTTTCCTTGTTGTCCTTGGTGATGTCTGCGTTCTCGTGCAGGCCGAACACCTCGGGCCGGGCGATGTGCGGCAGCGCGCGGATGTGGTCCAGCACGGCGCCGTACTCCATGCTGCGGGGCAGCACGTACTCGCCGCTCGGGGAGAACGAGTAGCTGCGGGGAATGAGCCCGCACGTCGACAATTTATACCAACCCAGGCACATATAAAGATAAACGCACATCTATCCGAGCCGAACGCGCCGAACGAATCGAATTTTAGAATTTATGATATATAAGAACGGGAATTAACGCGATCATGCTTAAGGGTATTTACATAACTTTGTTATTGCCTGACGTTTCGACCAGGTTGCATCGGCCGTGGTCACAGGTAAGTCAGCCTGTGACCCTTATGCATGATCGCGTTAATTCCCGTTCTTATATTTCATAAGTCATGCAACGCGAAAGTTTAAAAGAATTTTAGGATTCTTTTAATATGAAATCATAATGACACCTCGCACACCTACCTGCCTTTCCCGATTCGGACGATTCGATGCGGATAGGTGTGCGAGGTGTCACTTGATTTCATATAAAACTAGGTCGGATTCTAGCCCACGCGGCCGAACTCGAGGTTGAGTGTCAGCGAGTAGATTCGCTGAGTGTATGTTTTACACTGATTTCAATGGAAAATGTATTTGATGATATCATTCCTCAAGGACATGATCGATCTCAATTTTTTTTCGACACAAACCTCAAACACATCAAAGTCTTTAATTGTGACAAGTTTCATCAAAATTGGTTCAGTGGTTTTGGAGCCTATTAATTTCCAGGAATGATTTCGGCGTTCAGCGTTCCGCTCGTTGCACTCAAAAAATCTAAAATTCGTTTCGTTCGGTTCGATCAGCGCGTTCGGCTCAGATAAACGTGCGTTCAGCTTTAGGGCGCAGAATATGTTTTTTTTTTTTTTTTTTTATACTACTTCGGGTGGCAGACAAGCATACGGCCCGCCTGATGTGAAGCGGTTGCCGTAGCCATATTAACGCTAGCAAAATATCGCTCGCGCGCCGCCACGCCCGCTGCCAACGCAGCATCTCCTTCCTTTCTGTGGACCTCACTCACTCGCAGGAACACAACAACCCTCAAGGGAATTGTTATTTGGCTACGGTATTCCGTGAGGTGGAGGTACATTCCCCAGTCGGGTAGCTTACAATTACGCTCCCTACCTCTCGTTTCGCCAGAGCTTCGTTTGTCAGTCAGCAGGGTGCACCGCGTGCAGGTGAAGTTGGCTTTGGCTCAAAGGTGTTGATGAACCACTTACACCCCAAATATGTAATTTCTTGCATTCACTTTAGAAGTGGTTTTTTTTTCATACCTACTACCTAAATCGGGTGTCAGACAAATATACGGCCCGCTTGATGTGAAGCGGTTACCGTAGCCATATTAACGCACGCAACATGAAATATCGCTCGCGTGCCGCCACGCCCGCTGCCAATGCAGCGTCTCATTCCTTTCTGGTGACATCGGTTCTTACTCCGGGACCGTGGCGACGTCCTCGTTGTAGAAGATGGAGAGCAGCGACAGTATGAGCCGGCGGTCCTTGTCGTCGGTGACGCGGCCGCCGTAGTTGCACTCCCCCGCGAGGTAGTTCAGGGCGTCCAGGGGCGTCTCCGAGTACTCCGTCAGGAACATCTGAACAGATTACATTATACTGCCAGGGGCGTCTATATGAAGCCGACTGGGTGATACATCAACGCACGTTGCTGACTCAAATTTTCTATGAGGTTTTAGCCAAGACTTCAATCACTTTTGGGGTGTAAATGGTTCATCAACATCTTTGAACCAAAGACAACTTCACCTGCACGCGGTGCACCCTGCTGACTGACAAACGAAGCTCTGGCGAAAAGAGAGGTAGGGAGCGTAATTGGGTTGTTTCCAATGTTTAAAAATTGTACAAATAAATTAACAATATCGTAAAATACACAAAACTATAAAGATCTGCAAACTTTCATTCTAATATCTTCAGTCAGACTTTTTTTAGCGTCGATCAAAGTTTGGCGGGAAAGTCCATTTTAAAAGTATGAAATTATTAAAAAATAATATTTCCATTGGAGTAGCAATAAAAAATGCTATAACTTTTATTATGATAATAATTACATAAACGTAATATTTAACATAGCTGTCGTACAAATTTCTGATTTGATGCATATAAAATACAAAACTGTGACGTCATAATTCGGTAGTCTTTTGTATGGAGCGTTTTGGGGCAGTCTAAAAATTGTGATTTTCAAATTAATATATCTCGAGAGATTTTTGTGCTATCGAAGTAATTCTTTCACCTATGGTTATATTATGGAGACGTCCCTACATATCAAACAGAAAAAAATGTTAGTCAAATAGCCAATTGTAAGCTACCCGACTGGGGAATGTACCTCCACCTCACAGAATACCGCAGCCAAGTAACAATTCTCTTGAGGATTGTTGTGCTCCTGCGAGTGAGTGAGGTCACCAGAAAGAATGGAAGTAGATGCTGCGTTGGCAGCGGGGGTGGCGGCGCGCGAGCAATATTTCATGTTGCAAGCGTTAATATGGCTACGGTAACCGCTTCACATCAGGCGGGCCGTATGCTTGTCTGCCACCCGACGTAGTATAAAAAAAAAAAAAAAAAACTCGCAGAAACACAAGAACCCACAAGGGAATTGTAATTTGGCTGCTGTTTTCTGTGAGGTAGGGTACGTTTCCAGTCGGGCAGCTTCTAACCTAAACCACTTACACGCCAAATCCTGAACTAAACAAACTCCGAGTGGTTCATCAACATCTTTGAGCCAAAGCCAACCTCACCTGCACGTGGTGCACCCTGCTGACTGACAAACAAGGCTCTGTCGGAAAGAAAGGTAGTGCATAGCGTATTTTTTAAGCTGCCGGACTTGCGTAGTTCCTCCATAACTAACAATTTCCTTGAGGGTTGTTATGTTCCAGTGAGTGAGTAAGATCACCAGAAAGAAAGAAAGGATGGAGTCTGGCAACGGATCGGCGACCCCCGTGGTGTTGCTGAACTCCATGGATGGTGGTGATTGCTTTCCATCAACTGACCAACATGCTCGTCCCCCCCCCCCCCCCCCCCCTCACATAAAAAACCAATTGAACAATAATACAGACATTGTAACAATGAGCTGACCTGCAGTTGCATGATGCATATCTTGAGATCGCTCTCATTGAACTCGTACTGTATGTTCCATCCCAGCGGGCCGAAGGCGCGGCGCTCCTGGACGATCGCGTGGAAGAAGCACAGCGCGAACAGCAGCCGCCTCCACTCCTCGGTGCGAGGACACGAGATGTAGAACTCGGGGTCGCAGATCGGGTCCGAGATGTATGAACGGTAGATGTTGTTCTTCAGGCCTTTTGGGGCTTCGTTCGTCATCTTCACTCCTACGAGTAGAACGATGTTCTTTTTATTCTGATAAGGAACGGAATCGAGAGACTTATTTTAATAATAATAATACAACATTACATCAAACTTCTCAAAGGAGCCTCTACGCGTTGGATCCATATCGCCGCACACGCCTGTCAAATGACCGGGCTTGACCCGTGATTAAAAAAGGATATAAATAATAATATAATAATAATCATTTACTTCAGACAATTGTACTGTCAAGTTGTGGAATGAACTGCCTGTCGAGGTTTTCTCAGGAGATTACAGCATGGGGTTCTTCAAAAAGGGTGTGAAGAGGTTTTTACAGGGTCGGCAAAGCGCGTGTGATGCATCTGATGTTACAGGCGTTCAAAGGCTACGGTAACTGCTTTCCATCAGGCGGGCCGTATGCTTGTTTGTCACCCGACGTAGTATAAAAAAAAAACGGGTTGCACTCCGGCAGTGCTGGCAGAAGTAAAAACTATAACATTAACGTTGTGCATTTTTGAATATTTTGGAATGGATAGGAAATAATTTGGCACGTATTTCTTTATTTATCAGTTTAAAAGTACTATCATTTATGTGGTAAAATGCAATATTCATTTATTGCGCTATTGTACACAAGCGCGACAATTTATATTACAATAAAAATAAACAGCAGGAGCAGGCATACATTTTCGCCGCGTGGTAGAAGGAGAGGGGAATATTACTTCCTCTCCTACGCCGCGCCGGCGGTCTACTCGCCCTCTGTCTTACGAATTTTCGATCAGGTCACGTGTCCTGACGCGAGTTTAAAATTTTTTTACCCATCCCAAAAAGTGCACAACGCCGCTAAAGAAGTTTCCACTTCAAAAAATATGTCATTAAGTTGAGCTCCTCCATATACAAGATGTATACTAGCCATTCTGCAGCACGGTGACGGGGAACGCCCGGCTGGGGTAGGACGTGAGCCAGCAGCGGAAGTTGGCGTGCGTGGTCTGCGGCACGATGACCTCGGCGCAGATCCTCTCCAGCTCGCCCATCCAGGACTCCATCACGTGGCAGTTCTGCAGCACCACCCAGCCGCCCGACACCGTCGCCTGCGCGATCATGGCCGCCGCGATCGGACCCTGCCATATGTGTACATCTTCATATGGGCTACATGATGGGGGCTATTACAATCTACCAAAAAAATGTGAGTTATCGTCATCATATTATTAGTTATTGCCAGCCTATACCTTGTGATTTCAGTCACTCGTAGGAACACAACTTTCAAGGTTATTTGACTACGATATTCTGTGAGCCGGAGGTTAGGCAGCTTAAAAATACGCTACCTCTCTTCGCGAGAGACACGTTTATCAGTCAGCAGGGTGCACCACGTGCAGGTGAGGTTGGCTTCGGTTCAAAGATGCACTTACACCCCAAATAGCCCCACTTAACCAAAAGCCTCGACACATGTCTATAGGCTCCAGACCGTATGCTGGTTTGTTATTCGACATATTATAAAATCGTATCACAGTAGACCGACCTGCCCCTGTCCCAGCGATATAGTCTCGAAGCTGACGACCTTCTTCTCCGTGGAGAACTTGACCAGGCCCGACATGGGGTCGGAGCCGGCCGACAGGATGAATATGAGCGGCGAGCAGCAGTGGCTGTCGTTGTACGACTGCTCCAGGTCGAAGGGCGGCGGCTCCGTGTAGGGCCGGCCCAGCGCCTGCACCACGAACTGCTGCACCAGCGGGAGCAGCTTGTCGGGCCGGATGCATCTGGGGACAACGATCGGATCACACGCGTTACGACCCAGAGCAGTGGTCAAACTGCGGCCCGCGTCGATTTCTATGCGGCGTACTGCTAATAGGAAATGATAGGAATAAACAAGCATACGGCCCGCCTGATGGAAAGCGGTTACCGTAGCTAATGAACACTTGTAACACCAGGGGCATCACACGCGCGTTGCCGACCCTGTAAAAACCTCTTCACGCCCTTTTTGAAGAACCCCATGCTGTAGTCTCTTGAGATAACCTCGACAGGCAGTTCATTCCACAGCTTGACAGTACGCGGGAGAAAACTTATCTGGAACCGCACAGTACGCGACCACTTAGGCTCCAATGTGTGAGGATGAATTCCCTGTCGATGGCTTACATACTTAAAGGTTCTAAACCGTCTGTCAGTTGTTTTATTGCGATCGCAACATGGTAGAAAAAAAGGGGTTCGTCTCGTCCTCGCAGTCGCTTATATTACGTGCCACCGCTCTGGTGGGAGAAAGTTGAACTAAACTAGACATGACTGTAGAGGGCGCTGTATTAAAGTTTATTATATCAAGTTAGCCGACAGAGGGCATGTGGTAACACATACGTCTCGCCTGATGGTAAAGTATCAAAAATATAGTAAAATCGTAAGCTGGATACATTTTTAGGGTTCCGAACCTCAAAAGGAAAAACGGAACCCTTATAAGATCACTTTGTTGTCCGTCTGTCTGTCTGTCTGTCTGTCTGTCTGTCTGTCTGTCTGTCTGTCTGTCTGTCTGTCTGTCAAGAATTTCTATGTCGAGAATGCGTGGAGGTATCAAGCTGAAATTTAAACTGTATACTCAGGTCTACGGTCCCATGAAGTTAAAAAAAAAATCAAACTGCCAAGTTTACGTAGAAAAAAGTTACGGCCGTTTATTCAGCAAAAAACGCATATTTCGACACACTCAATGGAATCAAAACCTATAGGGTACTTCCCGTTGACCTAGAACTATGAAATTTGGCAAGTAACATCGTTATAGACTACAAGTACAGGAATAAATCTCAAAACTATACATTTGTAAATAGATCTTAAAAAATAGGGGGTCTATATTTTTTATAGGGTGTCGAAATTTCAAATTGAAACTACTACTTCAAATGGGGTATCATATGAAAGGGCTTGATGTACACATTGCAAAATATATTTTATTTATTTTTTTCGACGCATTATTTCTTATTTATAATGAAAAATATCAAATTTAATAATGATACTACCTACCTACCTACCTACCTACCTACCACCGAGGGTACCTACGGAACCCTCGGTGGGCGAGTCCGACTCGCACTTGTCCGGTTTTTTTTTTTTAAACTACGTCGTGTGGCAGACAAGCATACGGCCCGCCTGATGTGAAGCGGTTACCGTAACCGTATTAACGCTCGCAACATAATATATCACTTGCGCGCCGCCACTCCCGCTGCCAACGCAGCATCTCCTTCTTTTCTGGTGACCTCACTCACTCGTAGAAACACAACAATCCTCAAGGGAATTGTTATTTGGCTGCGGTATTCTGTGAGGTGGAGGTACATTCCCCAGTCGGGTAGCTTACAATTACGCTCCCTACCTCTCTTTTCGCCAGAGCTGTCAGTCAGCAGGATGCACCACGTGCAGGTGAAGTTGGCTTTGGTTCAAAGATGTTGATAAACCACAAACAAACATATAGCGATATCATATCGATATTTCTTGTTAATATAATAGCGATATTTCATATCGCGAGCTTATATAGCTACGGTAACCGTTTCACATCAGGCGAATCGAATGTTTGTTGTCCGCCGCCCGGTTTAAAAGGGATTGATGACAGATGGGGGGATAGTGGTGCCCTAAATAGAGATCGCATATTTCGAGGAAGAATTGAACTTCACTCTAGACGGACCGAAGACGTAAAATACGCTTAGAGGTAACTAAATGTGGAAAATCATCAGCGTAGATGAGAGTAAACAGCATACCTGAAGATGATGAGCTTGGGTATTCCCGTGATGTCCTGGTAGGGCGCCGGCAGCTCGCTCTCATGCGGCGCTGACAAATCGTAGAACTCTTTCCATTCTTTCAAATTGTTTTCAAAATTCTCCTTGAAGCCGCGCAGTCTGAGTAGATATAGAAATAAAAGTATTGTATCAAATGTTTGCTTTACATTGACCTAGCCAAGTTCACTGTTAAATTTTAAAGTTTAAACTTATACAGTGAACTTGATTAGGTCCATTTTATTGAGTCCGCACTTTAGGAATAGAACAGTGTCATGTGGTCCGGAAGTGTGGTTATTTTGAAATAATAAAATTACTTGTACAAATTCATTCAAATTCAAATATCCCTGTGGTTCGAGGGGTCATTCTTCAAAATGCTTTGAAACTGTGGTCACTAGTGACCATAAAATATCGCTCGCGCGCCGCCACCCCCGCTGCCAACGCAGCATCTCCTTCCTTTCTGGTGAACTCACTCACTGGCAGGAATACAAAAACCCTCAAGGGAATTGTTATTTGGCTGCGGTATTCTGTGAGGTGGAGATACATTCCTTATACAATAGCACCGCGTGTAGGTGAAGTTGACTTTGGTTCAAATATGTTGAACTATTTACACCCTATGACACACCTCGGCAGGGGACTGAGTTTTAATTGAAATATTTACATGGCCATGTCACTCACCCTGACAAATTGCTAGACCGTACAATCTCCGACCAGGCTTTCTCCGAGAGCCACGAGGGCGCGGGGTTCTCGTACGGGTTCTCGAGGGCCACGCCGCCCGTCAGCAGGAACGATACCAGCTCGTCATCTATCAAGCCCTGCGAACGATCAGAAATGTGTTTGACAGGTATACCCGAACATTGAAACTACACACACAAAAGGGAGTGGACAGTGGAGGTAGATACGGCATGAGAACGTTTGGCGTAAGGTCGTCGCGAGCCGATGGCCCCGGGGGGGGGGGGGGGGGGGGGGCAAGTTGATATGGAAAAGTATGAATTGTAGGTAAAGTCTAGAGCTCATGAAGCTTTTCACTTGTAGATAGAATCTGGGGGGGGGGGGGGGGTCTGCCCCTCCCTACCCCCCTTGGCGACACCCTGCGTATTCTATAACGGTATTATTGACGTGAAATAAGTCTTTAAATTTGCTACCATGAGTGGACAATCTAAATCTAATGATAACAAAATCGGCGGATACGGTTTGGCATTGTAGTTTCGAATCCATGCTCTACATCCAAAATTCAATTACACTACTGGATAGATGAAGGACCAAAGAATTTACTACGCTAAGTAAGGACTATTGGACATCACGTGCGGCGGAGGGGGAAGCGCTGCCATATTGAGACAATTTTAGTGCTTATAACGTATTTACATACAACACACGGCCGTGTCCATGGCCACAGCATAAGTAATAGTATTACGTATAGTATGGCCACTCCCTGCCGCTCTCTCGTATCCACTTCACCTCCCCTTTGAGACAAATCTGAAACAGTTTTTATGGCGCCGCACGCACACACCGTCATTCGCGCTCTGCACAGGCGTCTTTGTTTATGTAGTAGTGACCGACGTTAAGAGTGGCCGGGGTGTGGCACGGCCATAGATGTTTTAATCCCAAAATACAGCATCGTGTCGCATTGTAGCAAGCTATGCGTCTATTGGCCGTGTGGTTTCCGGCAGACTAGAATAGAATCACTCCGTCTCTTCCCGTGGATGACTAAGGGAAATACATTAAAAAACATCGATCAGGCCTCCCCAACCCGTCTGACCAGCGTGGGGAGTGTAGGCCAAATCCTCCTTCTGTCTGGGACGGACGAGAGAGGGTCGTGCTCCTGTAGTGGAGACTAAAATGACCTGATAATGATGATTATGATGCGTCTACGTGTAGAGTTCTTGATATGAAACTTGTAACTGATGCCTTTGGTGATGCAAGTATGCATAGGTCGCGATGAGTATCGACTTGTACCATCCATCGTACTAGTTCAGTGGTTCCTAACCTTTTCAATGTCACTACCCCTGTGAACAAGTATGGGAATTGAGTTTACTCCTAGCTAATTTAAAATAATTAAAACCACACAAATTCGAACGAAAATATGTTTATTATGTAAGAAGTTGCACGTTTAGGTAACTAGTAAAGTAATATATAAATCTCGGAGTTAACTAGTGTGATGGTTGAAAATGCTTTGCATTCGCAAGTTTGACAATATTACGTTCGGTTTCACTCAACGCACATCTCATGTCATGCTCAACATTCAGATGGTTTCTGGCTTTTAATGAGTTATTCTCCCGCAGTCCGAGAGACTCTACTTTCGCTAACACATCTTCGTCCTTGAAAATATCCACGCAAGTAGCAGATGGTCTTAAAATCCAGGAGTAGGACTCACGACTGTCCATGTTCGGAAAATATTGCTGCAGTGTGTCTATCACGGCAGTTAAATGTTGAACCACGAAATTTTCAAACGTGATTTTGTCTTGTTTATTACTTACTAATTGCTCACTTAGTTGTGTAAACATTGACACATCACCAGCTCTACGTTGGTAAAGTTCCAATTTGCGCAAAAACTTGCGATTTTATCCTGCAACGTCAAAATGTTCTTTTCATTTCCTTGCAGTGAAATATTCAGACTATTAATTTCAGTGAAAAAATCAGCAAGGTACGCCATCTTTAGAACAAATGTTTGGTCTTTAATTTTGGCATAATACGTGCTATCGTTTACCGTACTATTATTTTGTTTATTGCTATTTTAATACTATTTCGTGCCATCCCGTGTTACCCCCCTAAAATCTCCGTTTTACCCCTGCGGGGGTAATTACCCCCAGGTTAGGAACCACTGTACTAGTTAGTCAATGGTACTACTGATCCGCAGGGTGTTTTTTTTAAAGACAAGGAACCATAAAGTATACATAAGCAATAGAGTGCGAATAATCGAGTACGAACGTTGGAACTGATATGAAAATGCGATACGGTGTTTTAATAAGATCCTCTGAAATAACTATTGATTTCATTGCACTATTAACAATAGCAGAATTCATTATCACATATGCATATTCTAATGCACTACGGCGGCAAAGCCAAAAGCAAGGATTATGATATTAGCAATCTATGTATTTACGTATGTTCTTCCATGCCGCTTAAACTATTCATTCGATTTTGATGAATAGTTGGGTTCACACCGGACGATCCACCGCGCTCTGCAGGGTTATTATCTTATTTTAACATTTTCAGTGATCAAGGAACAACGAAATTCAGTTGAACTTTGATGGCAAAGTGAGAAAACATATCGATTAAGCGGCAGCAGCAAGATCTAAATATGCAGGCGATGTAGATGTGCTGCGATCTAAATCTTTTGGGGTCTAAGTTGTTCATCAACATCTTTGAACCAAAGCCAACTTCACCTGCATGCGGTGCACCCTACTGACTGACAAACGAAGCTCTGGCGAAAAGAGAGGTAGGGAGCGTAATTGTAAGCTACCCGACTGGGTAATGTACCTCCACCTCACAGAATACCGCAGCCAAATAACAGTTCCTTTGAGAATTGTTGTGTTCCTGCGAGTGAGTGAGGTCACCAGATAGGAAGGAGATGCTGCATTGGCAGCAGGGGTGGCGGCACGCGGGCAATACTTTATCCGAGCGTTAATATGGCTACGGTAACCGCTTCACATCAGGTGGGCCGTATGCTTGTCTGGCACCCGACGTAGTATAAAGAAAAAAATAAAAATAAACGCACGTATTGGAGCGCGTGCTCCTTGCCGCGGCCGATCTATTTGTTGTCGGTTTTTACTTTTTTTGCCATGCTCTAAGCCGCCTCAGTTGCATGGCGCGTGGTATGTGGACGACTGTGTGATTTGCGCGATCAGCCACTATAAATTGAGTGTCACGGATCGCCTGTGTATCGCTTGGAACGTATTTTAGGACACGAACCATGATCCACCTCCACGATTCTCGATCGCGGATCGCGGGATTGCCGATCCATAATGGATCGTCCGGTGTGGACCCGGCTAATAAGATGTCAGTCGATTCGATATATTATGACCCGGATAACATAGCCTACATTTTAACCGGCATCTACAATATAAGGACTCGATGGTATACATTTTAGTGTTTTTTCCGTAGTCGAGTTTTTTTAACTTTTTATTGATTTGTGAGATGTTAGTATCTAGTCACCTTAGGTCTAAGTATTCCGAGCGTGAGAACGAGAGAGAACACCAGCTTGTCCTTCTCGAAGAGGCTCCTGCATACGTTCTCGTACACGCTCTTGGTGAAGTACGCGTTCAGACCTTCGAGTCGCTCCTCAAGGTTGTCGCTCTTCGGCGAGTTCAGGATGGCCTGGTTGTACAGGTTTATGAACCTGAAATAAAATACGCTTGGTTACTTTTTATGCGAAAGCTCTATTGCGGGGGGAGAAAAAAGGTAGCGGCTGGATGCGGAAAGAGGAGGAACGCATATGGTGGAAAGCATTGGGAAAGGCATTTACCCAGCAGTGGGTACATACAGACTGATAATGATGACCCGCTTCACATTAGGAGGGTTCGATCCCCGTACAAGGCAAATATTTTTGTGCATGAACATGTCTGTTTGTCTTGGTCTGGATTTTTTTATTTATATGAGAGGGGGGCAAGCGAGCATGTGGGTCACCTGATGGAAAGCAATCACCACCGCCCATAGGATGTTTTCTATGTAGGTATTTACAAAAAAAAAGTATTTAAGTATGATATCAGTTATCTAGTACCCATAGCACAAGCTTAGCGCTTAATTTGGGACAGCGCCATCTGGCGCTGTGAAAATTGTCATGAAATATTTATTTATGCTTATGTGCCACCAGTCGTAGTATAAACAAATCAAGATCTAAGCTAGTTTCTCACCAGTTAAGTGAGTACTGGTACATGGGGTCGATGTTAGCCAGGTCCGAGATGCAGAAGAACAGCACGGAGCTGTGTTTGGACACCGGCACGTACAGCAGCCTCGCTTCGTCTATCTCCTTCTCCGTGACCGCTGCGGCGGCTTGCTTCGCCTCAATCTCTATAGACAACACCTTCGATGATGACAGGATCTGATTGGCTGATTCGTCTTCCAAGATGTTGCCAGCTGATGATAATACCTGTTAAAAAGTGCGCGAGTATTTGTCGTATACTATGGTGAGTTCACCCCCAGAGGCAAGATCGAGAAGGAAAGCGCAAAGTGAGAAATAACAAGTCTTTCAAAGCTACTGAAGGAGCAGACTTGGCTAATTGTATTTCAAATAGTACAGTGTTTCTTAACCTGTGGTTCGGGAGAGCTAGGGGTCCGCGGTTATGTGTATGGGGGTCCGCTGTCTTATCGACGAACATTTGAATTAATAAATAATGCCATGTAAACCTCGCAAAGAAGCAGTACCAAACTTTACATTAAATAATACAGTATTTTTAATTTTTATAAAAATGTAATTCGTTTTCAGTACTAAAATATTTTGTCTTAAATTTATTCCTGTGTTTTTTATTAAGGAAGTCCTTGAAATTGTGCTTGATTTTACCGGAACAGGTTAAGAAACGCTCGTATAGTCATTTAGAATATATAATGAGCATCAGGTTACTTTGTATTTCCGAACAGGACCGACGTGATGGTATATAATATGAAATTGATTTTACAATACACATATAAACAATATACGATGGCAGGCTATCAGCTCTATATAAATTCACAAATCAATGGATGCACTATTGATTTGTGAATTTATATAGAACTGATGGTGTGATGGTGATGGACATTATCCTATCTGCGTTCGTTCTCTTTCGGTACTGACTCATTTGCTTACAACTCCTTACTGTTCTTAGAAGTTACATAGACTTTAGTTTCTTTAGGATTACACTATTTGCCGTGCCAATTATTTATTCTTCTATATACTCGTATTATTATTCGTCTATACCTCAGTAGTAATGGAACTGGCACTTAAATTCACATTCACATTCAAGATAGTGTGATGAAAGTGAATCTAAGCTCTGCGGATTTAGAGTAGTAATGATTTAGATACATGTTCTTATATTTAATTTGTATGACGTTTCTAAGTGATTTATAAAGTCCAAGGAATAATGATATTTTGATTTGATTTGATTTGTTATAAAAGTAACCTCTAAAATTTTGTCCTCAATCTCCTTAAGCGTGCGCTTGTTGTTGGCTCCCTCGACGATGAGCTGGTTCTTCTTGAGCTCCAGCTCGGGTCGGTCCTGGGCCACCACGATGCCCAGTAACTGGTCCTGGAGGCCTTGCGGCGTGATCATGAAGTTCAGCATTGTTACCTGCGCAAAAACGATACATTTACCTTCTTCGCACTTTCTTTGGGTGATAGCTGAAAATCAGTGTATGTGGTATTACTTAAACAACGTCCATACCAACGTACCGTTACCGCGTACTGTCAAGCTGTGGAATGAATTGCCTGTCGAGGTTTTATCAGGCAACTTCAGCATGGAGTTCTTCAAAAAGGGCCTGTGAAGAGATTTTTACAGGGTCGGCAACGCGCGTGTGATGCCCCTGGTGATACAGGCGTTCATAGGCTACGGTAACTGCTCTCCATCAGACGAGCCGTAAGCTTATTTATATACATTTTATAACAAAATTATTACCATTTTTATTTGTTACTTATCATCATCATCATCAGCCTGTATCTACCCACTGCTTAATTAAAAATATTAATGAAATTGTACTATGGTACCGAGAACACGCGGAAAGCTCCCAAGCACATACTAACATCTTAATATAAAAATATTATAATATTATCAGATAAATTAGACAGCCCCATCTAGCCCCAAAGTAAGCGAAGCTTGTCTTATGGGTACTAGACAACTGATAAACATACGTAAATATTTTTTTTTTGTAAATACATACTTATGATACATAGAAAACACCCAGACCAAGACAAACAGACATGTACATGCACACAAATGTTTGTCCTGTGTGGGAATCGAACCCACGAGCGTTGGTGTCGAAGCCGCGTCATTGACCGCTACGCCACCGAGCTCGTCATTATAGTTTCTGCTATTATCTTACTTTGACAGCGATTTCTGGCAGGTAGTGTGGGTTGCTCAGTCTCGTGGTGATGTATAACCTGAAGTTGTGGTTGTACTCCAGGATGCTGTCTCCAAACTTCAGGCAGTCCACGCCACCAGACCTGGCACAATGAACAGAACATCACAGTCAGTGTGTGGGTTCTTGCACGAATCGATGAGTCTTGAAAAGGTTTATTACTTCATTAATGAGCTGCGAGACGTTTTCGGTTATCGATTGCTTAGTGAATTACAGTTCTCTAATATCCAAGTATAGGATACATGACGGAGAGCATCCTAACTTAACTTAACCTGAAGACATTCTTTAGTAACACTGGCTCTAGCCCTCGTTCCCCTATGATCCACCGACAAGGCTCCACCGGTGGATCTATAAGTCGAGCTGTTGACCGATGTTCCCAAAGACGACGGGCAGCCTCATACGGATACAGTCTGTTAACGTCCTCATGTAGACTTCTACACTGTCTAGACTTGGTGGAGATGATCCTTACCTGAAGACATTCCTTAGTAACACTGGCTCCAGCACAGCATCGAGTTGCTCGCGTATGTTTTCCAAGATGACGGGCAGCCCCATCTGGATGCAGTTCTCCAACACCCTGGTGTAGTTGGAGTCGGTCAGCTTGATCACTTTCAGCTGGTTCTCGCGCTCCATGTTTTTTATCCATTTGTTAGCTTGCTCTGGCATATAAATGAGACAGACAAACGATAAAGAAATTGTATATAAAGATTGCTACGTGATCCACATAAGAACCAGCGTTTTCACAAACAAAGATTGAATAAAAAAGTGACAATAAGTGGGTAAGTGGTAGATGCATCAGCCAACGTTAAATATCTACCACAGACTAGCAATTACCCCCGTCTACATGCTTCAATTACTCCCGTCTACGAGATTCAATTGCTCCCGTCTACAAGATTCAATTTTACCCCCGTCTACAAGCTGAAATAAAGAATATATAGTAATTGAATCTTGTAGACGGGGGTAATTGAAGCTTGTAGGCGCGGCTAATTGAATCTTTTAGACGGTACCCCCGTTTAAAAGAGTCAATTACCCGCGCCTATAAGATAAAATCTTTGATAAGAAATGTTTGAATCGGGGTTGTGAAGTTATTCTCTTGAGTATTGAGTAACTCTCCGATTCAAACACATATAATCAAAGACCGTATTATTCTCAATTACGAATGAATATGATGACACGTTAAATGTCGTTCCCTGGCCTTTACCTTGCGGGTCCACCATGAGCGGCCAGCGCCGCGCGCGCTCCACCACGATCCCGTTCTCGACGGAGAACGCGTCCACGGGCAGCCCCGCGATGTTCCACGCGCGGATCACCACCGCCTCGCCCAGCGTCGCCGCCAGCGAGAACGACAGAGAGCACGGGATGCCTGCGACAACATGTCAACCAGTTATAGCCTATCAACGCCTGTCACCCCATGCTGCAATCTCCACAGCTTGATAGTACGCGGGAGAAAACTTCTCCAGAATCGCACAGTACGCGACCGCAGGCTTCAATGTGTGAGGATGAATTCACTGTCGATAAAGAACGGTGCGATTGTATCCTTACCCTACCAGTCATCCATCGGAGACGACTAGTCGGAGCAATCGTACGAGGTGAAGGGAGGCGGGAGCTCGTACCGAGTTGCCTTACAGTCTAGCCAATAGTACTTGGTACACGCCGTTAAAAGATGACACATTTTACTGTTCACGTTACATACTGTTCAAATTATTTAATTTTATCATTTTTTTAAAACCATAAAATAAGAAATATTGCGTTACCACAGACAATTAAAGCGAAGTCTTTATATGTTATGTGGTTTCCACTCACCGAGTTCTCTCGCCCGCGTGTTCCACACGCGTATGACCTCACGTCTGTAGTTGACGGTGTACGGGCCCAGGTACGCTATGAACCCGGCCGAGAGCAACACGTCCCCTGTAACAGACAACGTGCACTGACGTTCATTACCAACGTAAAGAAATAATAAGGTATATATAGGGGTATCGTTGCCGGTATACATTTTTAAAGTATTCACATTAAAAATGTATACCGGCAACGATACCCCTATATATACCTTATTATTATGCTGCTGTACAGACGTATTCACGACTTTGGGTGGCAGACAAGCATACGGCCCGCCTGATGTGAAGCGGTTACCGTAGCCATATTAACGCTCGCAACATAAAATATCGCTCGCGCGCCGCCACCCCCGCTGCCATCGCAGCATCTCCTTCCTTTCTGGTGACCTTACTCACTCGCAGGAACACAACAGCCCTCAAGGGAACCGTTATTTGGCTGCGGTATTCTGTGAGGTGGAGGTACATTCCCCAGTCGGGTAGCTTACAATTACGCTCCCTACCTCTCTTTTCGCCAGAGCTTCGTTTGTCAGTCAGCAGGGTGCACCGCGTGCAGGTGAAGTTGGCTTTGGTTCAAAAGATGTTGATGAACCACTTACACCCCAAAAACTTCTTCTTGTGTCTATATATGTTAACATAATTGATATCTTTTATGTAGAATTTTTTGTTTTGTGTTGTGTAACTGTTCTTATATTTCTATATAAGAATTTATTACGCTAAGTAAGGACTATGGAAGTGCGGGGGAGTGGAAGCGCTACCATTTTAGAGATAATTTTAGTGCATATAACGTATTCATATACAATACATCACACTTCTTCTAGGCCACCATCTGCAACACACACGCTCTCATCTACTACTCGGACCTCTACTTTTTACTCTTTCTCACTCATGCATATAAAATAGACGGCCGTATCCATGACAAGCCATACCCCATTTTCTTTTGTACAAAAATTCCCTGATACGTTTTGGCTAACAGCTTGCGGTACTTATACTCGTAAATGTATAGTCTGACCGATGATGTTGTCGAGCAGGTCCTGCAGCTGGAGCGCCAGCTCGGTCCACCTGGTCTTCTCGCCGCCCAGCCCGCCGATCAGCTGCTCGGCGCGGGACAGCTTCGTCGAGCACAGGTCGATGTCGTCTTCCAACCCCTTCTTCTTGCGCGTCATCTCCGCGAATTCATCGTTCAGAGCCTATCAATAATAAATAATCAATATTTCAACTGATAGCAGCATAATCAGCATTTCAGTGCTGAAAGGGCTATAGCTAGCAGTGGGAAGATACAGGCTGATGAAGAAGATTTAGCCTGACAGATATGCTGAACATCGATCTCGCCATTAGACTTTCACAACGCTTCGATTTTATTCTTAAATAATAATAATAAATAAATATTTCTTGACAGTTTACACAGCGCCATCTAATCCCAAATTAAACGCAAAGCTTGTGTTATGGGTACTAGACAACTGATAAATGTACTTAAATACATTTTTTTTTTTTATAAATACATACTTATAATACATAGAAAACACCCAGACCAAGACAAACAGACATGTTCATGCACATAAATGTTTGTCTTGTACGGGAATCGAACCCGCGACCTCGGAGTCAATGTGGCCATTGCTAACCATTCGACCTCCGAGCACGTCATTCTACATTTTTTAACTTCCAATGAGGCGCTGGCAAGAACTGCAGTTGAATACGATAGCCTTATATCTCTAGTTTATAAACACCCGTTTTGAATTGTTATACTATCGCAGAAAATAGTACAATGCAAAACTTGCTGCACACTGAAATTTGGTCTTTCTTAATCAAAACCTTTTTTTCACGGTCCGCCTGATGTGAAGCGGTTACCGTAGCCATATTAACGCTCGCACATAAAATATCGCTCACGCACCGCCACCACCGCTGCCATCGCAGCATCTCCTTCCTTACTGGTGACCTCACTCACTCGCAAGAACACAACAGCCCTCAAGGGAACCGTTATTTGGCTGCGGTATTCTGAGAGGTGGATGTACATTCGCCAGTCGGGTTACGCTCCCTATCTCTCTTTTCGCCTGAGCTTCGTTTGTCAGTCAGCAGGGTGCACCGCGTGCAGGTGAAGTAGGCTTTGGTTCAAAGATGTTGATGAACCACTTCACCCCAAAAGCTTCATTTCAATGAGATATAACCCAATGCTTGAAGACCAAAGTGTTCAATCAGTGCGTCCTCCCCACTATGACCTACGGTGCAGAGACTTGGACGCTGACCGTTGGAGTCATTCACAGTTTTAAATTCGCACAGCGCGAGCGATGGAGAGAGCAATGCTTGGAGTTTCTCTAACTAAGGGATCGAATCCGGAATGAAGAAATTCGACGGAGAACCAAAGTGGTTGATGTAGCTTTCAGATTCAGCGAGTTGAAGTGGCAGTGGGCTGGCCACATCTGCCGAGCGAAAGTAAATGGGGGAAGAAAGTCTTAGAGTGGAGGCCACGTATGGAGCGACTAAGCGTAGGGCGCCCCTAGATGGACCGACGATCTTAAAAAAGTGGCTGCTAGCGGTTGGATGCAGAACACGGAGGATCGCATATGGTGGAAAGCATTAGGAAAGGCGTATATCCAGCAGTGGGTAGATACAGGCTGATGATGATGATGATAACTCAATTGCATAGTAGGGTGGCAAACGTACGTTTGGGGAGACCAGGGGGCTTACCAACTCTTATTGAGATTCAATAACTGAGATTCAATAATTAGCGACTCATTGTGTGGCATGCCGACCTGCAGCTTGTCGAGCACGGCCTGCAGCTGGGCCCGCTTCTCGTTGAGCGTGTTCATCTGCAGCTGCAGCTCCGCCTCCGCCTCCGCCAGCGCCGCCTTCTTCGGCGCCACCACCTGCAACACACACACACACACCGTCATCTACTACTCGGATCAATATTTTTTACTCTTTCTCACTCGTGCATCTTTCGACGCGAACAAAAAACGGTTATTGTGGCCATATAAGAGCTAGCAACATGTAATATCGCTTGCGCGCCGACGACCCCGCTGCCGATGCAGCAACTTCTTAAATAGGCTTGTATCCCATTTTTTTTTGATTTGTTATTTAAAGACGTCACAATAATATAAATATAGGTGAAATAATTACTTCGATTGCATAAAAACTTCTCGAGATATGATAACTTGAAGATCACAATTTTGGACTGTCCCGAAAACGCTCCATACAAAAGGCCACCACGTTATGACGTCACACCGTGCTATTATAAATGCATTAAATCAGAAATTTGTACGACAGCTATGTTAAATATTGCGTTTATGTAGCCAGTGCCGTAACAAAAGTTATAGTATTTTTTATTTTTATTTTTTATAATTTCATACCTTTAAAATGGACTTTCCCACCAAACTTTGACCGAACATAAAACACGTCGTACATAAGTTATTAAAATTTTAAGATCGCAGATCGTTCTAGTTTTATGTATTTTACGTTACTGATACAGAGTTTTTATAATTTTGTGACATGGGCAACAAGCCTATTCCTAAAATTGATATAACTTAATTGTTCAGGCACTACACCACCCGATGGTATACTTGTTGTAGCTCAGTAAATACTGGTTTTGGTTGTATTAAAAAAAACCACTGTTACCAAGGCGAATTCAAAATATATTTCGAAACTTACAACTAAGTCAAAACACCATGAACAAAACCATAACGCGATTTAATATATATACAGAATTGAACAGCGCCATCTAGTGTTCGTTAGGAGCAAATAACTTATAAGTATTCAATATGAGCGGTGGCGCCACTTTTCATACATTTACACATTCCGCCCACCATGGACAGAATGTTCATATACCGCCCACCATGACGATAGTAACATTCAAATTGAAACAGGAACGCTAGATGCGCTTGACTTAATGTTTAAATAAATTGATGCGTAACATAACTATAAGACAAGACCGTTAACTATAACTATAAGCCATGGTAGTACAATAGCAAAAAAAAACTGTATTATTAGTAATCTTAATCTAAAACATTGGACAAAAATGGTGTGACATTGGTGGTAATTGACAAAATCTTAGACATCACTTACATAGAGGTAATAAACACAGCTTTGATACAGGTCGCTTAAGAATTGCTCCCTTACACCTTAGACTAACCACGCGTGTAATGTTGTCCAAACCCGGATGCTTAGCTGTGATGACACCATATAGCCATCGTGCTGGAGGAAGATCATCTTCCTTAACTAACACCACGTCCCCTACATTTGGTTCGGGTGTTTGATAACTCCACTTATATCGGTGCAAAAACTGTGTGAGGTATTCTTGCGACCACTTTCGCCAGAACTGCTGGACCATACGCTGCGTAAGTTGCCATCTTTTGAGGCTGCTAATGTTCGACTTTTCGTAGTTAACATCTGGTACCAATACGAGAGGTTCACCAACCAAAAAATGTGCAGGAGTCAATGGCATGGGATCATCCGGTGTGCAACTAAGGCTGGATAGGGGTCTGGAATTGAGGCAAGCCTCTATCTGTGCTAGCACTGTACTCATCTCTTCGAAGGTCAGAGTTGAAGGGCCAATTACTCGTCTGAGATGATGTTTTGTGGACTTTACACCAGCCTCCCACAGTCCTCCGAAATTAGGAGAGTGAGGCGGTATAAAGTGCCACTCTGTACCGTTCGATGACAACCAATCTGCTATCTCAGGAACTAGACCAGACCTTTCCGCAGCGAGAAGTGATTTGAGTTCGCGAGCAGCGCCAACAAAATTAGTGCCGTTGTCACTGAAAAGCTTTGCGCAATGGCCTCTCCGTGCTACAAACCTTTTGAAGGAAGCTATGAACCCCTGTGCGGTAAGATCGCTTACGACTTCCAGATGAATTGCCCTCGTCACCATACATATGAATAGACAAATGTAGCCTTTATATGCTCGATGTCCGCGTCCCTTTGATGCCCGTATACTTATTGGGCCAGCATAATCTACTCCGCTTTGATTAAATGCTCTACCAGGAGTTACTCTGGCTGCCGGGAGCTGTCCCATTAATTGTTCTCGATTACGAGCCGCATATCTGACACACCTAACGCAATTAAGCACATAACGTTTGACCTGATTTTTTGCATCTATAACCCAGTATTTCGACCTCAAGTAATTTATCATTATCTGGGGCCCCCCGTGCAATGTCTTTTCATGCGCATTCGCTATAATTAGATCTGTCAAATGAGACTTTGCTGGAAGAATGATTGGATGTCTCCTGTCTTCGCATACAACAGCTTGATCCAACCGTCCACCTACTCGCAGATGGCCTGTCGCGTCAAGAAAAGGATTAAGTGAGGTAAGTTTGCTATTTTTGTTAACTGTCCCTTTTTTAGCTAGGCTTGCTATCTCTTCACAGAAGTGCTGACTCTGATATTGCTTGATGCAAATGTTTAATATTTGCTGTAACTCGTCGCATGTTAGCCATTGAGGAAACTTGATAGAGCTGCGTAACTTAAATCTTCTACACCATGCCATAACTCTAACAAGTCTTCTCAATGATGAAAATCGTAGCCATATAGAATCATCACCTGTAGATATTAACGCTTGACCCGCCTTTGCTGCTTTTTCTTCTGTGTTAGTATCGTATGTTGTTTTCTCTTCGCCATTATTATAAATATCTTCTTTTAACCAATGAGGTCCATTCTTCCAGATGTGAATGTTATGAAGATCAGACGGCATCACTCCTCTTGACGCACAATCAGCAGGGTTCTCCTTCGATGGTACATGCGACCATTGTGACCTGTCCATGCTTGTCAAGATCTCCGACACTCTGTTTGCGACGAAGACTTTCCACCTGCTCGGGTGGCTACTTATCCAAGCAAGCACCACCGATGAATCAGTCCATGCGTGAGTGTGATGTTTTGTAATCCCTAAAACGTGAGAGATTTCCCCTAGTAATTTTGAAAGCAACACTGCTCCGCATAGTTCTAGACGAGGGATGGATATTTGTTTTATGGGTGCTACTTTTGTCTTTGATGATATGAGCTGTACATGAATGTTCTTTTCTTTATCTATGACACGTATGTATACAACAGCTGCGTATGCTTCACTCGACGCGTCACAAAAACCATGAAGCTGGACACAAATATCATCATTTCGTGTATTGAGCCACCTTGGCATTTCAAAGCTTGACAGTAATGACAGCTCCTTCCTGTATGTGATCCATTCTGCTAACAGTTCGGGTGTGAGTTCATCGTCCCACTGTAAACCTGAGATCCATAATTTTTGTATAAGGATCTTTGCTTTTATTATGATAGGTGCAAGCCAACCTAGAGGGTCAAAGAGACGAGAGATATCTGAAATGACTTTTCTTTTTGTAATAGGTATATCCTGTGGTGGTAGCTGTATCGAATATTTGAAGGCATCGCTATGTCTATCCCAGGTGAGTCCTAAGATCTTCATTTCTTTATCTGTTTTTATGACTAATCTTGATTTTTCTTTTTCAGGTTCCTGAGCAGCGGCGGAGGTGTCTTCGGCTTCAGCAGTGACATGAGCTTCTTCAACATCAACGCCGACGTCCTTTCTTATTTTCTTGCTTCGTTCTGCTTCTTTCATCCATTCCATCAGCTTTTCACTATTGCTTGTCCACTTTTGCAATTCAAACCCTCCTCTGCTAAGTAATTGTTGCATATCTAAATAAAGTTGCTTTCCCTCAGCTTCATTTTGGCAACCAGTCATCAAATCATCTACATAAAAATCTGTTAATACCTTTTCAGAAATCTGCGGGAAATGTACACCTTCATCGTGAGCCAACTGTTGGAGTGTTCGGATAGCAAGATAAGGCGCTGAAGAAACACCGAATGTAACTCTGAGGATCCTGTAATATTTTATTTCAGAATTTGTATCTGTACGCCAAAGTACCCGCTGATAATCAATGTCCTCCCTGGAAACTAATATCTGACGATACATCTTAACAACGTCAGAAGTGATGCATATTGGATGGGCTCGCCATCTCATAATTAAGTGCCTCAAATCTGCCTGTAGTGTGGGACCAGTCAGTAAATCATTGTTCAATGAAACGCCATTAGACCCTGGACATGAGGCATCAAATACAATACGAACTGGTGTTGTACTCTTGTCGTCCCGAATCACATCTAGATGAGGCAAGTAGAATGCTTTGGATTTGTCTCGTTCGTTGAACGGTATCACTTCCATATGCCCCAACGTCAAGTATTCAGAGAATACATCCGAATATTGTTTTTTAAGAGTGGCGTTTCTTGAAAATTTTCTCTCTAATGCTGAAAGTCTCTTCAATGCTATTTCTTTGGAATTACCCTTTGAGCATTTTGGATCGTCTTCCTTAAAAGGAAGCTTAACGATGTACCGACCAGACGAGTCTCTTTTGGTCGTATTTCTATAGATCTCCTCACACTTCTTTTCTTCTTCCGTTAAGAACTTCTTGGCATATGTGGTTGATGATTCTGATTCAAGTTCCCAAAATTTTTGTAGTAACTCATTGTCGTCTATCCTTACATGCATATTCAATAGAATATTGCTGTTATGAGATACTAATGATTTATCATCTCCACGGTCTGTTTCTCCTGATATTATCCATCCAAGTGAAGTATTCTGAGCTATGAGACAACTGGATGGATCTTTCATTAAGCCCTCTTTTAAAATCTGACTGTATACTTTTGCACCGAGTAACAAATCCACCTTATTAGGGGTGTCAAAAGTAGGATCAGCCAACGACAATTGTGCAAATTGTGACCACAATTGAACTGCAACTTTCCGACTGGGTAGGAAATTTGTCAGTTTGTCTAATACGTGAGCTTTTACCCAAATAACGAAACTAGAATCGGAAAGAGATTGTAACTTGAGTTGAACTATGTGTTTAGACACCACTTTGGGACTCGAGCTACTTCCCAACACCGAGACATAACTTGTGCATGCTTTCTTCTTCAGTCCGAGTTGTTGGACTGCAGACTCCGTTATGAACGACGCCTGTGATCCCTGGTCTAAAAGTGACCGTAAAGTTATGTTTGTGCCTATTCGGGCCTCTACATTTACTAAAGCAGTAGCTAGTAATATTTGAGAGTGAGATTGAGAAAAACAGTTGGTAATATTTTGAGTGGAATCGCCTTGTGAAATAGTTACCGTAGACACAGTTTCTGCACCAATCGATTGTTCCGAATTTCCTTTATTGTCGACTGGCTTAGTACTGATATTAGGATGGTGTAGTAAAGAATGATGTTTTCTTTGACAAATTCGACATCTAGCAGTTTGACGACATACTATTACTGAATGACGTGAACCTAAACAATTGAAACACAAGCCTTGAGTTTGAACAAAATTACGACGCGTTTCAATATCATCATGTGCGAATTTTTTACAGTTAAAAAGTTTATGTGTATCTTTACAGTATGGACAAGTGACTGTGGCAACGTGAAGTGATTTATGTGTAACAACTTTAGAAACATTTTTGGAAACTTTTGGATCTAAAAACTCTAATGCTCTAAATCTTTGCTCTAAAAATTCTTGAAATTGTTCCCATGATGGTAAATGATCTGAACTTTCGCTAATTTTAGATTCCCACTGTTTGCGGGTTTCCGTGTCTAGCTTCAGACTGAGTATGTAAATTATTATGATGTCCCATGTATCAACTTTAATGTCTAGGTGTTTTAAAGCATTTAGACATTCATTGCTGGTATCAAGCAGCTCTTTCAGAGCACTTGACGACTCAGAGTTAATAGATTTTTGGTTCATGAAACGTGTGAGAATACTGTTTGCTAAAAATCTCTTATTATCGTATCTACTTTCTAATTTAGACCAACAAATTGAATAATTATCGCTAGTTATGGGAATGTGACGCAATAGTTGTTCAGCTTCACCAGTTAAATGAGATTTAAGGTAGTGAAGTTTCTGTACGTTGTCCAGTGATACATTTTTATGTATGAGAGATGCAAACAAGTCTCTGAAACTTGTCCACTCCGTATACTTGCCACTAAACATAGGCAAGCTAATCTTAGGCAGCTTTACGCTAGACATATTGTGCGCAACTTTAGAGGTAGACCCTGTATCAACATCTGAGAAAACATTTTGCTGCAGTCGACGTAATGCCTCCTTCAACTCGCATTTGAATTCTATGTACAGCTCTTCAGTGGCCCCATATTGGTTACGAGTGTGATAGTCAGATTTTATTAAATCACTTTGAGGAATATCCTCTATAATTTTTCGGTGGGTTGCGTAGAAAGAAGACCAATGCACTTCCAAAAGTTGAAGACGAGTTTCGACATACGACTCTGTTACGCGCTCTTTAGGAGATTTTTTGAAATTAGTTTTGGCCTTTGTGATTGCTGCAATAGCGTCCAATTGGAGCTTCGACAACGGTTCCATTTTATAATCACCAGTTATAGAAATACAGATAAATCTATTGAATTATATTAAATACACAGTTATTAAAAGACTAGGAAGTAGTAGACAATATGAATTGATTTAACAAAGCCAAAAGTATAATATATAAATTACTTTAATGTACTCTTGAAATTTTATAAGTGTAAGATTATCTTAATTTATCTATTTTTGATGAAGTTGAAGATTTTTCCGAAAATTTTACAAGTCTTTTACACGTTCACACTGGAGTAAAATCGGGCATAGGTTCCCCGTAGTAACACTTTTTGCTCGATTATTCTAAGTCCCAAACCGCTAAAATTATTCTAAGTCTTTTTAACCCCTTCGGAGCATAATGAGCAAAAAGCAAAATGAGCACCACAATCAAAATGGCCAAAGTGCAAAATGTGCAAAATGTAAAATGTGCAAAACGCAAAATGTGCACCACAAGCATAATGTGCAAAACGCAAAATGAACAACAAAGGCTTTAATTACACTGACTCTTTTTTTGCTACTTATTATCCTTACTTAATATTATAAATGCGAAAGTAACTCTGTCTGTCTGTCTGTCTGTCTGTCCTGCTTTCACGGCAAAACTACTGAACCGATTTAAATGAAATTTGGTACACAGATAGTTTAGAGCCTGAGGAAGGACATAGGCTACTTTTTAATGCAAAAAAGGGTTGTAAGGGGTTAAAAAGGGGGGGTGAAAGGTTGTATGGAAGTATCGTTAATTTTAGAGCTAGAAGCTTGAAACTTATTTTTTAGGCTGTTGATTCGATATAAATAAATATGACATTCAAAGTTTGTAAAAGTTTTACCCACACGGGGGTAAAATAACAATAGGGAATAGGGGATGAAAGTTTGTATGGAAATATGTAAGGTATAAGTGAATGTTTTATAAGTTTGCGACAAGAGACAAAATATTAGTGCTATCCTGATGTAGATAACTTTTACGCAGTCATTACAAAATGAGAAACTGAAATTAACACGAGTAAAAAACTTGCCAAGCATCGCGCCTACTACCATTGAACTTAGCTCATGAGGACATGCCAGTATGTAACATTAGCAAAAGCAGTGAGCGCGGAAGAAAGTTGCAGCAGTGTAAGCTGTTGGTTGGGATGAATGTACAATGTTCCACAAAAGAACTATCTAAGCACTAAATCGCACAATAATTAGCCGAATGCCCAAAGACTATTCCACGCGGACGAAGTCGCGGGCACAGCTAGTGTTGAAAATAAAAAGACTGATATTTATAACACTTTATTTTGGAAAATATTGTTTAGCTTCTTTCTGGATTAACTCCGACCTTTAGTGTCCACTTCTTATTATGACTACTTCTACATAAGACCATTTCTGGATTTGACCATTTCGTTTTGCGTCCACCCACAGTACAGTGTGCAAATGAATGTAAAATTCAATTACAATAAAAAAAATGAATTCGACTTTACCGTCATTGTTTTGTTTTTTATTTGCGTCGACTTCAATGAAGTCGGTTTAATTTTTTTTTATTTAAAAGTTTTCGCGAAGCGGACCATACCTTCTTTGGGTGTTTGGGTGTTTGTTGTACCCATTTTTTTGGGGTATAAGTGATTCATTAAACTGCTCGACTGGGAAAGTACCTCCACCTCACAGAATACCGCAGCCAAATAACAATTCCCTTGAGGGTTGTTGTGGTCCTGCGAGTGAGTGAGGTCTCCAGAAAGGAAGGAGATGCTGCGTTGGCAGTGGGGGTGGCACTGCGCGAGCGATATTTTATGTTGCGAGCGTTAATATGGCTACGGTATCCGCTTCACATCAGGCGGGCCGTATACTTGTCTGCCACCCGAAGTAGAATAAAAAAATTACCCTTTATTTTTTATATGTATTTATAATTAAACCTCCTTTTTATAATTGTACCTCCACCTCACAGAATACCGCAGCCAAATAATAATTCCCTTGAGGGTTGTGTTCCTGCGAGTGTGTGAAGTCACCAGAAAGGAAGGAGATGTTGCGTTGGCAGCGGAGGTGGCTGTGCGCGAGCCATATTTTATGTTAATATGGCTACGGTAACTGCTTTCCATCAGGCGGGCCGTATACTTGTTTGTTGCTAAGTCAGATCGGAGTTTATGCTCCGAAGAGTTTTTATATCTCGTGTGAACATGGCCTAAGAATATGTTGCTCATTTTGCGTTTTGCACATTTTGCTTGTGGTGCACATTTTGCGTTTTGCACATTTTACATTTTGCACATTTTGCACTTTGGGCATTTTGATTGTGGTGCTCATTTTGCTTTTTGCTCATTATGCTCCGAAGGGTTTTTAACTACTTGAAAATTTTAAAGTTAATTATTCTTGAAAAGTTCAAAGTTAAATTGTCTATGGATACAAGGTTCAAATTACTCACAGTTTTATTCCGTTGACTGATTCACACTGATAGAGAAACACTGCATACCACTTTTCGCACACAATCGGTTAAGTCGTCTTGCTCCTTGAATGGCTCACCACCGGCTGCTTACGACGTCCACCAGAACGGTACACCTCCACAGGTTGCTGATGATGATGATGAACTGGAACACACCTGTGCACCAAGGTTCGCCCCGAGTAGCGATCCACTACCCTTAGGTGCGAAGACGAAGATTCTTCAAAAACGGACGAAAGAACTGCTAGGCCGATCCGACTCGATCAAGGACCATTATGTTCAGGCACTACACCACCCGATGGTATACTTGTTGTAGCTCAGTAAATACTGGTTTTGGTTGTATTAAAAAAAACCACTGTTACCAAGGCGAATTCAAAATATATTTCGAAACTTACAACTAAGTCAAAACACCATGAACAAAACCATAACGCGATTTAATATATATACAGAATTGAACAGCGCCATCTAGTGTTCGTTAGGAGCAAATAACTTATAAGTATTCAATATGAGCGGTGGCGCCACTTTTCATACATTTACACACTTAATTGAATTTAATCTGTATTTGAGGACAGTTTGTAATCACTAAATGTTTCTATTTTTATCATAATTCAATTTAATCTGCGTAAAATGTAATTTATTTTTATGTTTGCACGTCACTCAGCGTGGCAGAAAGAGATAGAACTACTTTTCCTGCAATAATAGAGTTAAATATAATAACTTTGCAGGAAAATAAATTTCCCGTAAAGGCATTATATTTGTATTTGTATATCTACGACTCGAATGCAAGGATTCTGTCGTAGATATTATCTCGTCGGATATGTCGTATCTTAGCCACCCCGTTACCTTGATGACCCTGTCGTAGACGTCCATGGCGCGCACCCACAGACAGAGGCCCTCGCACGCCGAGGACACCTTCGCGATCACGGCCGGGTCGAAGTCGCGGTCCGGGATGTACCTGATATGGAACAACACTTCCATATACTGCTTGCTGAGACCGAGTTTTTTACGTATTCGTTTTCGACAAAGCTACTTCATTTTGTATGAAATCGACATAGCGCCATCTACCGACAAACAGTCGAAGTAGAGCCAATCCCATACTAAATCAAATTAACGTATCGAAATCGATTACGTTAGAAAACAGCCACCACGTAGGTACTTCTGTATCTGGTATTTAAATACCACATAACACTTAATCATGTCACTTGATATAGGTTGTCTATTGTTGATCGAGGCTCTATAGGGCTTTCACACAAATTGATTAGTGCACATTTGGTATCTTCTAATTAATTAATTAACATTAGATGTTTTTACCACGTCGGCTGGTAAACAAGCATACAGCCCGCCTGATGTGAAGCGGATCATCATCATCATCATCAGGTCATTTTAGTCTCCACTACAGGAGCACGACCCTCTCTCGTCCGTCCCAGACAGAAGGAGGATTTGGCCTACACTCCCCACGCTGGCCAGACGGGTTGGGGAGGCCTGATCGATGTTTTATAATGTATTTCCCTTAGTCGCCTTGTACGACATCCACGGGAAGCGACGGTCTGATTCTATTCTAGTCTGCCGGAAACCACACGGCCATATGAAGCGGATACCGTAGCTATATTAACGCTCGCAATAGAGCAACTCTTTCCTTTCTGATGACCTCGCTCATTCGCAGGAACTCTTTGATACAAAACTTGGTTGAGTTCGAGATAAATAAACCCAGCAGTTGAGATGAATGGGTTTTGATGATCATAATTACTCTTACCTGTCTCTAATCTTCTTCATAATAGGCGGCGGTATGTTGTCTCTGTCGTAGTTCCTGAGGCTGTCCAGGAACTTCATATCGCCGAGCATCTTCTGCGATGGACCCCAGAAGTCCTCGAATGGTTTACCTGCAGATGTATATAACACCAGGCAACACTGATTATACTCCGACCGGTGCTTAACAAGCATACGACCAGCCTGATACAAGCGGTTATAATCACGTACTGAGCGATTCCAGAGGAGTTTTCTGAAATGATCTGAAACTAGGCCGCGATTGACGTTCATTGACTCGCGTTTTTACAATAGTTAGGCCGACACGCGCCGGCATTTCGGGGTTAGAAATTTGCTTAGAGAACCACCTTACTGCTATAGCAATAAGGAGCTTTTTAGGTACTTCACGCGATTTTTGAGGTTTTACCTCATTAACATAAAAACTGTGGTAGCTGAAGGTAGGGTTGCCATCTCTAAAGACTAGCAACAAGGACAAGAAGCGTGAAGACTCCGGATTTTGAATCTAAAAACCCTGTCATGTTATTAGTGTTTTTTATTCTGTGACAAAAGGGATATTCGCAGCATGGAGCGGGCGGTGGTGATTTAAAACTTTTATCCCTGGAGTACAAATGAAACGCCCTCCAAATTAGGACAATTCCGAACGGATGGTTAGCCCTAGCTGAAGCCACCGCTATACTTTTCCTGTAATATTTACGTTTGCTTCTATCGCGTCTAATTATTTCAGATTTTTCTTTTTGTAAATTTCGGAGATAAGGGGAGGGGGAGAATGATATTTTTTTTGTAGCGGTTTGCATAAAATAGCGAGCGGAAAAAGTGATGATATGAGGGTTCCAAAACCCGTTACCGTTGGCGTCCATCTTCCGGTCGCCCTTGATGCCCTTCATGACGCAGACGGCCTCCATGACGAGCTTGACGCCGGCGGGCGGGTTCTTCATGGACTTGACGAGCGTGATGTCGGCCGGCTTCAGCGTCTTGAGGGCGTCCACGGCGGCCGCCAGCGCCGGCACGGCCTCGGCCAGGTCCGACTCGCAGTCGTCCTTGATGGCCTGCGCGGCCGCCGCCGCCTCGTTGGCCAGCGCCTCGTCCGCGCCCACGATCTGACACACAACACACAACCTCGGCCAGGTCCGACTCGCAGTCGTCCTTGATGGCCTGCGCGGCCGCCGCCGCCTCGTTGGCCAGCGCCTCGTCCGCGCCCACGATCTGACACACAACACACAACCTCGGCCAGGTCCGACTCGCAGTCGTCCTTGATGGCCTGCGCGGCCGCCGCCGCCTCGTTGGCCAGCGCCTCGTCCGCGCCCACGATCTGACACACATCCACGGACCTATTTGATACCGAGGGTCACGGCTTCGATTCCCGCACGAGACGACCATTTTCATTGTCTGTCTTGGGCCGGTTTTTTACTATTTGGAAATGAATAGACTCCAAAACCACTGAACTGATTTTGATGAAACTTGTCACAATTGAAGACCTTGACTTGCTTGAGGTTTGCGTCGAAAAATAATTGAGATCGATCATGTCCTTGAGGAATGATCATCAAATATTTTATTGATATCAATGGAAAACATACACTCAGCTCCACTCAAGCTTGATTTCGGCCCCGTGGGCTAGAATCCGACCTAGTTGTATCATCATCATAATAAATACACTGAAGTTTCACATCTATACCAGTATTAGCAGTTAAGTAACATTCTTAGTCACACACAGGTGAAGCTAATAAAAGCGTATTAAAATAAAAGAAGCCGGACCTCCTTCTGTTTCTCGACAACGACGGTGTCCTGTTCGATCTTGATCATGAGTTTCTCGGTCTTGTCGGAGGTCTCCACGAGCTGCGGCTGCAGGTCCCGCAGGTTCTGCTGCATCACCGCCACCTGCCCCGCCGCGAAGTCCAGCTGCTCGAGACCAGTCTCGTAGCTGACAAATTATATACGCACGTTCTTTAACGGTACAAGCCTACATTTCATCGCTGAGTTTCCTATGTAGCCAGGATTAGCAGCGACAAACAACGCAAACGCTATCTCGGGGATAAAACTACGGCTGCATTGATAGTCAACGAATTTAATCAGAAAAATGAGTAGGAGGTTAGAATTTAACTACCTATTGGCGATACACACGTTAGGTTTTATTGTGCGCATTTGGCCCAATTCGTAATACTCTTTTTTTTTTATACTACGTCGGTTGGCAGACAAGCATACGGCCCGCTTGATGTGAATAGCCATATTAACGCACGCAACATAAAATATCGCTCGCGCGCCGCCACCCCCGCTGCCATTGCAGCATCTCTGGTGACCTCACTTGCTCGCAGAAACACAACAGCCCTCAAGGGAACCGTTATTTGGCTGCGGTATTCTGTGAGGTGGAGGTACATTCCCCAGTCATAGCTTACAATTACGCTCCCTACCTCTCTTATCGCCAGAGCTTCGTTTGTCAGTCAGCAGGGTGCACCGCGTGCAGGTGAAGTTGACTTTGGTTCAAAGATGTTGATGAACCACTTACACCCCAAAGTACGTCTTTGACTGGATGTTTGTGTTGTAACTTTGAATTAGTGTCTTTGTTTGTACGATAAAGTTGTCTTTTTTGGAAGTAGTCGTGTTAGTAACTTGTCGTTTTAGGAAGTTGTCGTTCTCAGCCTGAGGGGTCCAGTGTAAACTCTCTATTTATTCGTACTTTTCCAATTTGACCAACAGCGAATACGAATTGGCAATTGGCTAAATTCGCTGTGAATCTTATTTACTGTTGGTCCAATTATGAGTAGTTTATCAATTAAATTGATTTAGGTACTCACCGAATCCTCGCCTTGGTTATCTGGTCTACTTTCAGCGCGTACAAACTTTGGAAGGCCTTAATCAGCTCCAGGTAACTCGTCGGGGTGACGTACACCTTTCTCTTCTGTTCTGAGTAAAATCTGAGAAGATATATTGTTTTAGGTATTTTTCTTTATTTAGGAGGGGGGCAAACAAGCATGTGGGTCACCTGATGGAAAGCAATCACCACCGACCATGAAGATCAGCAACACCAAGGGGTCGCCGATCCGTTGCCAGCCTATACTCCTTCCTGGTGATCTCACTCACTCGTAGGAACACAACAACCCTCAAGGAAATTGTTATTTGGCTACGGTATTCTGTGAAGTGGAGGTACTTTCCCAGTCGAGCAACTTACAAAATACGCAATAACCTACCTAATATTTAATTTAGTGGGGTGTAAGTGGTTCATCAATAACTTTGAACCAAAGCCAACTTCACCTGCACGCGGTGCACCCTGCTGACTGACAAACGAAGCTCTGGCGAAAAGAGAGGTAGGGAGCGTAATTGTAAGCTACCCGACTGGTGAATGTACCTACACCTCACAGAATACCGCAGTCAAATAACGGTTCCCTTGAGGGCTGTTGTGTTCCTGCGAGTGAGTGAGGTCACCAGAAAGGAAGGAGATGCTGCGGTAGCAGCGGGGGTGGCGGCGTGCGAGCGATATTTTATGTTGCGAGCGTTCATACGGTTACGGCCGTATGCTTGTCTGCCACCCGACGTAGTATAAAAAGAAAAAAAAGAAGCCAAATAACAATTCCCTTGAGGGTTGTTGTGTTCCTGCGAGTGAGGGAGGTCCCCAGAAAAGAAGGAGATGCTGCGTTGGCAGCGGGGGTGGCGGCGCGCAAGTGATATATTATAATGCGAGCGTTAATACGGTTACGGTAACCGCTTCACATCAGGCGGGTCGTATGCTTGTCTGCCACCCGACGTAGTAGTAGTAAGGTGAGGTTGGCTTTGGTTCAAAGATGTTGATGAACTACTTACACCCCAAAAAAAAAGTTACTACTCTGCTTCTGGGTTACATTCTATACTAATCCTCCTGCAGATCAAAGAGACACATGTATGAGAGTAGTGAGGTGTTGTCGTAAGATGACAGTTGTTAATCCCAGCGAGTGGATTTTGGGCAGCTTGTGACCACTTGCCTCCGTCAATTTATAGTTAAGCAGCGTGGTGGAGTATACTCTAAATCTATTCTATCGAGGCTTCGAGGCTCGAAACCCCATCGAGTCTCCTATCTATCCTAACAATGAGATACAATTGAGTTGACGACGTACGTGGTGCTAATGCATTTTATAAGTAGTGGATTCCTTGTTAATGCAAACTATAGTTGTCGTGTCCCCGCTCTAGGAGCAGCGTTGTCCGTTGATCCGCGCTACGAATTTGTTATACACATTCTGTTGCACATCGGCGCGAATAAACCAGTAAATTTGCCAATTGAAAACATAATTGTTGAAGCATAGTATGAATGAGCTTGTTCGCCCTGTAGAACAAGCACACGATTCCGCAAGTAAAAGCAAATATCCTTCGTTCTTTGGTGGAGGACAGTCGCGAACAACTTGTGTCGAACATAGAGAGCATACTAAGTAGAGTGTCCGACTGGGGCGACAGAACTTAGTGCGATTTAACCCCTCTAAGACACAAGTCTGCGCGTTCACCGCTAAGAAAACCTAAACATATAAATTATTTCCTTCTCACATCCTCTTTAGCGATAATTTGTTACGCGGGGGTCGAGACCCCGGAGTCTGGCCCGGGCAAATAATATTTTTTTTCAAGGTTCGTACACGCAGAAGCGCAAGATTCCACTGACTTTTTTATACCACTATAGTAGCAAACAAGCATACGGCCCGCCTGATGTAACCTTAGCCTATGAACGGTAGACTGAGTGGATCCCTAGTTAATGTCGAAGCTATCCCTCTGCGGCGGGTACCTGTCGCTGAGCGCCACGACGCTGGTGTGGAACAGCTGGCACATGTGCACGCAGCGCGCGCCGACTTCTTCTTCGACGCCGGCCAGCCGCGAGATGAACATCGACGCCACGCGCTGCAGCGCCTCCGGCGGCCACGCCGTGAACCTAACCACCACACTCACATATACTACTAGATATGAGACATCTCGCTCGATATATTTTGTTTGTTTGTTTGTATTATCTTTATTGTTCAAGTTGCATAATTAATTAGTACATGAAAAGTAAACCGGTACAAAGGCGGACTTATCCCACATGGCGACCTCTTCCAGACTAACTGAAGAACGCGAAGTGGACATTAATTATATTATTATATTTTAATTATGTTTACTTCTTATTGCACTTATGTAGGCTCTATAAAAAAGAACTAGATATATTTGGCACTGCAAATATTCTCGATCACAACTGCTCCCAAAATCCAATTCCAAATTATACTACTGGTTGTATTTCTGCAACAGGGTCGTAATCCAGACCACGCGGACCCTCTGATATCAATTTAGAACGCGAGCGGTTTCAAACGGCAGTTTTTTTTATTTGATAGAGTGTACAATTCATAGAGTGTTTTAACTTTAATGATCAGATCGCATTCAAAGACCTACAGACTTCGATTTTGAAATCTATCGGTACAGTAACTAAACATATCCAAAATGGTATCGACAAATTTTCTAACAACCGAGTCGCATTTTGAATCCATACAAACCTCAGATATCAATTTTATTAGGAATCGACTCAGTAACTAAAAACATCATAATGGCTGCACTTAATGAGACGGTTGAATCAGTTCTTATGACATGCCCTTCCCGATAGAAAGACTAGCATTCTCTGCAAGTAGTATATACCATAAATACAACAATTGATGATTGTGCTAGACCAAAAGAAATATTCTTAATCGATTGAATAAATCCGATAACATGACCATCACTAAGCAATGCCTGAAAATAGAAACTAACTAGTCGAAGGTGCAGCAGTTGATGAGTGAAGGGAAAACTAACCAGTCGATGGCGCAGCAGTTGATGAGTGAAAGGAAAACTAACCAGTCGATGGTGCAGCAGTTGATGAGTGAAAGGAAAACTAACCAGTCGATGGTGCAGCAGTTGATGAGTGAAGGGAAAACTAACCAGTCGATGGCGCAGCAGTTGATGAGTGAAAGGAAAACTAACCAGTCGATGGCGCAGCAGTTGATGAGTGAAAGGAAAACTAACCAGTCGATGGTGCAGCAGTTGATGAGTGAAGGGAAAACTAACCAGTCGATGGCGCAGCAGTTGATGAGTGAAAGGAAAACTAACCAGTCGATGGTGCAGCAGTTGATGAGTGAAGGGAAAACTAACCAGTCGATGGCGCAGCAGTTGATGAGTGAAAGGAAAACTAACCAGTCGATGGTGCAGCAGTTGATGAGTGAAGGGAAAACTAACCAGTCGATGGCGCAGCAGTTGATGAGTGAAAGGAAAACTAACCAGTCGATGGTGCAGCAGTTGATGAGTGAAAGGAAAACTAACCAGTCGATGGCGCAGCAGTTGATGAGTGAAAGGAAAACTAATCAGTCGATGGCGCAGCAGTTGATGAGTGAAAGGAAAACTAACCAGTCGATGGCGCAGCAGTTGATGAGTGAAAGGAAAACTAATCAGTCGATGGCGCAGCAGTTGATGAGTGAAAGGAAAACTAACCAGTCGATGGCGCAGCAGTTGATGAGTGAAAGGAAAACTAATCAGTCGATGGCGCAGCAGTTGATGAGTGAAAGGAAAACTAACCAGTCGATGGTGCAGCAGTTGATGAGTGAAGGGAACATTCTGAGTCTGTTCCGGAACGAGTCGCCGATGGGAGACATGGCCATCACGATGCGAAGGTTGGCCTTCACCCGCTCCACGTAGAAACCGAACATCGCCAGGGGCGTTGTCTCGATCTTCTTGCCCTTCAATTATACAAAAGAAATTTGTTGGAGTAAAGCCCCTTCGCATATTTGTTTATTAATTTGTATATTGCAGATTTATATGTAACAGGTGGCATAAGTAAATGAACATCATCATCATCATCATCAGCCTGTATCTACCCACTGCTGGATATAAGCCTTCCCCAATGCTTTCCACCAGATACGATCCTCCGCCTTCCGCATCCAGCCGCTCCCAGCCGCTTTCTTAAGGTCATCGGACCATCTAGTAGGAGGGCGTCCAACACTTCGTCGTCCTATGCGCGGCCTCCACTCTAATAACTTCCTCCCCCATCTGCCATCACTTACTCGGCAGATGTGACCGGCCCATTGCCACTTCAGCTTGCAAACTCTTAAGGCTATGTCGACCACTTTAGTTCTCCGTCGAATTTCTTCATTTCGGATTCGATCCCGCAGAGAAACCCCGAGCATAGCCCTCTCCATCGCTCGCTGCGCGACCTTTAGCCTGTGGACCAGTCCGATGGTCAGTGTCCAAGTCTCTGCACCATATGTCATTGCAGGGAGGACGCACTGGTTGAAGACTTTAGTCTTCAAGCATTGGGGTATCTGTGCGGCGAAGATGTGCCGAAGCTTTCTAAAAGCTGCCCAGCCCAGTCGAATGCGTCTATCGATCTCTTTGTTGAAATTACCCCGGCCAAGCTGTATGGAATGTCCGAGGTAGACATAGTCTTTAACTACTTCAATAGCTGCATTCTCTACGATAACCGGGCTAGGGATGACAAAATCGTTGTACATGACTTTCGTCTTGTCGAAATTCATCCCCAGCCCCACACGTCGAGATGCAGCATTGAGATCGACCAACATACGACCGAGATCCTCCAGCGATTCAGCCATTATGACCACGTCGTCGGCAAACCGAAGGTGTGAGATGTACTCGCCATTCACGCTGACGCCCCGTTTTTTCCAGCCCAGCGTCTTAAATACGTCTTCCAGAGCAGCGGTGAATAGTTTCGGGGAAATGACATCTCCTTGACGTACTCCCCGCTGCAGCTGGATAGGCTTAGACTGCTGGTCCTGGACTCGGACTGTCATTGTCGCAGCGCTATACAACCATCTCAGCACCTCGATATAGCGGTGGTCAACTTGGCACCGCTGTAAGGATTCCAGAACAGACCAAGTTTCGATGGAGTCGAAGGCTTTTTCGTAATCCACAAAAGCCACACAGAACGGCAAATTGTACTCTGTGGTTTTCTGCACAATCTGCCGCAATGTATATATGTGGTCCACGGTACTATAGCCTTTACGAAACCCAGCCTGTTCCGGTGGCTGGTAGTCATCAAGCCTTTGGGCGAGACGATTCGTGATAACCCTTGAAAACAGCTTGTACACGTGGGTCAGGAGTGAGATCGGTCTATAATTCTTCAATAAGGTTTTGTCACCTTTTTTGAAGAACAAGACGACCAAACTCCTGGTCCACGCGACTGGTGCGGTCCCATTGTGAATGACGGAATCAAACAGACGTTGTAGTTCCTTTAGAACCGGAGTTCCTCCAGCTTTCAACAGTTCTGTTGTAATTCCGTCCTCAACGGGAGCCTTACCATTTTTCAGCTGTTCAAGGGCTATCCTAATCTCACCCAGGCTGATGTCTGGAATATCCTCGGTTTCGTGTCGGATTAGCGGGGCTCGGCGATCACTTACACGAGCAGCTGGTGTAGGGACAGGTGCATGTGCAGCATAGAGTTCGCCGTAAAATCTCTCCACCTCCGCGATGATCTCTGGCTTAGAAGACACGACTCGACCATCCTCTAGTTTGAGCTTCGACAGATACGCTCTTTCAGAAGGCCGAGAAAAGACTTTCAGCCCTTTGTTGCGCGCTATCACGTCCTCAACTCGTTTAGCATTGAAGACGCGATAGTCCCGCCGTATCAGCCTTCTGATCCGCTTATTTAAAGCTGCATATTCTGTCGAAGCCCTAACAGACGCTGTCGCCTCTCGTCTCTTCTGCATAAGAGCCAGAGTTTCGCTAGAGAGCTTGGCCTCTCGAGCTCTATGCTGCCGCCCAAAGTGTTTACTGCCGACTTCGTATAGTGTTGCCCCTATTCTCTCTGATGCCTCGTCCATGTCCGCAGTGGTTTCCAACGAGTTGAATCGGTTTTGAAGTTCCAGTTGGAACTTTTCCGAAGCTTGAGTGATCTGAGGAAGAGTTGGACGTAGATTCGACTTTATCATACGGGCTCTTTCGAGTTTATAGCTGATATTTAGGGTGCCTCGTACAAGTCGGTGGTCGCTACCGGTACCAAACCTATTAACCACCGAGACATCCCTAAATATCCGCCTTTTATCCGTTATGATAAAGTCGATCTCATTCCTAGTCACTTTATCGGGGCTTTGCCAGGTCCATTTCCTCTGGGGCTTCTTTTTAAAGAACGAGTTCATCAAAAAGAGCCCCTCCATTTGGAGGAAATTTAACAGCATTTGCCCCCTGTGGTTCCTCGACCCGAAACCAAACCCTCCGACGACCGATTCGTCGCATTCTTGTACTCCCACCTTGGCATTGAAGTCCCCGACAACAACTGTGAAGTGGGTCTTGGTGGTATTATGTATGGCCTTTGAAATGTCTTCATACATGGCCTCGACCTCTTCATCCTGGTGTGTCGTCGTTGGAGCATATACCTGTACTACTTTCAAAGAGTATCTCTTCGTCAGTTTTAGTACAAGATATGCTACCCTCGACGACACACTGGATACCTCCACTACGTTGTTGACGAGAGCTTTATGGACGAGGAACCCGACACCGCCCTGGGAGAGCTGGTCTCCTTCACGGTAGTAGAAGAGGTTGCCAGATTCGAGTATCACGGTATCCTCTCCCTCTCGTCGGATTTCCGACAGGCCCAGAATCTGGCATTTGACTGACCTCAGTTCTACTTCCAGCTCTCCTACATCCTCGTCGCGCCTCAATGTCCTTGTATTAAATGTGCCAATAGTCAGTTGTTGGTGGTGGCCTGCCAACCGGAGATTGTTCGCACCCCCCGCCCTGCCGGAACCGATACCGCCACCTTGGCACGGGATAGCAGGGCTGCCGGGTACTGGGGGCCATATATTTCGGTTTGTGTGCATTGGTGAGTAATGCCCTTAAGTCGCCACGCTGGGCAGGCGGGTTGGCGACTGTCGCCAGAGCCTCGTCCGTTTATCGGCAGGGTGCACCGCGTGCAGGTGAGGTTGGCTTTGGCTCCGAAGATGGTACTGAGCCACTTACACCCCAAAATTTTACAGCGTAAAATGAACATGCCTAAATCAAATCAAATAAATCAAAATATCTTTATTCCTTGGACTTTATAAAGTACTTAGAAACGTCATACAAATTAAATATAAGAACATGTATCTAAATCATTATTACTAGCTTAGATTCACTTTCGTCACACTATCTTGAATGTGAAAGTAAAGTTAAGTAAATTTAAGTGCCTAGGCTTACATATTACCCTAGAAGCTCTTAGCGGACTCCATACAATACAATACTACTAGACTAGCGCAAAAGGCTCTATCAAAACAGAGGTAGTTTACAGCGTAATTGTAAGCTGCCCGACTGGGGAAGTATCTCCAGCTCACAGAATACCGCAGCCAAATAACAATTCCCTTGAACGACGATTTTGGTTCCAAATTTGATGATTGAAAGTATATGAGTAGGCAATTTGTTCATGCAAACAACTGCCGGCCGGTACCCACCCACTACCGTTAGTAGTTGCATGCGACTGCCGTGGCTGCTTTGGTCGTCTCTGCTCCAGCTTCTGTGGTCGTCTCGGCGAATTTCCAACATTTGAAACAGAAGAAACTCGCGACTGCAGCCGCCACGACTGCCGTGGTCGTCTCTGCGACACGTGTTTCGCCTCAGCGCGAGGCATTCTCAGGCGATCTGTAGATGTTGGTGGTTAGAACAACAACCTACAAAAAAAAAAAAGAATATGAGCACTCACAGCGTCCCTGACGGCGAGTTGCATCTTATCCAGGATCTCGACCTTCTCGTCCATGCCGTACAGGTTGGGTATATCGCCTGTATTGAGCAGCATGTTTATGTCTTCCACCATACCCTCGTACATGATCTAGATAAACAAATAGGGGTAGTCAGCTTTATTTAGGAAAATATTAAATTGATCCACAAAAAACAAACCTGATTTGCACATCAAATTAATCTGATCGCACATCAAATCCTGCATTTGATGTGCAATAAGTATTTCGTGATGTGCAAAATAGGTTAGGTTAGGTTAGGTTTGCAATCTATTTATTTAATGTTACGTTAAATAGTATCCCTTTATTTATATGGGGATGATCTACAAATATATGTACAAAGCACCGTGGAAAATTTTAACAATGCAATAGCCGACTTAAATAAAGATCACTGCAGTATTAGTTCATGGTCCGCAAACTTCGGTATACATGTTAACCCCGCTAAATGTCAGGCGATTGTCGTGGGTAGTTCTCGACAGATTGCCAAAATGGATTTAAATTCTGTATCTTCCATCGTGTTTGAAAACTCCATTATACCTTTTGGACACACTGTTAAAAACCTTGGCCTGCATAAAGACGCTACTTTGAGATGGACAACCCAAGTTGTAGAGGTAAGCCGTGCAGTCATGTCTACCTTACGATCCCTTAATCGGTTTAGGAATTTTCTCCCCATTACTACTAAGGTCACTCTTGTCAAATCCCTTATTTTTCCTATCATTGATTATGCCGATGTCTGTTATCCAGATCTAAATGTTGATCTTCTTAACAAACTGGACCGACTTGTTAATAACGCTATCCGTTTCATTTTCTGTCTCCGTAAATTTGATGATGTCTCTACATATCGGTCTTAGCTTAAATGACTCCCCATTCGTCAACGCAGTCAACAACGGTTGCTCTGTACTCTTCACTCTATTCTTACTAGTCCCCTTTCTCCTGAATACTTAAAAAGTAAGTTTCAGTATATATGTGATTCTCATGACCGTCAACTTCGATCTGGTAATTCTCTTTCGCTCACTACTCCGCTTTTTCGCTCAGGTTTTATGTCTGATTCCTTTACATTACAGGCATCACGACTTTGGAACGCGCTACCTATCCCATTAAGAAAAATACCAAATAAATTTAATTTATTTGGTATTTTTCTAACTCAAAAAGAAAGTTTATGCTAACCACTTAAACAGCTTAATTCAGCCGTGAGTCGTCTGGCATGTTTATGTATGTTTATATTATATATATATATATATATGTGTGTATGTATGTATATATATGGATATGTATGTATGGATGTAGTGTATGTATGTGTATATAGGTAAGTATAAATATAGTTTACGTATAGTTTATAGTCACTATTTCTGGTTTTGTTATATATTCTTAAACCGCATTCGTGGATGTCTGCACTTCGCGAAGGTTGACTGGTAGAGAATGTTTTTTCTTATATGAGAGGGGGTTGCGACATGGGAGCCTTCAAGAACGAGTCTATATTTCCCTTAAAAGGCTGGCAACGGATCGTTGATCCCTTGGTATTGTTGATCTCCATGGGCGGTGGAGATTGCTTTGCATCAGGTGACCCATATTCTCGTTTACCACTCTCTCAAATAAAAATAACAGAAACAAGCATAAGTCTCGCCTTATGAACTATAGTTACCGAAGATTATGAACGTTTATAACACCACGGGCATCATATGCGAGAAACCTCTTCACGCCATTTCTAAAGAACCCCATGCTATAGTCTACCGGGGAAACCTGCAAAGTCAGTTCACTCCTCATTATTACGTGGGGTGTAAGGTTCATCAACATCTT
The DNA here is from genome assembly GCA_937001555.2 of Hypsopygia costalis. NCBI lineage: Eukaryota > Metazoa > Arthropoda > Insecta > Lepidoptera > Pyralidae > Hypsopygia > Hypsopygia costalis. Next base: position 2,046,496 of record OW443334.2, read on the forward strand.
TGATCCTAAGCTAACTTCGCAGCCAAATAACAGTTCCCTTGAGGGTTGTTGTGTTCCTGCCAGTGAGTAAAGTCACCAGAAAGGAAGGAGATCCTGCGTTGCCTGCGATGGAAGCGGCGCGCGAGCGATAATTTATGTTGCGAGCGTTAATATGGCTGCGGTAACCGCGTCACATCGGGCGGGTAGTGTTGTTGTCTGCCACCCGACGTAGTATAAAAAAAAACGCGGGAAGAAACAATTTGCCAGAGTTCAAGGACAGCTGGCACCAAAATCTAAATTGTCAGTATAAATATATATATATAAATATTTCAGAACAATTTACACAGCGCCATCTAGTCCCAAATTAAGCTCAAAGCTTGTACTGTACCACGGGTACTAGACAACTGATGATAAAAAACACCCAGACCAAGACAAACAGACATGTTCATGCACAGAAATATTTGTCTTGTGCGGGGATCGAACCCGCGACCTCGGAGTCCAAGTAGCCATTGCTAGCCATTCGACCACCGGGCTCTACGAGAGATACGAACCTGGTTGTCAGCGAACAAGAACACGATGGGTTTCCCGATGATGCCGGCCTTCATGAGCAGCTTGCGGATGTCGTCCCGCCATTCGTTCTGCCCGTACACGCGGGATATCTCGATCTGAAACAAACACATAGAGGGCGCCACTGAATAACAATCCGCTGCATCATCATCATCAGGTCCATTTTAGTCTCCACTACAGGAGCATGACCATCTCTCGTCCGTCCTAGACGGAAGGAGGATTTGCCCTACACTCCCCACGCTGGCCAGACTGGGTTGGGGAGGCCTGATCGATGTTTGATAATGTATTTCCCTTAGTCGCTTTTACGGAAGAAACAGAGTGATTCTATTCTAGTCTGCCGGAAACTACACGGCCATATCAGCAGTTAAATACAATAGATCATACTCACGCAGTTCCCTATAAGATGGCACTGCTGGATATTGCAATCGGCGATTGAGGCCGCTTGACAGTACGACGAGTATTGGTCATACAACATATCAAGACAGTTGGCTCTTCTACGGTATCACATACGACTCACAGAATACTGCAGCCAAATAACAATTCCCTTAAGGGGTTGTTGTGTTCCTACGAGTGAATGAGGTCACCAGGAAAAAAAAAATTAGTATAGGCTGGCAACGGATCGGCGACCCCTTGATGTTGCTTATCTCCATGGGCGATGGTGAATGCTTTCCTTCAGGTGACCACCAAGCTCGTTTTCCCCCCTCTCATATATAAAAAAATATATTCTAGTTTTCACCAGCGATTTCGTATCATCATCATCATCTCAGCCATTGAAAGTCCACTGCTGGACATAGGCCTCCCCTCTAGATCTCCAATAAGACCGGTTGGAAGCGGCTTGCATCCAGCCTATTTCGTATGCTCGTGAATAATAAATAAATATTCCTGGACAGTTAGTTTGGGACTTGACGGTGCTGTGTAATTACGCCGTCAAGTCCAAACTAAGCAAAGCTTGTATGTAAGCTATGGGTAATAGATAACTGATATTATACTTAAATACATTTTTTTGTAAACACATACTTATAATACATAGAAATTACCAAGACCAATACAAACAGATATGTTCAGCACCGCGACCTCGACCTTCGGGACTCGAACCCGCGACCTCGGAGTCAACGTGGCCATTGCTAGTCATTCGACCACCGAGCTCATCTAAATGAACGTGAACGAGTGTGTTCGGTACTGAATTGACATTCGTTCACCCTACATATAGCCGCGCGGCTCACAATTAAGTTTAGTACATTAACAGTAATTTGTATCGAATAACTAACAGTAACAATTTATATTTCTTCTTCAATCTCAACATCTCACCGCAGTATACGCCGCAACAAAGTGCGTGTGCGGCGCACAAACTGTTCTAGATTTGACTTAAGGGGAAGTGAGGTCAATACATGAGCTGCAAAGAATCGCCATGCTGCAAGTAAGCAGTGACGCAACTAGAACGGTGCTAGTCAAGCTCAGGCACAAAACGCAGACTCTAGAGGGGCGCGAAGGAATGCGTGGAATTTGACTTCCCCTCTTGGCAATGTGATCACACTCCTAGAGAAAATGGTGTGCTCTTTGATCGAATTCATGATGTAACTACGAGTAGCCTATACATACTTGTACGACATTCATTTCGAGTATGCTAGCTGCCAACTTCACAGCACTGCTGCGACCGCTGCCGCCAACACCAACCAGCAACAGGTTACCTGGCAAATAGAGTTGTTGATACAATTAGAAATTAAATTTAGTATGGCACCGAGCGAGCTATGATTTCAAGCGTGCCATATATTTATTTTCCACCTCACCCAGTATATTTTTTTGGGGTGTAAGAGCTCAAGACCATCTTTAGAGCCTAAGTCAACTTCACCTGCACGTGGTGCATTCTGCTGATTCAGTGACGAGGCTCTGGCACAAAGAGAGGTATCGAAAAACGAGAGGTAGGGCAGCGTAAGTATAAGCTGCCCGACTAGGGAAGTACCTCCACCTCAAAGAATACCGCACCCAAATAACAATTCCCTTGAGAGTTGTTGTGTTCCTGCGTGTGACTGTGGTCACCAGGAAGAAAGGAGTGGCATGCTGCATTGACAGCGGGAATGGCGACGCGCAAGGGATATTTTATATTGCGAGAGTTGAAATGGTAACCGCTTTACATCAGGCCGGCCGTGTGCTTGTTTGCTCCGTGACGTAGTATAAAAAAATTGAGTATATAAAAACGATGAAACTTGTGACCCTGACCATTGTCCTGCAGCAACACCCTGGTGCACCGCGATATATGGTCGAGGGCGTATCTGAACATCACCAGCGACATCGGGGACGAGGACACCACGTTGTACTCCTCCAGGTAGTACTCCATCTTGACCGCCATGTCGTCCAGATCTTGGACCTGGGCAATAATAATAATTTTAACAAAAAAGAACCGACTCCAAACATTACTCTATATTTATGTATGTAGATACAGGCTGATAGTGATGATATAAAAATATGGGACCAATCTTGAAGAAGATACTTTTTCAAATAAAAAAAGTTTTTTCAAATCGGTTTATAAATGACGGAGTATTGAAATAACAAACCTAACAGTGGGTAGATACAGGCTGATGATGATGATGTTTATTTGATTGTTAAAGTAGTATTAGACACATGTTCTTATATTTAATTTGTATGACGTTTCTAAGTGCTTTATAAAGTCCAAGGAATAAATACATTTTGATTTGATTTGATGAAAAAAATATGGGACCAATCTGGAATCTCTTTCAAATATTTTTTCTTTCAAAACGGTTTATAAATCACGGAGTAATTAAGTAACAACATTAAAAAAAAAATTTTGACATGAGAGGTGTGTGGCGGCGGACGAGGGGGGGGGGGGGGGGGGCAAACGAACATGACGGAAAGCAATCACTACCGCCCATGTAGATAAGAAAGACCAAGGGGTCGCCGATCCATTGCCAGCCTATACTCCTTCCTTTCTTTTTTTCTGGTGACCTCACTCACTCGCAGGAACACAACAATCCTCAAGGGAATTGTTATTTGGCTACGGTATTTTTCGAGGTGGAGGTACTTCCCCAGTCGGGCAGATTAAAAAATACGCTATACTCTACCTCTCATTTTGCCAGAGGACAGAGGGCTTTGGTTCAAAAACACTTACACCCTAAATGAAATAAAAAAAAATTCTGTTCACCTGATCATAAATTTTGGGATCAGCATCAGGTTCCATGTAGTTTCCGAAGAATATGTTGGCCGCGTGGGTACTGGCCAGCTTCTCGCCATCGGGGATGTAGCCCATCTCGTTCATCACCTGGTCCATGTGCACGCGGAAGTTACTGTACACCGCCTTGTATACTATGTCGAACAACTTTTGCCTGTCAAATAAAATCAAATCAAAATATCTTTATTCCTAGGACTTTATAAAGTACTTAGAAACGTCATACAAATTAAATATAAGAACATCTCAGTATCTAAATCATTACTACTCTAAATCCGCAGAGCTTAGATTCACTTTCGTCACACTATCTTGAATGTGAAAGTGAATTTAAGTGCCAGTTCCGGCGACGGGGCTTCTTGAGAAGAACTGGCAAGAAACTCAAGGCAGACTCTTTTAATTGCCAATATCGTCAAACGTTTAATTACAAAAGATTTGTTATGTGCTTTTACCCGCGGCTTTGCCCGCATTTACATTCTTGACGGGAATATGTTTTTGAAATTGCTTCCCCATCTGCCCGTGGTGCACCCGGCTGACTAACAAACGAGGCGATAAGAGGGGTTAGGACATAATGTATTTTTTTAAGCTGCCCGACTGGGGAGGTACCTCCACCTCACAAAATAGCGCAGCCAAATAACAATTCCCTTGAGGGTTGTTGTGGTCCTGCGAGTGAGTGAGGTCACCAAGAAGGAAGGAGTATAGGCTGGAAACGGGTTGGCGACCCTGTGATTGCTTCTATCAGGTGCCCCACATGCACGTTTGTCTCCCTCTCATATAAAAAAAAAGAAACTAGTTTTATTGACGGACTTTTTTTATCATAAGTAACTATCATAAAAAAGTATACTCTTTGTAATTGATGATCATCACGCCTGTCTCCCGTTAGGTTATATAGAGAGTACGAAACGCCAGGTGCACAGATCCAGACATACCTCCTTTGCTTCTTCCACATTCATTAACCTCCTCATGCAGGCCCGTCGATTTCGAGTGCTTTCAATTTTACCCTTTATCAACACATCGCGTATTTGGACATTGTACGCCTACAGCGACTCTTACCGACATTTCCACTCACTTTCGCTCGATAAACCTGTAACTCTTTCGTGACTCTCTTCTTTTTGCTTTCTCTCCAAACCACCTTAACATACCCTAGTTTTTTATACATAAAGTTTAAATAAATAAATTGCCATATTGCTGTGTCTCACATTGCTAACAGAGGAAGTTCAATTCCAAAAGCTTCTTACTCTTACTAATTTCTTCTGATTAAATTCGTTGTGAGTTCCAAGGTAACCATAGTTTTACCCTCGGGACTGCAATGGAGTTCATTGTTCATTGCTTTTTTGGTAATCGCCGCTGTTAATCCTGGCTATACAGGAGATACAGTGGTGGAAATGTGTAGTGGGCCCCGTCCAAATAAAATAAATATGCGAGACTGGTACCAGTAAATACAATTGATGACTAAACAACAAGTATCCATGGCAAAACAATAAAAAAAATGTTTGTTTGGCTCCTACATGTGGGAAACGGGCACAAGCAGGATGTTCTTAATGTGTAAGTATCCAGAGCCGATAATATTAAAAACATACTTGTCAACGTCATCGCAGAGCCGATAATATTAAAAACATACTTGTCAACGTCATCGACGAGTCGGTCATAGAACACGCGGTAGGTCTCGTGCACCCACAGCAGCACCAGCTTGTTGAGCTCCTTCATGTGCGAGGCGGGCACCAGCAGGATGTTCTTAATGTGTAAGTATCCAGAGCCGATAATATTAAAAACATTCTTGTCAACGTCATCGACGAGTCGGTCATAGAACACGCGGTAGGTCTCGTGCACCCACAGCAGCACCAGCTTGTTGAGCTCCTTCATGTGCGAGGCGGGCACCAGCAGGATGTTCTTAATGTGTAAGTATCCAGAGCCGATAATATTAAAAACATACTTGTCAACGTCATCGACGAGTCGGTCATAGAACACGCGGTAGGTCTCGTGCACCCACAGCAGCACCAGCTTGTTGAGCTCCTTCATGTGCGAGGCGGGCACCAGCAGGATGTTCTTAATGTGTAAGTATCCAGAGCCGATAATATTAAAAACATTCTTGTCAACGTCATCGACGAGTCGGTCATAGAACACGCGGTAGGTCTCGTGCACCCACAGCAGCACCAGCTTGTTGAGCTCCTTCATGTGCGACGCGGGCACCAGCAGGATGTTCTTAATGTGTAAGTATCCAGAGCCGATAATATTAAAAACATACTTGTCAACGTCATCGACGAGTCGGTCATAGAACACGCGGTAGGTCTCGTGCACCCACAGCAGCACCAGCTTGTTGAGCTCCTTCATGTGCGAGGCGGGCACCAGCAGGATGCCCTTGACGACGCGGGCGAAGTCCCGCAGGTTGAACAGGTAGTGGCACTTGCTGGGCGTGGGCAGGAACTGGCCGGTCACCGCCTTGTACACCTCCATCACGGCTGCCACCACCGCCTGGACACCCCAGACCCCAGGAGTTACAAACTTCTACTTCATCAAAATCTGCTCTAGTTCATCTGACGGGCTCGGTGGTCGAATGGCTAGCAATCGCTACTTTGACTCCGAGATCGCGGGTTCGATCCCCGCACAAGACAAACATTTGTGTGCATGAGCATATCTTATTGTTTTGGTCTAGGTGTATTCTATGTATTTTAAGTATGTATTAAAAAAAATGAATGCATTTAAAAAAGGGAAGGGTGACTGCACGCAAACAACACACCTTGTGTTCCGTGTGTTGAGCACAGGCATAAAATTGCACTGCCCCGCTGGGTGCCGTGGTATCCAGAAATGAAAATCGAGCTGAAACTAAAGGGGATTCCCCTTTAGTTTCAGGTCGATTTTAATGCCTTATTTGCTTAATGCTTAATTTATTAATTACAGTATGTCGTGTGTAACCTTGCTCTGTCTCATGAGCGTGTCCGTGAAGCCCTTGGCGAAGTGCCAGTCCATGACGGTGACGAAGATCTTGTTGAGCGTGTTGTCCTCGAAGGAGTCCAGCGCGACCAGCTGCATGTGCCGCGTCAGGCGCGACGAGATCACGTTGGACCCGCCGCCCGGCGGCAGCATGGCCGACACGAACAGCTGGCGAACACAGTACATATCACTTCGGTGATGTTTTAAATACTATGATAATTATGCTAACAACAAGCGTCAGAAACGTACAAAAGATGATGGCTCATCTTTCGTACGTTTTCGATTTTGACGTTTGTGACCTAAAGGAGAGGATTTTTACAAAGGATATTCATAAGATGGAGCTTTCACACCGAGGGATAATCAGCAGTGTTACTCCCTGGTCATCTACCTCCTTTGCAGTATGAACAAGAGAGTGAAGAGCTGGCTAATTTTGGGAAAAAAACAACCATATATTTTTTATTCGCACCATAATTCATTCTTC